>QODF01000216.1:1024842-1175982 GCA_024372805.1 Oostethus manadensis | reverse complement strand
GAAGTTTGCCACTGAACATCTGACTGATTCAGAGGAAGACTGGGTGAAAGTGTTGTGGTCAGATGAGACCAAAATTGAGCTCTTTGGCATCAACTCAACTCGCCGTGTTTGGAGGAGGAGGAATGCTGCCTCTGACTCCAAAAACACCGTCCCCACCGTCAAATATGGAGGTGGAAACATTATGCTTTGGGGGTGTTTTCTGCCAAGGGGACAGGACAATTGAACAACATCAAAAGGAGGATGGATGGGGCCATGTACCGTCAAGTATTGGGTGAGATGGGTCGTGGTCGGGTATTCCAGCATGACAATGATCCAAAACACACGGCCAAGGCAACAAAAGATTGGCTCAAGAAGAAGCATATTAAGGTCTTGGAGTGGCCTAGTCAGTTTCCAGACCTTAATCCCATAGAAAATCTGTGGAGGGAGCTGAAGGTTCGAGTTGCCAAACATCAGCCACGAAACATTAATGACTTGGAGCGGATCTGCAAAGAGGAGTGGGCCAAAATCCCCCCTGAGATGTGTGCAAACCTTGTGGCCAACTACAAGAAACGGCTGACCTCTGTGATTGTCAACCAAGGTTTTGCCACCAAGTACTGAAGCACGTTTTTCAAAGGGATCAAATACTTATTTCCATCATAGAAATGCTAATTAATTTATAACTCTTTTTGAAACGCATTTTTCTGGATTTTTTTGTCATTGTTGTCTTTCAGTGTTCAAATAAACCTACCATTGAAATTATAGAATGATCATTTAGTGGCCAAACTTACAAAATCAGCTGGGGTTCAAATAGTTTTTCCCCCTCACTGTGTGTTTGTCAGCAATACAAAAAATGTATTACAGGTGTGAAACTTCTTAATCAGTTGCCCACGTGTTCAGATTATTCATTTTTAGCTGAGGAGTGAATTTAAGTCAGCCAGCAATCTAAAATAATAAGGGATAATACCATTTTTTTTTAAAAATGCAACCACATGTACACTGTACTATTGCAGAACCACAGGGGAAAGTATGTGTGTGGCAAAGAAAGGAGGGTGTCTGTATACAGTATAAGATGAAAAAGACCTATAAACAGTTGAGTGTTTGCAATCACCAGCTGTCCCATCTAGATAGCCTTTATATCCTGGTGCACAGCAGTGTCAAACCCTAAATGCAGCGCGGATGTGCTCCAGTAAATGTTTTGATTTGGGCCATCATGAAGTATACACAAACATCATGCTTGGACCTGCAACTTACATTGCCTGTAAGATTTAAATCTGCATTTATATTAAGAGCCATGAGCCAAAAAGACAAGCGGCCAGGAAAGATTTTGAATTGAATAAATAAATTGTAAAATTCCGAAGCATAGACTAAAATGATAGGAAGCACTGTGTGGATGTGTGTGTGTATTTTTTTTAATCAAGCATCTATTCAACTCTGGTGAGGGTTTCGCGCTTGCTTACACCAGCAAAAGCTTTCAGAGGCATCTGCAGCTGCATTCATGCTTTAACAGGTACACTGCTGGCTCTTCACACAGCTGCCTTTGGCTTCAGGTGCGCCTTCACTTCAGCACTCCTTGGCACCGCCTCCGTTGACGGCAGCAAAAACACAGATCTGGGCTGATAACCATCTAATTGTACTACAAGTACTCCTTTACACTTTGATGCCACCTTAACTTGCCTATGCATCTTGTTAGGCCACATGTACACAGAAACACATTTCCTTCCAAATGAAGTCTTACTTTTATGTATCCATCCCAAAGTTTGTTGCAGTTTGTCCGGCACAGCTTGGACATCCGCTATAATCCGTCAGCGGCCATTAATTTGCAAGCCATCAAGATCTCTCTGCAACTCTTCTTCTTATACTAGGGAAGGTCTGAACCTCCTGGGTGGTCAACAGATTACTTCTGTGTCCTGCATAGCACAGTGTTAAATCATCTCTGTGTCGTAATTTACAGTAGGTTTAAAAAAACAACAACAACAGTGCCCCTAAAGACTGAATTATGCTCCGTCTACACGCCTTTTAATGGCGTCTTGATTCATTTATTGCTCTTTTCGGGATGTTCCTCAATTTGTGCCACTGTTTTCTTTGTTTGGTGGCCTATTTGTCACTTTTGCAGGAGGGAAAAAGTGGAAATCACGTACTATTAAATAAATAAATAAATAAAGACCAGTTACAATTCTGCGGGCACAGTTGACACCAAATTTTTTTAAAGCTGCATGTCAAGTTTGTATTGCCCACGCCAGCGCCATGACACTGAAGAATAATGCAGGCCTAAAACTTGCAGTTGTGTAAACCAATTAAATAAACTGAACCAAAACATACTGCTCAACAAGGCTGTAGTGTACTGTCATTTATCTACTAATAACACTGCTAAGGCAATAGGTAGCACTATAACCTAAAACGTCCATTCATCTTCTATACAACTACCACTAAATAATGTATATTCAACTAGAGCGACGCAAACCACCTGCATTTAAACACTACCAAGACCAGGAAATGGCGGTGTTTTTTAGGAAAAACAGGACACACCCAGAACATGTTCTCATTAAAAGTGACCGTGTGGAGGTGGTTCACACCTACAAATACCTGGGAGTTCATCTGGATGACAAACGGTCTAGACAGCCAATGTGGCTGTTCAGTGCAGGAAAGGACAGAGTCAACTGTACTTCCTCAAGAGACTGGCATCCTTCAACATATGCAAAAAGCTGCTACAGATCTTCTACCAATCTGCAGGAGCTAGTGCCTTCCTCAATTCAGTAATGTGCTGGAACAGAAGAAGAAGGATGCCACACGCCTGGACAAACTGGTGAGGAAGACAGGCTCTGTCATTGGCACTGAGTTGGACAGCCTGACATTTGTGGCAGAGCAAAGGACACTTGCTCTTTTCCAACCAAGGCTCCTTTCCATCATGGACAACCAGCATCATTCAATGCACAGCATTATCTCCCAACAAAAAAGCAGTTTCAGTGGCAGATTACTATCACTTTCCTGCTCAACTGAAAGATAGGTGAGAGGCGAGACACACCCTTGACTGGTGACCAGTCAATGACAGGGCACAAACACACAAACAACCATTCAGTTTCCAATTAGCAAACGTGCATGTTTTTGGAATGTGGGAGGAAGACCAGTTACCAAAAAAAAAAACATAACGCTGTTTTATCTAAGTAGAGGTCATACAACATTTATTTTGATAGCTTAGGACAAGACACAAAAAACAATAAAACAAAACAGTGTCAGGAGAAAAAGATGCACACGGTAACATCACTAAAAGGAGACAAGCTCTAGAACATTTCCAAAAATGTCTATAGCCTTTTATTCAACATAGGTATCTCTATTCTTTCAAATGGGATCAAAGGCTAACCGGGATAATCCCGCCAAGCTCCCGTCTTTATCGCCTGAGCAGCACTGAGTGACAAGAAGAAGCTGTATTTTATCCCATGCTCTGTCACTGTTTCTCCGTCTCTGCCATTGTACTGCTTATTGTACTCTTATGAGTCACACAAGCGCACCTGCACCCATGTGTTAAGTAGTGGCAAATAAAAGCCCAGCGTCCATTTACACAACAAAGAGATGTAACCCGCGAGGCAAGTGTTCTTTGCCTGGGCCCCGCCTCCTCTTCCTTCGTCTGACAAGACTTCAGATATATCACTTAAGAGAAAGAAGGCAGCACACGCTCCTGCCGCTGCCTGAGACGGCTTCTCTTCCTCATGCTCTGACAAAGTTCTTTTCAAATACAAATCCAGAAACAAAACACATGCCAGCCTTTTATGTTGCACAGCCTGTTCCATTTTTGATCTCTGAGTAACAGCAGCGTAGGTGACGATTATCAAAGGACTGAGGGGTAAAGCTGTTCTCAGAGACCCTTACCAAAATAAGAAATATTATCTTTACCAATAACAGAAGAAAGTTGGAGTTAGCAAACAAGTTAATTCTTATTTAAGAAAGAATTGTGCTGTACCAGTTGAAGTAATTCAAGCAAGAACTTAATTAAAAAAAAACTGAATTCACTAAGGTTTTACAAAAGAACATCTGACTTAGGGATTTATGCATATTAATGAACTCCAAACACCCCCTTTGTCAAAGTGAACGCAAGCTGAGCTCCACACTTCTCTGCATCCTAATGGTTTCTGCTCCGCCGGGATCATTACCAGCAGAATTTTCAGATATTCTGTGCTATTAATCTCTGTCTGTCCTCCTGTTCAGCGACGTAATGACTAATTAAACATCAAAAGAGCAGAGCTGGGGATCCGCTCTGACAGCCTCTCTTTCTCCCAGGAGAGCCTGTGAGGAGGCTGGACTGTGACAGGGCACTACTGAAAATCAATCACCTCCAAGTACAGCCGTGTTCGCACACAAACACACACACATACACACATCCAAACCTACACAAATGCTTTCATCATAAAATCATAAAATTAAATCCCTTCAACAACAAATAAAATATGCCACAATTTTGCTTTGTAAGTAAACACACAGTGATGCTAAGCAACTAAATATGCAGACAATTCAACTGCAATTCCCATCCAGTGGCTGTGGTGATGATGTCAATGACGCTCTTTTGTATGTAGACCTTGACAGGTTGGTCGTCTAAGATGAGCACAGATCTATATGTATGCGTAGGTGTGTGTGTGTGTGCTGAGGTGAGCTCACTGTGAAATCTATTTATATGAGAGGTAGATGATCTTCCACTCACAGATGAAGGCAAGCCAGGAGGGACCTTGCGAACCTTTTTTGTTTGTAGAGGATCTATGGAGGGAGATGAAAGACACACATTTTATTCAATGACATACAAAAGCATTGAGTGTGCTCTATAAAGACAGCATAGTTCCTCCTTTTCTCCTATACACCAACAATACACAATATTTCTTTATTGCCTGGGTTAGGGATTATAATAATAATATTTAATTTAATTTTAAATATTTACTTAATGATAAAAAATCATCTAGCCATATAACTAACAAAGGCTAACCTTTAAATGTTGGCTTTTTTTTTTTTTTTTGCAATAAACGATATTGTCCAACTCACAGTTTTCAATTCCAATATCAACCAATACCGATAACAATATGTGTAACATCACATGTTTCCCGTTGTGGGAATATCTGTTGTGAAGCTGATGTATACAGCAACAACAATCGGTAGATATCGGTATCGGGTTTTTCCCTATAATGAAAACTGATTTTAAAAAAACAGCTGTGTATAGGCCAAAAGGCTCCTGTACTGGCCGTCGTCGAGGCATCCAGTGCAGCCACTATGTGGAAATACTTTGTCACGTGCAGCTTATTTGTTTCACAGTGAGTGGTGAAGAACGACAAAGTAAAAAGCCAAACACGTACCACTTCCACACAAAACGGAGGAGAGCTTGTTTTTCCACTCTATCATGTCGAACATGCTATGGCTGTGACTCCATGCAGTGTGAAGGTAATTTAATTTACCGTCATGTCTCATCAGTGTAACATTTATGCTTAGTGATCAAAATACTACATACAACTTGTTTTCCATTATTTTTTTACTACTAAAATGCAGCCATGAAACAACAATCATTTATTAATAATTTAATTTGGTAATTTCATTATAAATTTTTGTAAAACCACGATAAAGAGAGAGAGCAATTTTCAAACTACAATGTAGCGAGGGATGACTGTACTTAAAGAGGAGAATTGATGTCTTAAAAAAATAATAATACATGTTTCATCAAGTTTTTCACCAAAGTGATACTGACCAACTGGTGGAGCATCCTGTAATGAGCGTCTTCTGGGATTGGCTGCGCTGAACGGGTAAAACGAAGCAGGTGACTTTGTCGACGTCACTGAACTAGGACTTGTCAATCCCACATCCGAGCGTACAGATGACTGTGAGAGAAAACACAACCGCATCAAACTAAAAGTAAAAGAATCATTTTCAGTGTTTTTTTTACCATTTTGTAAGGTGCTTTCTTATTATGGTTTAAATGACGCAAAGATGATAAAATTCAGCAGCTAAACAAAGCAAATGGTCATTTTCCTGCTATATAAAAATTATATCCATCCATCCATTTTCTATGTCGCTTATCCTCATTAGGGTGGCGGGTATGTTGTAGCCTATCCCAGCTGACTTCGGGCGAGAGGCAGGATAGACCCTGGACTGGTCACCAGCCAATCGCAGATAAAAGAGATGTTACATAATATTAAAAGAGTGTTATTGTTTATACAGTGCTAAAATACAATACCAGCCTTTACTGTGTTGAATACTAATATTTTTTACCTTTACAACTCCGGCAAACAGGGTTAATAGGCCAATTAGGAGCTTTATCTAATTAGAGTAACCAGCAACAGTACAACTCGGATCTATGTTTAGTAGCTCGCCTGTCAACTGGCACACGTGCTCTGGGAATTCCCTGTGGAGGCTGACATTCGACACAGTGACCCATGACCTCTGAAACCTTCTAGATAAAAATAATGGTTAAACAGAGCACTGTTTTTGTTGGGTTTTTTTTTCACGTGAGTGCTAAAGATGTGGAAACAAATCAGTTACAAGCTGTGTTACTAAAGTACATTACATAGGTGGCTCATTTGAAAATAACAATGATTTCCTATGTGTAAAAGGTAGGTCTTCAGAAGTATTGGACATGGTGCCAAAAATGTAATTCAAAATGAACAAACTGGCTCAGTGAAATGACAACCTTTCACATATGCCACATGCCACGTCTGCTCTTGACTTTGTTCAATCATATTGAACCATTGCGTCAACTCTCTCTGCTCCCATTCTTCAAGAAAAAAACACAAAGGTAGCATAATTGTTTTCTTGTTGCCAACTCTATCTCAACTAGTGGTGCACAATAAATACAGTATAAGAGAAATTATGGTACCATATTGATAAATCCAATACCATAAAAAAATACCTTTGACAACCATCCATCCATTTTCTATATGGTTTGTACTCGCTAAAGTCATGGGTATGCTGGAGCCTATCTCTGCTGTCTTCAGGCAAGACGTGGAGTAAACCTGGACTGGTCGGCTCCGATAACCAATAATTTATTTTTAAATGCCTTTATGACGTGAAGTTAAACGGGTTAGACTGAGCAAATCAAGTGCTCCTTTTCTTTTAGAGGCGCACAGTAAATATTCACATTTCCCCTTTTTTCCACTGTATTACTGATGAATACTTGAAATGCAGAAACTATAATGTTTTCAGTTCAGATTTAATTGTTCAGCAAATGACACAACATAATCAACATCTTACTGGCCGTAGTAGCCAGACTTTATTATACAGGTCATGCTAAATGTATGTTTATGTTTCAGCTTGGTAGTGCGGTTGTTTAAAGTGTCGAGTTGTGTGCTGCCAATATTATCTGAAAATTTTGTGTTCCCGCAATTTGAGGGTATTAACAGCATTATAGGTATGTTAAATTGACTTTTTTTTTTAATTGCCCCGAAATCCCATGAGGATGTGCGTGCCGCCAAAGAAGCTGCCCGAAAGGCATCCTCCACCATAGGCGAAAACACCAGCCCCTGTCGCCCAGCAAACCACTACCGGCCACAGTTTGTAATTATAAAATCACTGTTATTTTTTTGCCTTTATTATAATTTTTTGTTATATTTTGTTAATAGTGATATTATGATATTTGGTTCTTACCTCCAGGTGTGCTAGAGTTATATCTAAATGTGAAAAAATGTATTGATTTAAACTTAAATTAAATTTAGATTTAAATTTGATTTAATCGGTTTCTGTCTTACCTGCCTCCCCCCCAAAGTCAGCTGGGATATGTTCCAACCTACCCGCGACCCTAATGAGGATAAGTGGTATAGAAAATGGATGGATGGATGGGTTTCTGTCTTGAGAAGCAGAAAGTTATCGGTATCAGCTAGAAAAATAAATGTTGTGTATCCCTACCAGAAAACACAAAAACTCTTTAAACTTACACTTACTTTTTACACTAACTCCATAATGCTGTAAAAAAAACCTTGCTATGCATCCTATTCAGTCTGTCTTGTATAAAACATATTGATGAGATTTGTTTTGAGAAGTAAAAAATAAAATAAAATGATAGCTCTTAGTAAAAGGGAAGAGACCGACAGAATGAATCAATCCACAGCAGACGTGGACGTATGAGTCATTAGCCATGTCTGGCAAAGTGGCACGTGGCAAACAAACCTCCAATCTAATTCAATTATTTGAATTAAACACTTGGCAAAAGACCAAATGAAATGTTAGAACTGCAAATCAGACTAAAAAGCATTCAGTGGCCAACAATATAATATTAAAAATATGGGGAAATAGTTACGGTAGGTATTGCTAAAGAGCAATCCGTCCATCAATTTTCCACCAATTATCCTGTTCTGTCACAGAAAGATGAAGCCCATCACAGCTAACTTTGGGAAAATGGCGAACTACACCGTCGACTGGTTGGTAGTCAATCACAGAGCACATACACAAAAACAATCCACACTCACAATCACACAGCCACTGCAACTGATGTTCACTGAGGCAAGTGAACCACTAGACCATCTGTGACTATAGAAAAAATAAAAAGTTTGTCAATAATTTAGTGTTTGACCTCTAACATTTCTAAATGTTACTGCAAGTATGTCTTAAGTCACCACAAGCTTTGTTTGTTTTAATCACCTTACAAGCAGTTACTGTGACATAGTAAAATAGTAAATTGCTGGTTTTCAACCACATAACCTAGAGCTAATCCGCATCACTTCTGGTGAGCGGATTAGGGTTAAACAAAGAATATGACTACTTACACAATCATTATGTTTGTATAATGTTCAGCAGTTTAAAGCATGTCGTTTCAATTATTTTCTTCAATTGTGTTTGTGTACATTTTATATTTTCTATTTAACCTTTATTCAACCAGCAAAGTCCTATTGAGATTAAAAACCTCTTTTTTAAAAGAGTCCTGGCCAAGCATTCATGCATCACACCATGTAATGAAACATGAAATAGTTAAAAACAAAATAATCAAACGGTGAAAGCTTTTCTTCCGTGTCAGACATAATGAATGTAGCAGATGAATGCTTTAACCATGTCTTTGTTCTTACACCAAGTCAGTCGGCATGAATACGTTCATGTACGTGTCCTTCATTGTTTTGCTGCACAAGTCAGAGCTTCATAGCCAAGCCTCAGGGCTTCTAGGGTAATTGTGTCCATTTGCCGTTTTAGCCAGATTTCACATACTATTTCCGTGCTGCTAAAAACCCCGGACCACACTACACTTTACCACCCTCGGTGGAGCATCGCAGGGTATGTTTCCAGGTGGAATATCTTGCCATTTTAGTTGGGGTGTTGCTCTGGAGGTCAGGAATACCACTATTGAAAGGGTCTAAGGACCCTTTCAATAGCCCCGGGTGGGTGCAGGCACGCATCAACAATGCAAGCGCGTACCAAGTTCCAATAAATGGTGTACACTTTTTCCCTTCCAATCTGTTTTCTTTCAACAGAGCAGGCTTTGTAATTTTGGTGGCATATTTATGTGGCACTTTTACAATTGCAATATTGAGAGGAAGCTGTATAAGGAAATGACAAATGTAGTTTTCTATTATGAGGCAATTCTTTCTGCAATTCATGTTTTCATGATCATTTTTCAATTCCAACAACATGTAAACTTAAGTTTTAGTATAAATTTTGCTTGTTGTTGCTCACTACAAACAGGAGCCTGTCCATACACGGCTCCACTCGACAAGAGAGCAGCCAACCTTCTTATTGGTTTTTTTTTGTTTCTTCATATTTGAACATTTTCCACATGCAAAAACAGCAAGTGAATGTGGCACTTGAGCATGCTTTCTAGATTTGAATACACTAATTTGCAATGTAACCGGTAGTGTGAAACCCAGCAACAATTGGGCAGTTACAGTTTAAAGGATTACAAGAAATTACAAACAATTCTCAATTACACTTTGTGGTGGGGTTGTGCAACGACATGGGAAGAACCTATTACATTCTTGTGAGAACTCGGCTTAAAGGTACAGATGAAGTACGGAACCATCATCAATTAAATTCAATTTATTTGGATAGCACCACATCACAAGAGCAGTCATCTCATGGCACTTTACACATGAAGGTAGCAAACAGAGCCAATCAGCCCACCAATAATAATGGCATCATCCATCTGTTCACAGTTATGTTCATTTCCCTTGATATTATGTAGAGTGATTCTATTGTTGGGTTGGATACCTGAACAGCGCTTGCTACATACATTAATTTTATTTATATTTTTAGAGTAGACTGGTTGACACATGAACTACTTTCTTTACTGTATTTGAAAGCAGGATTATACCGATATGGCTATATTAGAAAATAATTCAGGAGATGGAGCCTTATCGTGGAAAGTATAATGTACTTTTGTACATGTACAATTTATATACAGCTAAATACGAGTAAGAAAAATATTCAAGTATAGACAGTATATGCTTGCAATCATTATGTGACAAGAAACTCACCTGGCACCCTGATGCTCCAGGATCCCTCCCAAAGCCATGAAATGTCGCTCTTTCTGATTTCCCTGGAAAAGAAGGTACTTTGTTAACATTTGTCAAACACAAATAACCATAAGTACCATAGATGGAAATTAACTACAGGCTATTTCTGGTGCACTCATTGATTGTATATGAATAATGCACCATGAACACTGCCCATGAACTAATATGGAAACTAAATAATAGTAATAAAATAAAGAGAACATAATCAACAGAACTTTTATTTCAGAAATATTCAATATTATTATTTATGGATAACGTTATGCAGCAAAGGTATATGCTAAAAGCCATGACTATACGACTATTTGGTAAAAGTCTGAAATAACAATGACATCTCCAGTGTGCTGGATGTTGGGGGCCCTGGACCTTGCGCACAAATCCCCCCTTTATTCTTAATAACAAATCACTCTTAAAAGAAAGCTGCACTTTTTTGGGGAATTTTGCCCATCAACCACAAACCCTAAGTGAAACATGAACACAAATGTTCCTCTNATATTCACTATCTCTCCTCTGGACATGTCCGAACCATCTCAGTCTGGCCTCTCTGACTTTATCTCCAAAACCTCTAACATGTGCTGTCCCTCTGATGTGCTCATTCCTGATCCTGTCCATCCTGGTCACACCCAAAGAGAACCTCAGCATCTTCATCTCTGCTACCTCCAGCTCTGCCTCCTGTCTTTTCCTCAGCGGCACTGTCTCTAAACCAAACAACATCGCTGGTCTCACCACAGTTTTGTACACCTTTCCTTTCATTTTAGCTGAAACTCTTCTATCACACCCGACACTTTTCTCCACCCATTTCAATCTGCCTGCACACGCTTTTTCACCTCTTTTCCAGACTCTCCATTGCTCTGGACTGTTGACCCTTGGTACTTAAAATCATACACCTTCTTTATCTCTTCTCCCTGTAACCTCACTCTTCCACTTGAGTCCCTCTTATTTAAACCCATGTACTCCGTCTTGCTGCGGCTAACCTTCATTCCTCTTCTTTCCTCCACCACTCAAGCTTCCCCTCCACCTGTTCCTTGCTCTCACTACATATCACAATGTCATCTGTAAGCATCATAGTCCATGGAGATTCCTGTCTAACCTCGTCCGTCAGCATCTCCATCACCATAGCAAACAAGTAGGCGCTCAGAGCTGATCCCTGATGGGGTCCCACCTTCACTCGGAACTTCTCTGTCACACCTGCAGCACACCTCACTACTGTCTTACAGTCCTCATACATGTCCTGCACCGCTCTAACACACTTCTCTACCACTCCAGACTTCCTCATACAAACCACAGTTCCTGTCTGGGCACCCTGTCATAAGCTTTCTCCAGATCTATAAAAACACAATGCAGCTCCCTCTGACCTTCCGTGTACTTCTCAATCAACATCCTCAAAGCAAATACTGCATCTGTTGTACTCTTTTTTTTTTGGCATAAAACCGTACTGCTGCTCACAAATGCTCACGTTTGCCCTTAGTCTAGCTTCTACTACTCTTTCCCATAACCTAATTGTATGGCTCATCAGCTTTATTCCTCTGTAGTTGCAACAATTTTGCACATCTCTCTTGT
Source organism: Oostethus manadensis (assembly GCA_024372805.1). Taxonomy (NCBI): domain Eukaryota; kingdom Metazoa; phylum Chordata; class Actinopteri; order Syngnathiformes; family Syngnathidae; genus Oostethus; species Oostethus manadensis. Next base: position 1,163,989 of record QODF01000216.1, on the reverse strand, counting down.
TCTTAAAAATGGGCACTAGCACACTTCTCCTCCATTCCTCAGGCATCTTCTCATTATCTAAGATCTTGTAAAACAACCCGGTCAGGAACTTTACTGCCACCTCTCCTAGACACTTCCATACCTCCACAGGTACCAAGTGCCTTTCCATTCTTCATCCTCTTCAATGCCCTTCTCACTGTTTCCTTACTAATCTTGGCTACTTCCTGGTCCACAACAGTCACCTCTTCTACTCTTTGTTCTCTCTCATTTTCCTCATTCATCAAATTTTCAAAGTACTCTTTCCATCTTCCCATGACACTACTGGCACCTGTCGATACCCTTCCATCCCTATCCTTCATCACCCTAACCTGCTGCATGTCCTTCCCATCTCTGTCCTTCTGCCTTGCCAACCTGTATAGATCTTTCTCTCCCTCCTTGCTGTCCAACCTAGCATACAAGTAAGTCATTATAAGCCCCTTGTTTGGCCTTTGCCACCTTTACTTTCACCTTACACTGGATCTCTACTGTTTACTCTCTTCAGTCCTCTCAGTGTCCCACTTCTTCTTAGCTAACCTCTTACTCTGTATACACTCCTGCACCTCCTCATTCCACCACCAAGTCTCCTTATCTACTTTCCTTCTCTCCTCCTACGGACACACCTCCCTCCTATTCTTCTTCGGGCAACAGTAATCCAGTTTCCACCGGCACCCTGGCGGGCGTTGTTAACCTGGGTCACGTCCGATCCGGTATGGAAGTCATTTGTTTGATTCGCATGTTCTGGTTTGGCAAAGTTTTACGTCGGATGCCCTTCCTGACACAACCCTCTGTATTTATCCGAGCTTGGGAATGGCACAATAAGACACTGGCTTGTGCCCAGTTGCGGCTACATTACACTGAGTGAAGATGTGCTTTCTAAATAAAGTGCAATTTAAGTGAGTTTCATTAGGAAGTCACATAAAAACCAAATAGCTTACCTATGCTTTCTTTTTGTCAAGGCAGATTTAATAGATGAACACTGATTTAATAGTCCTGCAAGTTGGATACACCTTTGCCATCATAACCCTGGACTCTCAATTTATACTGTTTATACAGGAAAGATTTCTACAAACAAAAAAATTGGGATTATTTTTATTTTGTTAAATGTGTTATTTTGAACTAAAAAATATATTGTTGAACAATTCATTTCATGTATTCGTTTAACTCCAAAACAGGAATTGAATAAAATGTAAGTTTGTGTCAAATAGTACAATACAAAATGACATATAGTACATTTGGACTGAATAGGTTAGGTAAGAAAAGGAGGCTTGACATTTTAGACATTCACTATAAATGCTCTTAGCAACTTTGCCTTTAAATAACCAGTTTTGCAATGTTCTTGATTCATCTTCTGCTGGTTGTTTAAAAAACATAAATAAGTCTATAAAGTCATTTAAACTGTTTTAATGTTTGTCGTAATAAAAAAATTGAAGATGCGGCAAAGGCACGACATAGCGGCGGCAGTCCTATGCAGCCCACCACCACAGCTTCAAATTATCCCAAGGAAAATCCTAGACTACATTACTAGGGTAGTAAGTAAGTCTTTGCCATAATAGCTGTCTGAAAAATAGCTTCACCACACACAGCGCGCCAGTGCCATGCTCACAGTGCCTCAGACCACTACCTAAAAGTTAAGGCTACATATTTGAGCTGACACCACTGCTCCTGTGTTTTTATTTTTTGTTTGGAAAAGTTGAAGCTAGGTGTAGCCATTCCATTTTCTTTCGCTTATCCGGGTCCCGGTCGCAGGGGCAGCAGTCTCAGTAGGGAAGTCCAGACTTCCCGGTCTCCGGCAACCTCTTCCGGCTCCACCGGGAGGACACCAAGGCGTTCCCAGGCCAGCTGTGGGACATAGTCCCTCCAGGGGGTCCTAGGTCTTCCCCGGGGCCTTCTCCCGGCTGGGTATCCTGGAAACACCTCACCAGGGAGGCGCCCGGGAGGCATATGGACTAGATGCCCGAGCCACCTCAACTGGCTCCTCTCAATGCGAAAGAGCAGCGGCTCTACTCCGAGCTCCTCCCGGATGGCCGAGCTCCTCACCCTATCTCTTAGAGTGAGTCCAGCCAGTTTCCAGAAGAAACTATTTCCGCCGCTTGTATCCGCAATCTCGTTTTTTTGGTCATGACCCATAACTCATGACCATAGGTGAGGGTGGGAACGTAGATCGATCTGCAAACAGAGAGCTTTGCCTTCCGGCTCAGATCTTTCTTCACCATGACGGTCCGGTAGTGTGACCGCATTACTGCTGACGCTGCACCCGTCCGTCTGTCGACCTCGCACTCCAACCATCCCTCACTCGTGAACAAGACCCCGAGATACTTGAACTCCTCCACCTGAGACAAGACCTCACTCCCAACCCGTGGGGTACATTCCACCTGTTTCCGACTGAGAACCATGGCCTTGGATTTGGAGGTGCTGAGTCTCATCCCAGAAGCTTCACACTCAGCTGCAAACTGCTCCAGTAAATGCTGAAAGTCACAGCCGGATGAGGCCATAAGGACCACATCGTCTGCAAATAGCACCCACCCTGGTCTGCCAGTCCAGAGGTACTGTTCCTGACTTCCATGCAATGTTGAAGAGGCGTGTCAGCCAAGACAGTCCTCCAACATCCAGAGCCTTGAGAAATTCAGGGCGAAACATGTCCACCCCCGGAGCCTTGCCACTGGGGACTGATTTAACTACCCCAAATACCTCAGCCACGGTGATAGAACTGTCAACGTACGTGTTCTCAGACTCTGTTTCCTCTACAGAAGGTATGTCAGTAGGATTGAGAAGGGCCTCAAAGTATTCCTTCCACCAACCAACTATATCCTCAGTCGAGGTCAGCAAGGCCCCGTCCGCATTGTAAACAGTGAGAACTGGGGACCGCTTCCCCTTTCTGAGGCGACAGACGGTTTTCCAAAACCTCTTCAAGGCCAACCAAAAGTCGTGCTCCATAGCCTCACTGAACTCCTCCCACACCTGAGTTTTTGCCTCGACCACCACCGAAGCCACATGCCGTTTGGCCTGCCGGTACCTGTCAGCTGCTTCGGGAGTCCCGCAAGCCCTCCATGCTTAATAGGACTCCTTCTTCAGCTTGATAACAGCCCTAACCCCCAGTGTCCACCATCGGGTTCGGGTCTTGCCGCCACGACTGGCACCGACCACCTTGCGGTCGGAACTACGACTGGCTTCCTCAGCAATGGAAGCACGGAATATGGCCCATTCAAACTCAAAATCCCGGTCCTCCCTCGAGATGCAGGCGAAGCTCTGCCGGAGATGAGAGTTGAAGACTCAACGATTGGGAGATTCTGCCAGATGTCCCCCCCTCCGTTTGGGTTTACCAGGTCTGTTTGGCATCCTTCCCCGCCATCTAATCCAACTCATCACCTGGTGGTGGTCAGTTGAGAGCTCAGCTCTCTTTACCCGCGTGTCCAAAACATGCGGACGCAGGTCTGATGATACGACCACAAAGTCGATCATAGACCTGCGACCTAGGACGTCCTGGTGCCAAGTGCACTTATGGACATCCTTATGTTCAAACCTGGTGTTTGTTATGGACAAACTGTGGTTCGCACAAAAGTCCAGCAAAATCACACCACACGGGTTCAGATCTGGGAGGCCGTTCCTCCCAACCACGCCCCTCTAAGTCACTCCAAGTCTAAGTCATTGCCCACATGGGCATTTAAGTCTCCCAGTAGAACTATAGAGTCACCAGCTGAGGGGGGTTGTCTCCAGAACCCCTCTGATAAAATTCAAGAAGGCTGGGTACTCTGAACTGCCGTTCGGCGCGTACGCACAAACCACAGTCAGGACCCAGCCCGAAGGCGTAGGGAAATAAACCTCTCGTTCACCGGGGATGACTCCAGCACAGAGGTACCAAGCCGGGGCGCTAATAATATGCCCACCCCAGCTCGCCGCCTCTCCCCTGCAGCAACTCCAGAGTAGAACAAGGTCCAGCCCCTCTCAAGGAATTTTGTTCCAGAGCCCAAACTTTGGGTTGAGGTGAGTCCGACTCTATCTAGTCCGAATGTCTCCACCTCTTCCACAAGCCCGGGCTCCTTCCCCACCAGAGTACTTGATTTCCCAAGAACCAGATTTGGCCCCCAAAGACCAGGTCACCTAGACACCCGCCCTCGGCCACTGCCCAAATCACATGGCACGGACCCTTATGCTTGCCCCTGCAGGTGGTGGGTCTCCGGGGGGGGGGGCCTCCCGTGCTGCTTCTTTGGGCTGGGCACGGCCAGGCCCCACGGGTGAAGGCCTGGCCACCAGGCGCTCACCTGCGAGCCCTTCCTCCAGGCCTGGCTCCAGGGTGAGGCCCTGGTGTCCCACGTCCGAGCGAGGTGCGGTCACTCCTCTTAGTTTTAATCATAAGGGTCTTCTGAATCACTATTAGTCTGGCCCGTCACCTAGAACCTGTTTGCCTTGAGAAACCCTACCAGGGGCATAAAGCCCTCGACAACATAGCTTGAGGATCACTCGGGCACTCAAACCCCTCCACCACAATAAGGTGGTGATTCACAGAGGAGGCTAGGTGTAGCCATTTGTTTCTAATTTTGTAATGTTAAAACAATGCCGCAAGGAAGGAAGATCCAGTAATGCTTAAAAGGTCCAAAATACTGTAAGTATGGTCACAACATAGGTATATGTCAGAAACCCATTATGTCCCAGTTCCCTACTTTCCCTCCTCCCCATTCACTACCTTTCATTCCTTTATGGCAGCACCCATGCATCATGGTGGTGTTGATGGCATCTCTTATAAGCCCACCGAGTGGAAGAAACGTCACTGGATTGTTTGCAAGCTTCGAGTGGTAACACTGGTTCTCTTCAACTATAATAAGATAGATTCACCTGTTTTTGCCACACCTTTTCACCACTTGTTTTTTGTGCATGTTTGCAGTGGGATAATCTACTTCCCTGCCAGGACCTGCTGCTGTTTCGCTGTCCTGCCGTCCTTGCCCGGTCCTTTGAAGATTCCCTCCTCCCCAACCCATTACCTCCGAGCTTCAATAAACTCTCATCAAAACTCACACTAGGTTTCTGCATTTTACAGTTCAGTCCACAACCCTGAACCGATTACTTGACGGTGTGTCCCATTACTGTACATGCAGTAAAGAGATGTCTCGTTTTATTGGTTTTTAGAAAAGCACAGGAAAAGAGACGTGTTCATGAAATTCCAAAAAAGGTTCAGTTTTGCTTTAAACCATATTAACCCAAGCCATTCATTCATTCATTCATTTTCTTAACCGCTTATCCTCATTAGGGTCGCGGGGATACTGGAGCCTATCCCAGCTGACTTTGGGCGAGAGGCGGGGTACACCCTGGACTGGTCGCCAGTCAATCGCAGGGCACATATAGACAAACAAACATTCACACTCACATTCATACCGATGGACAATTTAGAGTCGCCAATTAAGCTAACATGCATGTTTTTGGAATGTGGGAGGAAACTGGAGTACCCGGAGAAAACCCACGCACGCACGGGGAGAACATGCAAACTCCACACAGAGATGCCCAACGGAGATTTGAACCCAGGTCTTCCAGATCTCCTGACTGTGTGGCCAATGTGCTAACCACTCAGCTAACACAAAGTTGTGCTGCATAAATACACAAAATCCAAAAGCCTTTTGTGCTACAATATTTTTAGGTTGTTTTGTGTGTTATTAGTGTACAGTAGTGTTCTAAATAATAGCAGTGCAGATGTATCACTGTTATTAGTATATTTTTTCATTGCTACATGGCAAACAAGTTACCAGTAGGTGCAGTAGATTCTCAGAAAACCAACAAGATCCAGCATTCATGGTATGCACTCTCTTAAAGCTGCACAATTGGGCAATTAGTTGAAAGGGAGCTGTTAAAAAAATGCAGTGTGGCATTCAATCAGTGATTAACTTTAATGTGAATCAGGTGGCCCCTATTTAAGGATGAAACCAGCACTTGTTGAACATGGATTTCTCTTTGAAAGTGGGTCGTTCAAGACATTGTTCAGAAGAACTGCTTACTTTGATTAAAAAGTTTATTGGAGGGGGAAAAAACTTATGAAGAGGTGCAAATTTTTTTGGCTGTTCAGTTAAAATGATCTCCAATGCCTTGAACTGGAGAGCAAGACCAGAGACACATGGCAGAAAACGAAAGACAACTATCAAAATGGATCTGAGAATAGCCAGAATGTCAAAGACTCAGGCACTGACCAGCTCCAGGATGATCAAAGACAATCTGGAGTTACCTATAAGTACTGTGACAGTTAGAGGACATCTGTGTGAAGCTAATCTATTTACAATTCCTGCAAACCCCAGCAAAGTCCCTCTGTTAAAAAAAGGCATGTGCAGAAGAGGTTACGATTTGTCAAAGAACACATCAACTTGCTTAAAGAGAAATGGAGGAACATTTTGTGGACTGGTGAGAGTAAAATTGTTCTTTTTGGGTGCAAGGGCCACAGACCGTTTGTGAGACAACCCCCAAACTCTGAATTCAACCCACAGTACACAGTGAAGACATTGAAGCATGGTGGTGCAAGCATCATGATATGGGCATGTTTCTCCTACTGTGGTGTTGGGCCTATGGGAACATGTCTCAGTTTGCACATGCCATAACACTTGAAGAGGTCATGTTGTCTTTATCTCAAAAGGACATGTCCTTGACATGGGTGTTTCAACAAGACAATGACCGCATACACACTAGTAAACGAGCAAAATCTTGTTATATTATGGAGTGGCCAGCCAAATTCCCTGACCTTGACCCAATGAACAACTTGTGGGGTGACATAAAAAATACTGTTTCTGAAGCAAAACGAATAAATCTTAATGAACTGTGGAATGTTGTTAACGAATCTTGGAGTGTAATAACAGCTGAATGGTGCCACAAGTTGGTTGACTCCTTCCAACACAGATGTGAAGCAGTTACAAAAAAATGTGGTCACACAACTAAATATTTAATGATTCACAAGATTGCCAAATCCTACAAACAAAAAGTTTGTACAAAATACAGTAGTCGTGTTTGTAAAGTCACCAGCAGATACTGCTTTTTTTTTTTAACACTCCCCTTTAAAATATTTGTCCAATTGCACAGCCTTACGAGCGTGCATATCATGAATGCTGGGTCTTGTTTGTTTTCTGATAATCTACTGCACCTACTGGTAACTGGTTTGCCATGTAGCAATAAAAATATACTAACAACAGTGATATATCTGGTTAGTCGCTTTGCGCTGCTATTATTATGAACACTACAGTATATAATCAAATTACTACTGACATTGTAATAAGTAACAAATAACTTATTAGTGATTACTGTTCTATCAGTCTATCAGTGTAACATTCAGTGCGCACATCGCAGAGGACGCATCACCCTCAGAGAAGAAAGAAAACCCACAAGCACATTAATCACACACGACAATACCTAAACTCAGCTGTTTTAGTTGCTGAGAAAAACAAAACAGACCAAAAAACGTGAGCAACTATGTACAAAAGATGAATCTTTTGAACTGCATGATACATTAAATTGGCCAGAAGTCCACTAATAGCACAAATGTTGGTGCTACATTTGGTCCAGATGAATGATAAAAACTGCATTGCATGGATGTTCTGTTATACTTGCTTTCACAAATGCAGGACAAGTGCAGGTGAGCGGATCCTCGCGTATCATCTCAGCAGTTCTACAGGAGAAAGTTGCAGTTTGCAGACTAAACTACATTTGCTGACACTCTGAGAGCTGAGTATATCAGTGAAAACCTTTTTCTCACAAAGCGCTTCTCTAGCAGTAATATGGTACATTTCTGAGCCACAACTCTGAAAAAAGAAAACAGGATTAAGTTGTTGGATACCATCACCTCGCACTATAATGGCAAGATGACGAAATAACTCCTGTCACAAAACATTTATTTAATTATTTTCAAATATCTGATTCTATAGGTGGGTTTACTATCATTCCACAAATATCCTCAGAGGTTTGAATGTGGTCAAGTTCAGAGTAAAATATTCACTGGCAGCATGTGTTTTGTCAAACACACTGTGTCTGATGTGAATAATTAATGCTCAGTGCTGCAATTTAAAGTCCCACCAGGGCAAAAACATGTTTTATAAAACACCCACTCAGAACAGGCCTAGACAAAAAGAAGTATCCCCAAATTTACTCAATAAGCAATAACACCCACACTTTGTGTAAACAGAGTTAAACCAAAAAAATACAGTGTATACAACCTCACATAAATATTTATACCCGTACTGACCCGTACTGTTAAACCAGTATTGATCAACAGAAAGCAACCACTTTAAAATCATAATACCAATAAACCGGGGCTGCTATTAGCAATTATATTCTCAGTCATTTAATCTGAAGGTTGTTGTTTCAATTACTTGAGTAACTGGTTAAGTCCTAGATGGACCAAATCAATATGAACCAAACCCAAACAGAGTTTTGGTCCGCAACATATCAGAAAAGAGGCAAAAATGTTGATCACTGTTTTCCAAACAGAAACTCGATGTGTGTGAATATCTTGTTTTGCTTAAAACACAAAGATAATAGGTATGCTGTATGCTTTTGTGGATGACTAAGGAAATGTAATATTTAAAAGCATGTGGGAGCTAACAATGCAGGTACAGTAATAGGACACACCTATTTCGACAATATAGCCCTAAAAAAAATAAAAAATAAAATAAAAATAACGCCAACAATATTCTACTTACATAAATTACCTGCATATAAACCAAGCTAAAGTGACAACTGCTGTGTCTCATTTCGGGGTCTGCATCCTTCAGAGGACCCAGCCTATGCGGTCTACGAAGGCCTTCTACCGTGGCTAGAGCAACGTGAAATGGGAGAGTCTATCCTTTGGGAAACAATTCCTGGTTGTGTCACATGTTCATACCATCTCGCTTCTTTTCATTTGCACAGGAAAAAAAGTTGGACACCTAAAAAAATTGTTAAATTGTTGACACCAAAGTTGAGTATAAAAGACCACTTGAGACAAAACACGTTTTACCTTGTATCTGATATATCAGGAGATCAACCTGTTACAACACACCAGCAACAGCACAGAAACCTATTGTTTCTCTAATAATGGTCTAAAGTTGGTGTAGTTTTACAGGAATCACACTTATACCTAAATTCTCCCCTCCCCTTGCATAAACAGAACAATAGCGTTCTTCTCTCTTTCTTCCAGCTCCATGACGTCATCATTAGCAGTGCCAGACAGGCTGGAAGTTTGATAACATAGGTGTTTTAATAACCTGTCTCGCCCTCCCTAGCGCTGCTCATCGTATTCCGTAGTTCAGCTCACCCAAGCAAATCCCAGAAATACAGTGCATTTCCCAGGCACATATAAACGCCTTAGAAGCATATTGACAGTTAGTCAGCTTTACAAACATACTTGATGGATGATGTGCTGAACATAAACCCTGGTTTCCCTCCAGATGATGTCCCAGAAAGACACAAGTCATCATTGTCCATACATCAACACCACACATTCCTACTGAGCTAATGCATTTATATTTTAAAAATATGTTGTAACCTGTAAATATTTTTTATATAAATGCACAGGCTGACTTTTTAATAATAAATAATCTATTGTCCCTACTATACAGCACTCCATAGTTTTTAAAACTTTTAAATCTTATTATAAATGGTAGTACTTTGAACTGTACATGTATTATATGGAAAAGATCCACTGGAATAGCAGAATATACTGTATATTCCTCAATCGTTACAATTATGGCAGAGGAACTTCATGGCACCGACGGTTGTTTCAGCACATTATTTATTAACATACCTGGCTAAACAAACAACAACTCTGCTGACAAATGACCCTCCAAAGCTGTAGTGTACATACGTTTTTAATTTATTATCCACTCTTTGTGCATGCTCTGTTGTCCTTCAATTTGTCTTGAAAATCCATTTGCTCCTGGAATGTTCTGAACAGAAAAAAGATCACATTGACAACAGTTATGTAAACATTCATAAAAGTTAGCATTTGCCAGTAAAATAAAATGAACATGATGTCCCACAAACAATACTAAGTAACTCCATCCTGTTCATTTACATACATAATCATTACACTACAAATGACAAACTATTTTACAGGCGCATACAATATATTAATAAGACATGAGTCAGGTAAAAGGGGAGCGAGCGGCACGGTGGTCGATCATAATCACGATAGTCGAGGTCTCAGAATTTAACACAAATGTACTTTACAAATGTCATACTAAGTTTTATATATATGGCGTTGGATGTTGTAATGAGTAAATAAATCTATACTTACATTACAAGTCGCTCAGACCCCCCCCCGTCCCCCACCCGTGTAGTGCATCCATGTTGAAATATTTTTTTCAGACATGGGCGCGCAAAAGATCTTGGGATGTGGAATGCCGGTAAGGATGGTCACAATGAACACTAATGGCAGTGGAGAACACATTCGTCGGCCGCATTTTAAGGACACTTGGAGCTTTTTCAAATTGGGACAGCCTTTGCGCTCCGCGATGATGTCACGCAACCTGCAAATGTGCACTTGAAGGATGCAGACCCCGAAATGAGACACAGCCATTGTTATTGCAGCAGCTAACACAAAGAGCTATTTTTCCGGTGTAGTGACGCAGGGGCTCACGCCACTAACGAGACATAACGGGCCCACTCCAAAACAATGTGATAGGACACTCATCTGTACTGACTAGAAAATAAGAACAAGCATATGAAAAACTGTATATACAACCAAATGATTGAAGTATTGATGATGAAGTATTAGCCCACATTCCATGTTTTGTTTATACACGGTTAGTTGTGTTGCGATATCATGTGCTATGTGCGCTATGTATCACATTCAATATCATGGTGACTTACTCCATGGACAGTTGTTCTTCTGGTCCAGCTAGTCTAGGGCATTTTTTACAGTTTATTTCGGGTAGGTGGAAAAATGTTTCTATCACTGCAGGGGTTGTTAGTGCTAACTATTCTTCATTCGTTGTGATCTTGGAGCAATGTCCTCCTTGCCATAACACAAAGCCTTTCCATTGAAGTTACACTGTACTGTATGCCATTCAGTGCAGCAGAAACACTTGATTTTTGCCAGCATTGCTTGGCAAACTACACATTTAAGCCACCAAATCATGGTGGTGTAATGACTTTCCCCCTATTTGTTCTATTTTTCACTCTCTCTTCTTGCAGACTCAGCTTCTAAAACCCGTAGCTCATCCTAGATATATTCAGGCACAAAAAGATAAGGTTCTGGTTCCTCATTTGTCCAAAAGTAGCCAGCAGCTGTGGCGTCGGCTCTCACAAAGTCTTCTATGCTTTCTGTGCCGCTATTGTTGACGGAAGTAGCATTAGTTCTTATCAATAGGTGAATGAAATCAATGCACCCGGGAAATAAGTTCCGGTAATGTCAAAATATGGCAAAATCTTGTATTACATATTACATGAATGTACCTCTTATTGCATGGTCTCAGCACGTATATACTGTAAAACAATAAAAAAATGTTTTACTGTCAATATAGGTGTGCCCCATAACGTGTATTGTTATACACGTTATAGCTCTGTCTGTCTGTATAACTTTTAGCTCTGTCTTTTTTTCTCATCATTCACATTAGGATTGTGAATGATGGCCAAACTTCCATATAAAGTGCAGTTTTCCTGTAAAGTATTTGTTTTATATTTGTTGTCAAGGTGAACATAATACGTTTGTTAATTGTGAACATTGAAATGTCAACAAGGCATCGTCAGCGACAGCCTTTCTTGTGTTATGCAAGGAGATACCAATGGAAAACACTGCAGAAAGAAATGTCCTAAATTGCACAGTACCGGCGACATTATTCGTCTCCCACAGTGTGTTATGCCGAGCATGTATTCAGTTGCAGTAGCAGGGATGGTTTTGTCTGAGTGATGAGTCTGTGCCTAGTCCAAAAGCTAAATATAGCACTTTCTGCAGCACAACTATTGTTTCTACAGACCTCAGAATATTTTTTTCCTCAAGCTTTGAGACTTCTGCCGTTTCTTCTCTGCTGCAGGCTGCTGTCATGTGCCTTTTATCAGAAGTGGCTCGAGTTGTGTTGTGGTGCGTTTAAGCCACAGGCAAAGCAAATGTTCAACTCACACTATTGTCACGGTTCATGCAATGATTTGTTTCAGCAATGGATTTAAGAGTAAAATTTTGCTGATTACACTGCAAAGAATGAATCAAAATGACTGCATCGTAGGTTCTCACATAGTCTGTGCATGGTTTTGTTCTTAGTTAGGTTTAGTGTCATTTTGTATTTCAAATATTTTTGGGGAAACACAGTTTCAAACCAAATAAACATAAAGTTCAAAGACAAAATAAACAAGAGGTGATGGAAAATCAAAGGCAGCCAGTCTTTCAGTGTGCTTATCGATCTCAGGGGTGCAGAGCAGCACAGTGCTCCATTGTACTGAGCCACACATATTTTGATAACATGAGAGGTAGTGACCTAAGAGTCTCCAGGGATCAATTCAAAACCCTCACCACAAAAACAAGCAATTAGAGAGCATGCTTCAGTGCCTGTGAGGTACATTCCAAGAGCCTTTTTCCGTCTAGCAATAGAGTCAATTTCCCTTGCTCTAAGGAAAGCCAAGATAGTGAAAGCAAACACATACAGTGCAAGATGAAGAAATGCCGTTTACAAAGAAACCATATTTGCTTAATAAACACCTGCTCAAATGTTTTATTCACAGTGCTCACGTTGTATTTGGGTGTCAATAGTTTTTTCCCCCCATTGAAAGTAATTACCACAAAGTTTTTTAATAATAAAGATAATTATTGACTATTCAAAATCCCAGTACCACAGCATAAGTAATGATTGTATTTGGTGTCACTTTTGTGGGGATTTCTGCTCTTTCCAGACTCTCACACTATAGGAAGTAAAAATCAATCACGATAACCTTTAACGCAGGTTAAGTAGTTTTATGCTGCCGATTCAGATATCGATCATCCACGAGTGAGATTGGCTGATGCAAATACCAATCACATGGATTAACTGTAAATTAATGGCGGAGCCATATAGGTGGGAATGGGGGTGTCATATAGGTGGAAAAGTTATGGTGTTAAGTTAATTCAATATACTGTATCATCGGACATTTTTTTTTACAGCATTTCAGAAAGTCAACAAAATCCTCCACAAATTGAAATGGCTGTGTTTGTGGTTACAGAAGACCTAGTCAATGCAACTCTAATTAAGGCATTAATGTAAGCTATTTTTTTTTTTGTTTAGTCAGGATGGTGTGCAAAGCACTCTTATTTTGAAGGCCAGAGGTGTGCTGTGTGTTGAGTTTGTCTCTTCACTGTTGAGTGAATCAAGCTCGGACGTGCAGATATGAAAGTGTGCTGTGGTTTTTGTCCTTATTTCACTCAGAACTTATACTGTACAATGATAGTGAGCATCCTAAAACCTTCATTTGCATTAACAAGCAGTAAAACACACATGGTGTAAACACACTCATGCAGTCTGAGCCATGCACACGCACGCACGCACGCACACACACACGTGCATACTAGTATGCTCTGCTAAGCCAAGCTAACCCCGCTAGGTTCCTCTCACTCTGTAAGAGATCAGTTTCAACGTTTTTTCAAACTTTCTCCGGTGTTTTGGGTCACCGTTTCTACATGTTTAGTTCGAGAGGGTGCGGGATAGTGTTTGTGAGGAGATGTCGTCGTGATTGAGTGCTCCGCTGGGGTACAAGCGTTCCTCCTCCTCACAACGACAGTATTTAATTCACATTGTGTCAATTTCCGTGAGATTCCACGTTTAACAGTAGATTCTGTTGAAACTTAAATCGTAGGGCCCTACACTTCACTGTCCTCTGCGGGCAGCAATAGCACAAGTGTTTTACTGATCGGCTTTGAAAGGCATTTCTCAGCATATGACAATCACGTTTTACGGAACACTGCCGATACTGATTGGTGACCGATCGATTGGAGCATCCCTACTAAGAAAGTTTAAAAACTGCATTTTCTCTAAAGTTTTCTGGGTCCCTCTTTTTAGGAATGGGTTTGTTTGTGTGGCATCGGTGGAGCTGACTGTCCAAACAATGGCTACTCAACTTGGTAACATCTGGCCCACCAAACATCACCCATATAATAAAACCATTCAGTCAAACTAGGTGTGCTTACTCATACGGTACTTCCACCACTCGGCAGGGGGCACCAGCAAGGCATACACTGACGCAGCAGCAAATTGAGTAGAGACCAACTAAACAAACATGGTGCTATCAACTCTTTAAAGTAAGGGTAAAGTAAGGCACTACGAGCTAAGCCAAATTATCGTGTCTTGGTCCTGCTCAACACAACAGAAACCAACTCTAGCTTAAATAGCATGGATCCTTGCCAGAAAAAAGCCCTTTTTCAGACAGAGATGAAAAAACGACTGCATGCCAGCTGCTGTAAAGTCCTAGATTTTACAACAGTATATGTCATACAAACACAGAGGCACATAGTCATACAATTTGGAAAAAATGATCAAAAATATGTCTCAAAAGTTGCACAAAAGAGGAAGTGGAGATGAAAATGTCATTGTGAGACACTTGTGAGACTTTAACTGAGTGAGTATTTAATGCAAATGTATCAAACTGGAGGCCCACGGGCCATATTACAGGGACTAACAGGACAAATTTTCCTTAAAATCCTGGAAATAATCTGCAAAACAAGCAATGGTCAGACTGTGTATTTAAAATACAAACAATCATCAATCGCACAATTAAATGTAAACATTTTGGTAGTCTATATTCATGTTTCACCAATATAAAAAACATGACATATGCAGTATACTGCAGTCAATTGTTTGGAAATGTGACACATTTTAGCATCATTGATCCCAGTCTAATTAATAACTGACTAAATTGTCGAGTAAAATAAGAAAGATGAAATAAGAAAACATTGGCGAATGCTACAATCTTTGTACAGTTGTGCCTCAGTTAGCAACATTAATCTGTTTCAGAAGGTCAGACTCAAACCAAAACAAACTCTAACCAAAGCAAGTTTTCCCATAGAAAATAATTTAAATCCAATTAATCCAAGTAAGACACTCAAAAATTCTAACACAAAACACATTTTCTAGACAATAACTGTTTTACATGCAGAGAATGATGCAAAAAATAATTACAAATCAATGGAGAAGTGAACGTTAAAAATGACCTATGTCGTTTTGCAAAAATCTATGCAGCGAGGTCTGTTAAAGGTTTTTTAACCCTATAAGTGCCAAAGCCAAAAAAAAACATAATTGCTGAATTTTGCACACCATTTTTTCAAATATGGCACCAGGAGTTAGCGGGTATCTGAATAACCTTTGCGGGCATGTTTGTCTCACTTGCAAACCCGCCACGCCTGACGACGCTGTGTATGCCGGTTCTATTTAAAAAAAATTCAAACTATTCCCTGTTTGCTTTAAATTTGTCAACACTCACTCATTGCAGGCGTTTTCTGTGTTAAACCCAGCAGCCTCGTCATTCAACCTCTTTTGGACTCATAGCGGCTTATTTAGTTTGTCACACTCGCTGAAAAAATGCACGAACATGAGTCATCAACTCTGAGGGTCCACTGTTTGTCTGGATGCCTTACATATTTCATAGGCTGCCGTAGTGAACGGCGAACTAAGTATGGCAAGATTTCATCTTGGGACTCGATCCAAAATGGCTACTACACATACAAACCAAGCACAAACAACAGTTTGTTAAGGCATGGCAACATTTTAGCAAATACAGTGGTGTGAAAAACTATTTGCCCTCTTTCTGACTTTTTATTCTTTTGCATGTTTGTCACACAAAATGTTTCTGATCATCAAACACATTTTAATATTAGTCAAAGATAACACAAGTAAACACAAAATGCAGTTTTTAAATGAATGTTTTTATTATTTAGGGAGAAAAAAATCCAAACCCACATAGCCCTGTGTGAAAAAGTAATTGCCCCTGCACCTAATAACTGCTTGGGCCACTCTTAGCAACAATAACTGCAATCAAACGTTTGCCATAATTTGCAACAAGTCTTTTACAGCGCTCTGGAGGAATTCTGTCCCACTCAGCTTTGCAGAATTGTTGTAATTTTAGCTTTACTTGAGGGTTTTCTAGCATGAACCGCCTTCTTAAGGTCATGCCACAGCATCTCAATGGGATTCAGGTCAGGACTAGGCCACTCCAAAGTCTTCATTTTGTTTTTCTTAGGCCATTCAGAGGTGGACTTGCTGGTGTGTTTTGGGTCATTGTCCTGCTGCAGCACCCAAGATGGCTTTAGCTTGAGTTGACCAATCGATGGCCGGACATTCTCCTTCGGGATTTTTTGGTAGACAGTAGAATTCATGCTTCCATCTATCACAGCAAGCCTTCCAGGTCCTGAAGCAGCAAAACAACCCCAGACCATCACACTACCACCACCATATTTTACTGTTGGTTGTCGAAAAATGCTCTAACTGGGCCACATTAATAAAAGTACCACTGTATCTTTATTCAGTATCTGTATCTATATATTTAATATTCTGTATCTAATAATCTGTATCTTAATAGTCTTAAAGATGAACTTGTTTGAAAGAACAGCTGGTTTGGCCATTATATATTTTTTATATTTGTATCCATGAGGATGAAGCCTTGTTTCATGATATCATAGGCTCTATTCAATGAAATTGCGTTAGATGGATGTACTGCATCATTCTATCTTTGAAAAGGTGCCTTTGTTTTCTTAGAGTTTTTGTTTTACCATCCATATGTACAAAGCTTTTTGATGCTTCTAAGTTGTGTTAGAGAAATAAAAGCAGGCTGGGTTAAAGGTTAGGTCTGTCTGGATGAAGAAGCACAGAAGAGAGGTAGGATATCAAATAAGCTTCCTCTTCAAAACCGTGCACCCTCCACCATTGAGAGCACATGTAGAATGAGGAAAGATGAGCTAATAATACAGAGGAAACATGTCTCTGTTGCCATAAGCTCACCACCAATTTTTGCATTTGGCCTTGTCAGCAGTGACTTATTCAACACAGTGAGAGCAAATGTTAATGACTCCTAATTTGCATTTTTTTTGTTGAAATGTCACTGATTATTATGTACCATGATGATAAATGCATCTGCTCATGCAGCCTGATGTGTAATTAGCCATTAGGTTGAATAAGTAGATCAATTTAAGGAGAAGGATCAGGATTAAGAGAAATCAAGCTGGGGGGAATGTGACAATGAGAACCAAAATAACATGGGCTGTTGCATTAACGTCAGATAATCTACACAGACGGAATTTAACCAGACCTGTAATTGCAATGCATTAACCTTTTGATTAACTGTTGCCGATGCTTGATACTAGAACACGGTTTTTCATCTGTCTTGATATGTAGCATTAAAAGACCAAAATTTTTGGTTGGTTGCTTAAGTGATTTAAAGACTTATTGTGCAAAACATCATTATTCATTATTTTACAGCAGTAAAAATAACACATTCGGCTTGGGGGTATTAAATATTATCTCCACTGCTAATTATGGTATTGCTTCAATATCTACAGCTGCATGAGCACAAAAAAAAAAACATTGTTTCTGCTTAAACAATCCACCTCTAGTAGAGGATGTGGATCTCCTGATTATGTCTATCCCACACCTAGATAATCAGGTGCCTTAGCTTGGTCAATTTCAATTTTGCCTAACAAGATAAAAAGGCAAAGAGGAAGGTGGAAAGGGGAAAATATTTTCGCATGGCTTTTGCCTTTTTCCCAAGCCCCGCTATTCTCCCGCCAATGCTTTTTATTCACAAATGAGGGGAAAAAATGCATTACTGTGGACCAGATGGGAACATTCCACATGACCAAACCAATCAATCACATTGGTGGGACGCAGGTGTGACACAGCCGTGCAGCAACACACCATTTCACAGTCTATCAGGCACAAACACATGGTCGCCAATCAATGCCACCCTGAGGACCCATGAGGAGGGGTGCTTCTCCAAAGCCCCACAGGTTCACGGCTGATGACTTCATAATCACACGTCCATTCTCTTAAGAAGTGAGAAGTGATGCACTCCCTAATAACGTCTCCAATCCTGTGAACGCCAATGATGTAATGGATGCTGCTTCAGCAGGGACACTAACATGCTCCCCTGAGTTACTTTCCCAGCTGTCTAACATCAGAACATATTTAACAAGTTGAGGAAATTTCTCCCAGCTTGATATTACAATCCAGTCAGCATGAAACATCAAGTATTTGTCAATATTTGGTATAGGGTGCCAAACAACTGTTGGCCTGTGAAAAAAACAAAGAACCGAGGAGGGATACACACAAGGCTTTGGAATGCTGCTCCATTTTTAAATACAATGTAGTATATTTCTTTAAGAAAAAAACGAGCAAATATCTAAGTACCCATTATCACTTTAAAGAAAGGCTTCAGCCTTGACCTTAACTCGAATTGTAAAAGATAACCACATCACCCAACACCCACAGCACACCGAACCACAGCAAAACAACATTAGCAAACTCAACTGTCCACTCTGCATGTAGTCATGACACAAGCAAAGTTCACAGATGCTCAGAAATGACCAAATTCTTTACCAGTACATATAACTGCCAGGATGGTGATTCTCTGACTGCAGCAGTAATACCCAAGCAGTGTAGTGAAGTTATTGACAAGGAAAGGTTGCTAGTGCAGGCGCCAGCATACCCCCGTGTCCCTAATGAGAATAAGCAGCGTAGAAAATGGATAGATGAATGGAAGTCTTCTTCTTTTTAAATCTGTTTTATTACACATTTTATTATTTTATTTATTGTTTTATGTCCTCCATGTGTTCTGTGTACAATGTGAGTGACTTAAGAGTTAATGCAGGTGTAATTTAGATAAAAAATCTAAATTACACCAGGAATGGAACTCTGACATAATCCAGATACCACCTGTATAGTGCCTAGAACAACATATCCACCATGTTTGTGGCGTGTGGTACTGCAGGTGCAGATATGGTGATGTCACTGGACCGTCACATTAGGAATAGGCACAAAATAGTCTTAACTTGGACTTGCACTTGACTAATTTCCCATGAGAATATGTAGATGATTCAAAATAAAAATAAAAATAAACACTTTTTTGCAGTGATAATAATTACCATGAAGCCGTAACCCATGCAGTTGATTCCTAGAGACTCGTTAAGACATCATATCTTGGTCAAACCTCACATCTTTCCACTTTAAAAGACAGAGCCCCTCGAGGCCCTTTGAGAATACAGATGATCCTCTGCAGCTGGCTTGCCTCCCCAGCCAACTGCTGGGGGCCGGGGCCGCAGGAGGGCCGGGCAAGACCAAGATGGGCCAGGGAATCATGAGGCAGGGGAGGTCTGAGATGTGGGCGGCGTGGGGATGGAGAAAAAGGATTTGCACTCTTTCAGCTCGTCTCCAGCTCTTCATGCTCCACTGACCTCAGTAATAGATAAGCACACCCTGCAGCTCAACATAATGACCGGCTCCATCCTCTAAACTGTACTGCACCACCTTGCCTCGTCCTCCAATCACAGCTCTGTGTTCCTGTCATATAAACTGGAGATTTTGTGGTTGTCACTTAAAATCATCCATGCAAAACAAATGTTTAACACGAGTTCACGGGACAAACACTGCACAAATAGTAAGTAAATGTGCATACTGTTTGTGTCTCTATGTGTATAAATGTGGATTTGGATGGGTGAGGGAGAGCGCAAGCAGCATTGCCACTGTCTATGACCCACAGTGATGTGGTTGCCTGAACAGCATCTGACACTACCACAGCCCAGTTTAGAGGACGCTCCTAAAGTAGAGAGTATCTGCGCAAAAAAACCTGCCCCAGTGTGATGTGTGCGTGCAATGATGTGGCATTTAAAAAACTCACTAAACTGAAGAGGGAGGCTGTGTTAAGCAAGAGGAAAGACATCTGAAAATGTATGTCATATATCAGACAGTGAAGAGCTGTACACAGGACACCTACTCTATTTTCCCTACAAACATTCCCTCTACAACCAAAATTCAGTATGAAAACCGACTTGCAGTATGATACCCTTCTGAAAATGTTCTGGAACAATCACGACTCATGCGTGATAAAACGCAAGACATTAGCAAATCTCACAAGATTTCAGTTCAGTGAGCATTTAAAGTCTGTTTTGTTTCCACTTCACATCAGCCTCACAATCTGGAAATGAGGGTTCACATTTCTACTACAACATCTGTGTGGAGTTTGCATGTTCCCGGATGCATAGTTTATTTTCAGCATCCAAAAAACATGCATGTTAAGTTGTCAGGGATAGACTCCCCATTTGTGATCCTAATGAGAACAAGGGGTAAAGAAAATAAATGAATGGAAGTTATGTGTTTGCACATCAAGAAAACAAGGAGTCTTTGCAAAGTGCACCATGGGTGAAATGAGCCGAAAGGTGCTTACAGTGGACACGTAGTCTGTAAAAACAGCTCAATCACTTGCAGGTAGTCACGTTGGGTTCTCATGTAGGAGCGTGATTCATTTGTGCTGATGACAGCATTAAGATGATTAGTTAGCATGCAGAGCCAAAGCTGCATGTGTAATATGGAAGCGGCACACCAGGAAGAATGTGATGATAAATTTACAACACAGCAGTTGCATCAGATAATATAAGGCAGCAGGTAAAATTACGGCAATTAGACAGTGAGAGAATGATGTAGGATAACTTTGTACATTTGCTAGGAATAAGTGGGGTTGAGCCAGAGAACCCAAAAATATATCAGTCCTGGGTTTCCGCTACATGTAATTGATCGTGGCGGTGCGCCACTTCAAAATAAAGGCCGCCACAGCTTAAAAATTTGATTGTTTTTACTTGACAACGAATGGCTATACTGTACGTATATGTTGTATACATACATACAGTGAGGGGAAAAAACTATTTGAACCCCAGCTGATTTTTTTTAAGTTTGCCCACTAACAAAGAAATGATCAGTCTATTATTTCAATGGTAGGTTTATTTGAACACAGAGACAACAATGACAAAAAAATCCAGAAAAATGCGTTTCAAAAAGAGTTATAAATTAATTACCATTTCCATAAAGAAAATAAGTATTTGATCCCTTTGAAAAACGTGCTTCAGTACTTGGTGGCAAAACCTTTGTTGGCAATCACAGAGGTCAGCCGTTTCTTGTAGTTGGCCACAAGGTTTGCACACATCTCAGGGGGGATTTTGGCCCACTCCTCTTTGCAGATCCTCTCCAAGTCATTAATGTTTCGTGGCTGATGTTTGCCAACTCGAACCTTCAGCTCCCTCCACAGATTTTCTATGGGATTAAGGTCTAGAGACTGACTAGGCCACTCCAGGACCTTAATTGCTTTTCCTTGAGCCAATCTTTTGTTGCCTTGGCCGAGTGTTTTGAATCATTGTCATGCTGGAATACCCGACCACGACCCATCTCACCCAACACTTGACGGTACATGGCCCCATCCATCCTCTCTTTGATGCGGTGCAATTGTCCTGTCCCCTTGGCAGAAAACACCCCAAAAGCACAATGTTTCCACCTCCATATTTGACAGTGGGGACGGTGTTTTTGGAGTCATAGGCAGCATTCCTCCTCCTCCAAACACGGCAAGTTGAGTTGATGCCAAAGAGCTCAATTTTGGTCTCATCTGATGACAACACTTTTACCCAGTCTTCCTCTGAATCAGGCAGATGTTCAGTGGAAAACTTCAAGCGGGCCTGTAGATGAACTTTCTTGAGCAGGGGGACCTTGCAGGCACAGCAGGATTTCAGTCCTTCACGGCGTAGTGTGTTACCAACTGATTTTGTGGTGACTATGGTCCCAGCTGCCTTGAGATCATTGACAAGTTCCTCCCAGGTGGTTCTGGGCTGATTTCTCGCTGTTTTCATAATCATTGAAACTCCACGAGCTCCAGACAGAGGGAGATTGGCAATCAATTTATGTTTCTTCCATTTGCGAATAACTGCACAAACTGTTGTCACCAAATGGCGATGGTCTTGTAGCCCATTCCAGCCTTGTGTAGGTCCACAATCTTGTCCCTGACATCCTTGGAAAGCTCTTTGGTCTTGGCCATGGTGCAGTATGGCATCTGGATTGATTGATTGCTTCTGTGGACAGGTCTCTTTTATACAGGTAACGAGCTGAGAGGGCTGCCAATGTCAGCTTGTTACGTTTATAAGATCCACCTGGGAGCTAGAGATCTTGCTGACGGATAGGGGATACTTATTTCCTTTATGGAAATGCTAATTAATTTATAACTCTTTTTGAAACACATTTTTCTGGATTTTTTTTGTCATTGTTGTCTCTCAGTGTTCAAATAAACCTACCATTGAAATTTTAGACTGATCATTTCTTTGTTAGTAGGCAAACTTACAAAATAAGATGGGGTTCAAATAGTTTTTTCCCCTCACTGTATACAGCTTATTATTTACGCACATACTGACAATTAGTTTGTAAACAATTTAAAATATAAAAATGTTTCACAGATAAACACACACCCGAATTATCTGTCTGCTGTATTGGCACTTGCTCATGTGTGACCAGAAAAAAGTATGTGTCTTGTGCTGATGTTCACTTTATTATTGTGCAAATAGAAAAATAGTCAGTAAAATGTGTAATCAATTGATGACTGCTTGTCACATGCGAAGACTGACTATGTCAGTATGTGTGATCACTCACGGTTCAATCTCATTCCACTTTCTGGCGGTATGAGCTACAAGTGGCTACAAATGGCTATAAGTGGCTATAACGACAAGATGCTCACACAGAAGCTCGTAGGCTCCCAGCAGCTCACCAGCTGATGTTGAGACATTACTATTTCAAAAGGTTGTAGCTACTTTAAATTAGAAAAATCATCAGTATGACACAACATTTGTGGTGGGAGTAAATTTACACATCTAATGTGCATATTATGATGTCACCAGGCTTAGAATTTGTCAGATCATCGTCATCACCTACAGCAGGATCTTGAACATCACTGCTGCCTCAATCGCTATTATAAACCGCTCTTATTTCATAGAGATATATATAGACAGATATAAAGTATCTTTATCTATTATCCCTGTGAATAGTATCATTCATTCAGGTCATACCTGTCTATTATCTATTTTTTGTTGAGGAGTCTTCCGCAGATACTACCAGGTATGCCGCTACTCTCACGTTTTGTTTTGTTTTTACATCCACTCTACCCCCTCATAATTAGCAATGTTTTGACAACCCACCACGCCTGCCACCGCCATGCCCACCCCAAACTGGTCAACTTCTTTGTGGAATTACTCACTGCTGCACATACACAGTGATCCATCAATTCATTCTCTATGCTGCCTGTGCTGGAGCCAATGCCGCCTATCTCAGCTGGGGTACACCCTGGACTGGTCGCCAGTCAATTGCAGTGCAGACAAAATCATTGACACTCACATTCACACATGGACTATTTTGAGCGTGGGAGTACCTCGAGAAAACCCACGCACGGGAAGAACCTGCAAACTCTACACATTCAAACCCAGGTCTTACAAATCTCGTGACTGTGGCGATGTTCACACTGGACGTCAGTGCTCATTTATTTGCTCATATGTGACTTGTTCCTGATTTTTTCATGTCAATGTGAACGGCACAATTCCAATTTTTACAAATGCGACTCAGGTCTCATTCGTATGTGGATATAAATCCGATATGGATGCGATGCAACTGCAGTATGAACGCTCAGGTTGTATATCCATCACATGTCATGGAAAGGCGTGTATTGCGTTGCTTACCGAGAATTTTAAGGTTCTCACTGATGTAAGCAATCATAAAAATGTGTGGTTTATTGTGAAAGACTTGAATATAGGTACTCACGAATGTAGGCAAAAGTTCTTCTCATCCGAAAATGATTTTTATAAGGTGTTAGTGAAGCAGCTCTTGGCATTGTCTCATCACTCCACCCGCACGCACCTTGGAACAGATGTGGCAACAAGTTGTTCTACAAACTTCTGTACCAAAATTCTTGGCATTTTCTTCTTAAATTTCTATACAGAATTATTTAGTTGAGAAAATATTGACTGTCGAAATTGCTACAAACGCCCTAAGGAGAGTATGCTAGTAATGTGCGGATCGATGCTGAAATGTCGATATCTCCGATACCAGCTCTTTATGAGCTAAAGCCGATTCTGAAATCAAAATAGGAATACTTTTGATTCTTCATAACTCATTTTGCACTTGTTTTTTTTAATGTTGTATATTAGCTTGGCTATATTTTAAATCACCTCACTACCGCAATATACTTAACAGTTTAATATAAATAAATGACTTTTATGTCTTGTATTCTTTATGCTATGATTTGGAATACTGTACATTACGTTTTAAAATTTAAACATTAGATTCATTTGCACATAGTATTGAATTGGTATCACCAATAGCAGCCTGAATTTTATCCAGTATCAAATCAGAAATGAAATCTATGGTATTGCTCATTACTGAAACACACACCGCAGCAGTCAAACAAGCGGAAATGCGAGTGATGTGCTTCTGCGCATAGATGCCACTTAGAGGCGCATTGCATTCACATAACAAGTCGCATTTGTTTGGTAATGTGAACGACCACACAAAAAAGCAGATTTTAAACAAAAAATTAGAATTGGGAATCCTAACCTGCAGTGTGAACGTAGCCTTTGTGGCCAACATGCTAACCACTCTGCCACCCTGCGGTCCTTACACAGTGGTTGAAAGTCTATAAACTCCTACACTTTGCATAAAACCACACCCACAAATGTTGCTAAGATTAAAGTTACAGATGTCTGCCATCTCCTGGTGTAAAGTACTACACGAAGCACTATATTTGCAGAAATTGCTTGTTAAATTCAGCAATGTTTTGGAAATATAGGCCATTATTTTTTTCAAAAATATAAGTTATACAAAATACAAAACTACGTTTTGGAATTTTAATGTGACCCGTCAATTTGTCCCAATATTTGACAGTCCTTGAACACACATTCTACGTTCTCCCATGCTGCACAGACTACTACAGTGGAACCCCGGGATACAAATGTATTTGTTCCAAAAGGATTTTTGTAAGCCAGATTTTTTTGTAACCCGAGCAACATTTAACATAAAAATTGGCTAATTCGTTCCACTGACCCGGAAGACCACTCATACAATGGGAAAAAAAACACTGTTCTTCACATTTAATACTGTATAAATAACAAGTACTGTAATACAAATGTAATGTAATAATAAAACCTGAAATAGAATGTATATTCAGTTAAAATTCTAAAAGGTTCCTACCTTTAATACGCAGCGAAGTGCAGTACGACATTTAAACTGGCAGCGATAAACCAATCAGAGAACATGACGTCATACCGAGTGTACGTACACCGCCATGCCTCCAGTAGGTATACTACCGTTTTGCTCCAAAACAACATTTTTGCAGAGCACCGGGAGAGTTACACCACCATATGTGAATGGATTATGGAGGCCCGGGCTAAGTTATCTGCTTTAACTCTTGTCCGAGCTTTCACGAAAGCCGGCATCATTGCTGAACAGCCGACGGACAACGAGACTGACGGACGACAATAATGACAGGGAACCCGGCATGTTTGACGGTGAAATTGCCCAGCTGTTCAAGTCAGATGCAGAAGATGGATTTGTGGGAGGAGAGGGATTAAAAATACAGTATTGTTAAATAGTAGAATAAAGTTCAACTAAATTCACTCTTTTGCTTCCGTTGCCTTTTTTGTATACCGTATGTTTTAGCATGCGCCCTAAAATACGGTAAATCAGGAAAGTTCAGAAAAAAAACAACTTTTGGTAAGATCGACAAACTTTTGTAAGGCGAATTAATTTTTTTAAGACGAAGCAAAAAAACAAGAAAGGTATTTTCGTATCCCGGATTTTTCTAATTCCGGGGCGTTTGCAACCCGAGGTTCCACTGTATACTGTTCTTTTTTGCCCTTTTTCTTTCACCTCATATTTGCTCCCAAAAGATTATACTACGTGGGAATGCATGTGGGAATGATGACCTTACGGAGTGTTGAAGTGCATATCTATGGCACACAACCTCTCTGAAAAACAAACTCCGGGCTGGTACTGGTGGATGGTGGTTCTGTATTTTTTTAGCGCTTTGAATTTACTTCCAGTCATAGTTTTATACAAGCCATAACAAATAAAATAAATGAGATCATTAAAACAAACGTATGTTTTATTGATGTGTTGAAAATCCATCCATCCATCCATTTTCCTCCCCTTATCCGGGTCCGGGTCGCGGTGGCAGTAGCTTCAGTAGGGAAGTCCAGACTTCCCGGTCCCCAGCGACCTCTTCCAGCTCCACCGGGAGGACACCAAGGCGTTCCCAGGCCAGCTGTGAGACATAGTCCCCCCAGCGTGTCCTAGGTCTTCCCGGGGGCCTTCTCCCGACTGGGCATGCCCGAAACACCTCACCAGGGAGGTGCCGGGGAGGCATCCGGACTAGATGCCCGAGCCACCTCAACTGGCTCCTCTCAATGTGAAGGAGCAGCGGCTCTACTCTGAGCTCCTCCCCGATGGCCGAGCTCCTCACCCTATCTCTTAAAAAAAAAAACACCAATCATTGCAAATAAATGTATTAAGATGCTTTCTAAGCCCAGTCATAAACAGCAACAAGTACAAGTACAATCAAGCTGCCTGGCCTTGACATATCGCTGCAGTAAATATATATTTTGCAGCTCATACAAACAATTACAGGCACAGTGTGTGTTTATGTATATTCTCTTATCAAATGATGTCAGCGTGTCAGATAATGAAGTTTGCCCATTTCAAAGTGAGCCCTGAAAACAGTTTTGGATGGCTCTGCATGCTGTTTTACAGTTTGTTTTTTGTGGGTTTTCTCCGGGTACTGCGGTTTCCTCCCACATTCCAAAAACATGCATGTTAGGTAAATTGTTGAATCTAAATTGTCCATTAGGGTGTGAATGGTTGTCTGTCTGCCCTGCGATTGACTGGCGACCAGTCCAGGATGTACCCCGCCTCCCGCCCGAAGTCAGCTGAGATAGGCTCCAGCATAGCCGCGACCCCAATGAGGATAAGCGCTATAGAAATGAATAAACACATAGTTCCACTGACTTCATGTAACCCGGACTTCCTTATATGGGTACGCCCAAGTACACACGGTCGGCCTGCCCTCACCCTGGCTCCGCTTCACTCTATTGTCAAGGATTTTACCGTGTTAGCACATTGACCAATGGCTCCCAGGAAAATGTTCGGGTGTGAGAGAAAGCTAATTTTGTTTAGCTTTCCTTAAGAGGCAAGTAACAGGCAGAAGTGGTTGGAGTCGCAGATTCTCAGACCAGCAAGAAAAAAACATCTGTCAACGGCATTTTGCACAATACTGTTTTGTGAACATGGGCCAATACAGAGCGGTTTAAGAATCAGAAGAGCAAGCTCTAACAATTTATCAGTGTCCTGTGTTTATTTTGTGTAAGTAACCAGACAAAAGCGGTTGTTTGTGTAGCAGTATAGCGTGCACATACAGAGAGTTACCTATATGCATGCAAATTATAAACTCACTGATATCTGGAGCTGTTAAAAGCGGACATTTCAAAAAGATAAATGGCCCTTTACTATCAACTCCTGTACCGCAAAATTAGGTTTGATAACTGTCCGAAAGTCCTCGGTAGCGCCTGGGAGTGTGACCAATCACGGCAGAGTGGGTTCTGCGGGAGGGGCATCTGGAGGAGGGTCGGGGAATGAGTAAATTACACAGACTGTTTGAACGAGAAGTAGGAAACCCAAGGAAACACTGCAGGAAGAGGCTCAGAGTCTGGCAGATCTCGAAAGCTTTCTGTACGGGTTACCATGTGTAGTTGCTCTATAGGTGTCCAGAACTCAATACAAAGGCCCGGAAATGAGTATAGTAGGTATCTTTTCAAGTACAGTTGCTCTACCTTGTTTCACTAACACTATTAAAGCGCAATATTAGGAATTTGTTAAAATTGAAAAATAAGACAGTAATTATGCCTGTGCTGAGAGCTTAATCACTGTTAGAAACCCACATCTCAGCAAACCAAGAAATGATCCAATTATGGGAATACAACATTCAATCATCTAGAATAACTTCCAAGCATGTAATGCTTATTATGATGCTTTTGTGGTTCAAGATACAACAAATTTGTTTAACCCTTCACACCACATCCTCCCCCCCCGTTGACAATGGTACTACCTTAGGGAGGTTGTGACGGTCAGAGGAGCTTCTTATGATGGAAAGCTATACTGATGGTGTGACTTCTAGCCTGGGGGAGGGTCATCGCATGAGGAGGAAGAGGGAGTTGCAGAAAGGAGAAGGGGATTAGCAGAAGGAATAAAGACAGCGGGAGTGGGGGAAAAAATATCCCAGTAGCCTGGAAAGCCCCTCAGTGCTGCTACCTCCAAATGAATGATGTGCCCTAACGCCATTAGGGGTTTTTTTTAACACAATGTCTTTCCACTACCAAAGGACATGACAAGAGTGAGTTGAGAGAATTGCTTACTTACCCATTATGTTGGAGTTCATAAAAGGTGTTGGGGACAATCCTTCATGGGACACTAATCGACTGTCACTCAAATGATCGCCATAATGAGGGCTATCTGTGAAAGCCTGGGGGAAGAGATCAGAATATTAAGCACATTTTTGGGCAACTTTACTAATTGAGTCCTATGACATACCCTTCATTAATTTAAGAGGAGTGCAAAACAAGTTTGTTACATAAATCAGATGTAAACATATGCTCTATGTGGGGAAAAAATAGGTTCATACTTTTTCTTTAAGGTAGTGTTCTTTATAAACCACATATTCCCATGAGTCAACTATTTGTCAGTTTGCGTTTAGATGCGTTTACATTGTTTTCCCCTAAGTGAACTTGCTGGAGAGTATTATTTATAAACTGAGATACGTTTTGGATCAAAATATGTTTCGAAAGTTGAATAAAAACGGTGTTGCGCAAGATACCAGCAAATCTTGTGGGAAAAGAAAAGTGCAGACTTCTGCCCAATGAGTGTCTAAAGCATTAACACCACAAGTGGCTCTCTATTTGTTTTGCTTTTTTCTTTTTGTAGCAGTGATGACTATAAAGCTGAAAATGGACCTTATTGTGACACAGCTGGTCTTTTGTACTTGGATCTGTGTTCTGACGGTGTTCATGTTTGACCTGTTTATGACCTTCTAAATATGTTTAACATTGTTAGAGACCTACAGGAATTAACTAATTAAACACCTTTACACTCATCTAAGACAATATAATAGACATAGCAAGAGTAAATAAGCCATTTAAGGCATAACAAAACTATAAATTTGTTCACTAATGGAGCAGAGTGAGTGGTGGACAGGAAGTGATGTTGCAGCTTCAGAGTTTAGTTTCATTTAGAGTTTAGTTTCTTACAACTGCAACAGCTGCCCATGTTATTAGTGTTTAGTAGGCATTTTTATTTGAGATTATTGTGCCACTTGTGAGATAATCCAAACCTGCAATAAATGCCTGATGTTCCATCAATCAAGTCTGGTGAATGTGTGTGTGTCACTGAACATTACAGTAACATTACTGACACCTAGTGACTAGTGTATGATACTATCTCAACATCTTTGAATGCGTCTTTTGAATGCCTTATATTTGTACACTGCTCAAAAAAAAAAAGGGGAACACTAAATAACACATCCTAGATCCGAATTAATGAAATGTTCTTATTCGCCTTATATTTGTACAGTATTTAGACAAAGACACATAACATTAGCTAATACTGTATATGCATGTTTTCACTCATAGGCTTTATTCTACCACAATGCCGCATGGTTTATTTATTAATACTGTATATTTTTGAAAAACCGTAATAGAACGAAGTTGCAAAAATTTAACCGTGAAGTGCCGAGAGACGACTGAAATTAAATTTATATTACTTCCGATAGGAAGCGCTTTGAAATCTGAGCAAATCTGAGGTTGTCCATCGTCCTGAAAAGGACTGTGGTTGACTGTATAGGTTCCACTGCGTATTTGAAATGTCTGTTGTGTTGAGTTTTGATTCTACAACTTTTCCATAAATGAAAGTATCAGTCACCCTAATAAAGTGTCCAGAACGACGGTCCGGTACAGCGACCGCATTACTGCAGACGTTGCACCGATCCATCTGTCGACCTCACAAATTTCATAGGAGGAAAAGAATCTGAAAGATGCAATCCAACATCATTTGAAGATACCTGCAGCTTTAAAAAATTGCTTTTTTTTCCCACCTGCAGCTTAACAGTTCCTTTTCATGACAGTTATCTGCTTCAGAGGCTTAGGTCTAAATATCGGCCACAGCATGGTTTTGGAAAACTCAGGGTCCCAAGTAATAAAAGACACTCTGTTACTGCGCTAATCCCATGTCCTGTGAAAATCCGTATGGGCTTTAGTCAACACAGCCCTCCAAGGTGCGTGAGCTATCACCAGAGAGATCACTGGCAGCAGTTGGCTTGAATTTCTATGGACTTACTTTGGACAACTTCTATTCTTTACATTATATATACAGTCAAAAAAAACATATTATCATTCATATTTTCCATGAGTGGATGGTGATGAAGAAATTTCATAGGCAGTGGTCGCTCTGTGTGGAAGGAATCCTCAGAGGTTCCCTGTTGTGCTGCTGCCAGGCCTCACACACTGTTAATCACACCATGAACAGTCAATGACAACAGTGGCCTTGTGAGAAGATCGAGCAAACACACACACACACAGATTTATAGCCCACGACTAATATTTGTAGAATTTCACAACCACTGTAGCAGAGCCAGGAAAAGACGTCAAACTACTGATATAATTAAATGAAAGAAAGAAAGAAAGCACCTGCTGGTAATGGACAATTTAATCATTCCTCAACATGTCATCATTAATTGTTATGACTGCCAGTGTGAAGCAGGAAAAGGCTGGCTTGGGCTGCTGGAGAAGGGAAGGAAAAAGGAGGGGGTGGGCGGGGATAATGGTCAGTCTTGTATTTGATCCTCTGGAACTGTTGGATCATCAATCACAGAGCCCTCATCATTTTCAATGACTGGTGGCCTACATCCACACAAGATGCTAACACATGCTGTCGTCGCTGCCACGGGGCAACGCTAAAACTAGTGGCTAATAAACTGTCAGATCACTCTAACAGTAGGCAGGTTGCAGCTCAGTCCCCCGCCATGCAATCACTTGGAACAGTGTTTAAAAAGGCAACTCACTCTGGTACAGCCCAGGTGAGTGTGACTGTAGCTTGGGAGGCAATGATGTGGTCATGATGGATTCGTGCAGGGTCGAGTATCAAGCCGGGGCAAGGCACCAAGGGATGTGGGGGTTGTCGTGCTGTGGCGGCGGGCACAGCCTTGGCTGTCATAGCACCAGCCTACAGCCACAGCTGCCCAGGATACAGCGGCTGGCTGGAAGCCAAGGTCAGCACGACGGGACTGAGGACTGTTCACAGTCGACTGATCACACACTCGTGGCTCTGCGGCTCAAACAAGCACTAAGAAGGTCTGAATTCCCTTTGCAACAGACAAAGCACAGGAAACATCTTTGTTGTCCTAATCCTTGAGCTTTAAGAAACACTGACGAGTTCAGTATTATTACTGAGAGGTGTGAAAGGTCATATTTTGGTTGGATTATTTAGCTACATGACAGGTTTGAAAAATGTACTGAAACATTTACTATGAGTATTGTTTTAAGTGCTTAAAGGCTGTATGTCACAATTAAACTATGGAAGAACTTAACATTCCCAAAAATGTATTTCCTGGGTTTAGTCAAACATGCCACTCAAGTCTTAAAATGTGCCATAATTTTTTCTAGCAATGTAAAACAAGTCAATGTCGGCTGCCTATGCAGCTGTGTGTGAGTGTGCACATCTTCTGTTGGAGTAAACAGCTGTCTGCTGGCTGATGCTGTGCCTTGCAATGTCACAAACACTCATTTATATGCACCTGGAGCAAATATACACCAAGCTTCTCTGTCTTATAATTCAAATCAAGCTGCCAGTGTTACCATTGCCTGTAGATGTTCATTCGGGAAGGGCACAGAGGGATAAACAAGGCGTTGCGGCCAGAGAAGCTCTGACATTTAACTGAATTCTGATAGAAAGTGACAGGAGACTGACATTAAATGAAATTCATACAGGACATCCAGAACAACCAATATGGGAGGGGCAAAAAAAACAGAAGGAGAGAACTGTTCACACTAACCGTTTGTCATATGAACTACATCCAGACATTCCCTAGCAGACAGTAGATATGGCCCTGTGACACAGTTTACTCCCCCCTTCAGAGAATATAATAGGGTTGGGCTTTCCGGTATTCCCCCCAAAACAGATTTTTTAAGGCATATTTTGAGCCGTTTCTCTGTTTAGTGTCCTAACAAAGGAACCAATACCAATAAAATTTGTCTTGAAAACGTTACTGAAATTATTCTTAAAATTACTTAAATTAAATTAAATTTTTCCCTCAAACTGCTGTGCCTCCCCCTGAAGTATTCCGTTGTCTCCCAGGGGATTTTCGCACCACACTTTCAAATTCCTTTTTATAAGCCACTAGACATACTGCTTGTTCTTGCCAAGTGGTAGCACCTTTGTACTTCTAATACCAATTCAATGTATTCTCATAAAGCCCATCGCAAAGTACATCTGTACACCTGCTTATGATTACACTAGATTTGATACACGGACTTCTTCAGAAAGTGAATGATACACAGCATGTGAGTTTAAATTAAATTTATCTGTGAACTAACAGTTAACGTAATCCCAGATGGAATCATGGAATTGGCCAATAAAAACGAGATTTACTGTTAAGAGTGGAATCGCGAGGAAAGAAAAATAATGTGAATACAAGAAAAGAATGTTCATGTGAGAAAATACTGTATTTTCTTGGCAGACTGCTCAGTTGTGGCAACATTTTATTACAACTCCCCGCCTCCTGAACTAAACCTGTCAAAACAGCAGCGGAAAAACTTGGTGAGTCCTCTCTTACAGAGCGAGAATGAAAGACAGCAGGATTCGTTTAGTTTAGCAAAGCATACTAGTGTGGCTGTGTGTGTGCGCGCACGACTCAAGCTGGATGAGTGTTTATACCATGTTGTGTTTTACCGCTTTAATGTAAACGAGCATTTTACAATGGCCGCTAACAACATGTGGGTTTTGAGTTAAAAAGACAAGAGGCACATTTATTCTTGCACCCGGCTCGTCTTAGCCGTCAAGACACATTCTCAACACACGCAAAACACTTTTGGCTTTTAATATAAGAGCACCACTTGACACATCTTGTTTAATCGTGAGGGATGTCGCGATCCAACCTTAAGGATCAGGATCGGCTGCTGATCCAATGTATTTTGAAGATCGGATAGGATCGGCTTCCGCCACAAGATCGGGCAAATCCGGTTGCCTTAACTCTGAGCCATACTCCAACATCGTAGGTCCGGCAAAAAGCGCCTCAAAGTAGGTTGCCACTCGACTCCACATGCACAGTGTACCATGGCGAAGTTAGTTTCCATCAATAAACCATCAATAAATTACTATTGCTTTGAAGACAGTTTGTCAAAAAAATCCTATATTCTAAATCACACCACAAATGGATATAAAACCATGTAATATGATTAGTCCTACCCTAAAAGTATTGTAATGGCGGCTAGATAATTTGACGTCAGCATCGGTGTATTTCAGTTGACCATTTATTTGCAGTGAAGACAGAGCATTCAGTCCTTCCAAACACACATTCCTCCCCACTTCACTTGCACAGTGCAACAACACTTCCTGCTTTTCTTATTCTACACACTTGACTCCAATTGCTGCCCTCTATAGCCCACACACAGAGCAGCCACAATATTCCCGTCGCTACGGTATTTTGCATGCCCATTTTCTCCCAATTTTATCTTTTATGGTTAGACTTTTATTTTCATTTGGGACCTTCAAGCATGGGAATTACAGTTTGTTAAATATTTTGTAGAAATATAGGCAGAGGTTGACATCCCATTAGAAAGGTTAGCCAGGCTACATCCATTTCTCAATTATTAGGCAAAATGATCCTATCCTGTATTGCAGCAATAAATGTAAGGATTTTTGCATTTAATTAATGGACATTTTATTCACTAACCCAAAAAGCACACACTGTATACCAGTACAATAAGTATAAAAGGTAAAAAACTGAATTTTAAAAAATGAAAACACAAAAAAATGGAATTTGGGAAATATTATAAGTAGTACTGGACATGTGATGAACTACATTTTCTTGATCAACCATGGAAAATTTTACAAATATTTAATTGATTAATTTCATTTGCCAACTATGGATTCTTGTACAGTATATTTACTGGATCTTGTTGAGAAAGTTGTGTATGTCAGTCTAGCAAATGTAAACAGCTGAAGTAATGCTAACTTCCCCAGCTTGTGCGCTGACTTGGCAGGTCTACATAAGAGTTTTGCCACAGCAGAAGCCTTAAAATGTAATGACTGTAGTGCTTGGCTGAAAATGTCAACTAAATTTCTCCCCATAGTGAAAATATCCTAAAAATAGTTTGA
Organism: Oostethus manadensis; assembly: GCA_024372805.1. NCBI lineage: Eukaryota > Metazoa > Chordata > Actinopteri > Syngnathiformes > Syngnathidae > Oostethus > Oostethus manadensis. Next base: position 1,129,598 of record QODF01000216.1, on the reverse strand, counting down.
ATCGGCACAGCTGCTTTTATACAGTTTACTTTCTGGTGGCGTAGCATGTCTGGATGCTGGACACCATTAATCAGCAAACATTTTCCCTATTAGCAATTCACTGGTGTGCTGTGTCATGACTAGATGATCTACAACAATGCACAGATTCCAAAGAAGACAAAATAACACAGTTGTTGAAATAAAATGTCAAAATGATGGATGACTTTGTTTCTCTGTGGTTTCAGACCACCTCACTACCTTGTTAATATTACATTCATGTTTAATAATACTACATTCAGTTGTCCCTGTCACAGAATAATACAGCATATCTATTCAGGTGCCACACTGGTCTATATACCACCTCCATGGGATGACTGTTAAATAATGTGCTGTGAAGCAGAAAGGGCATTCAGAGGTGTTAAGGTTTGGGTCATCTTACCCGGGAGGGTTCGTACGAAGGACTAGACTCTCCACCTGAGGCCCACGATGCTTGGCTGGTCCGTTCATCCACACCTGTCAGTGAAGAACAAGGACAACTAAGTAAACAAGTCAGGATGACTTATGTGCGCCAATGCGCATATGCCAAGATCCTGCCCAACGGTAGCCTACGGCACCAGCGGAGAGTCTATGCTATGTACTATGTCCAACTTCCACCGAATGTAGAGCTCGGGTGAGCTGCAGTCTATCCTAGCTGACTTTGTGCAAGAGGTGCGTTACAACCTAGAATGGTTGCCACACACAGTCCATCAAAGAGCAACTAGGCCTGTCACGATAACAATTTTTGCTGGCCTAAAAATGATAAACAATATTATAGTCTTTATTTTGTGATTACTTTTTCCTGAAAGTAAGGATAATGTATGGCATAATAATGTGAGAACACTGTATCAAAAGCAATCAACTTTAATTTCTGAAAAGTATTTAACATTGTAATTGAAATTGGAAAAAGCTTTTAAATTAAATTAAACACACAAAATAATAAAATAAACAAAAAAGAAAAAAACACCCCAATGAAAATAATTGTCTCTTTTAGCAAAATTCACCCTTAAATAAAAATTATCAATTACAATTTTTTATATTTTGAATCAGTGTTACTTTTGTTAAAAAAACAGACAAATAACCCGGAAATACTTTGAAGACATCAGCTCATTTGCATAAACCAGGGGTCTCAAACTCCATTTAGCTTGGGGTGTGCAAAACTATTAATACAATTCTCAATCAACCAATAAACAAATAAACACAAAATAAAAGGAACAAGGACCCTTGGTGTAAACAAGTTGTATAACTTTCCTCGGGTACATCTCTTCTTTGGTAGTCAATTTGTATGGAACATACTGTACTGTTAACTGTTTTCTCTACAAAACCACTAATAAAACAATCAACAAATACATAAACAAAAAGTAACTATTTAAATCAATAGTAAATTCCAGTTTTCAGTTAAATTGTGAAGTTCTTTAACCTAAGTCAATGTTTTTTTCTGAAAATGGCTTCTCTTGCCTACTTTTTACTCCTACGGACCTGACAGCGCTTCCTCTCACATTTGTTTAGAAAAAAACATGTTTGGGTGCGTGGAATATACTGTATTTTTATTCACTTGGCGTGTCATCTTTAGCCAATGCACAGAGAACGGTGCAGCCCTATAAAAGGCTCACATCAATTCCACTCCAACACCCCTCGGCATAAACTACGGCGTGAGATTTAAAAAAAAAAAAAAAAAAAGAATCCATCAATGCAATCTGCAATCTGTAATCCTTCTCTTCTCATAAATAAATACTTGCCTTTTCTTCACTTCTTCGTTGCGGCTGCATTAACATTATTTATTCATGTAAAGATGGGGGCCACAAAACATTGTCTTGGGGGTTGCAAAAAGCCTGCGGGCCGCATGTTTGAGACTTCTGCTCAAAAGAAACTTCACCTTTGCTAATACGCCTGTGAATACTCTGATTTGCTGGTAGCCCTTTCAGGAGAATCACCCATTCTCAATCAACACGCATGCATATGTCAATTTATTGCATTTGGCAAAATGATCAGGTTTGTTTTTCTTTATCATGCGGTTAATCAATTTATTGATTATCGTGACAGGCCCAAAAACAACCATTCACAATCACATGCAAAGATCTCCCCATGACCATATTACTACAGTATATTCAATAGTAGGTGTGAGCTGATGTTCGACATAATGTAAATTGGAAAAACTTTCAAAGCAGCTGTGGATCACCAATGCCATGTTTCACCTTTCATTTTAATATTAGTTGACTGTAAAAACGCTGCATACGCCTTGTGGTAATGCTTTTGCATAAGTTTTATCAAATTTGTGGTGTTGTAATGTCTAATGTTTCTGACACTCCTTGAGACACTCACATAGCCCAAATTGCAATCGTCTACTTCTCTTCATTGCACGTAAAGTAACTCCACACAGCTGGCCGGACAACAGCACAGAGCTAATTACGATAACTCAGGTTCTGGCAACTGTGTTCACTAGCTCCTGTGCTGCAATGCGTTGCAGCGTCTCTGTTTATAGGATGGTATGCAAAGTTAAATTGGGCGTTTACGTGAATTTGGGCTTTTTTTTTTTTTTTGGAACCTATCCACTAAATTTGACCATCAGCCCAGTCTGCGTTAACACCTCAGCAGAAGTACCAAGAAGTACCAAAAAATTGGTATGATGCGTAACTTCTGACTACGAAATATAGAATTGTGCATGCTTTACTGCCTAGTGAATGATGGACTAACTTTTATTTAGTAGTGTATACTGTAATATAGTGTAAAATATTTTCTTTGCGATAAAGAGTGCCCAGGGGTTTAATTTCAAGCTTTATTTAATTTACTTATCCAGGCGTATTTCAAATCACAACTTAAAAGTAACAAACAGCTGCCAAGAAGCAATCAAGAGGCATAGAGCCACGCCAGGTGAGTCAGCTGAGTATTGAAACTAGATTAAACACATCCCAGCTGGAAAAAAACTCAAAGTTATAAGAGTCAAAAGGATGAATAAATGACATCAATAACTGCAGAGGCAGATGATCTGGCGTATGCTGAAATAAAACGTGTGATTTTTCAATATGATTTGGGAAATAAAGTAAGTAAAATACTTGTGTTGCTTGAAGCAATATTGTTTTTGCTGTACCCAACAAAGAAATTGCAGGGATGACATCAATTGTCTCCAGGTTATTGATTGTCCGTGATGTTATTTTATATATCTCACAAAAATACAATATAATTTGTCCAACACTGTTTTCAAAGTCTTTTACCAATCAATAGATCAGTGGCTATCAGAAATACCGAGCACGTAGACCTTTATGTGAAACGTTAATCATGCATTAGATGTAAACAACAAAATCAATGGAGATATTAAATAATCCCCAGAAACTATAAAGACGATCATGTCAGAAGGCTTGTGACCTACACAGATTGGAATAACTAATCTATGGATGCATCTTCAGTCATGTTCTACCGAATAACGACTCTGATTAACTCAAGACTAGGCCTGTCATGATAATCGATTAATTGAGCGATAAAAAAGGCGATAATTTTGCCGGCCTCGATAAATTGATATGTGCATGCATGCGTGTTTGATTTGCTCGTCACATTTGTTTGAAAGATGTGACCAGGAAGACAAGAAGTATTACATCTCACTGAGTTGTTTGTTGTGCAAAGTAACAAAATAGCTCAAATGGTGCTCGCTCACAAACCGCTACATTGTGAAAGAAATCCAACCTTTCAATACAGTTGAAAAGCCAACAATTGGGGAAATGTTTGCCAAACAGTAAAAATGGGGTGGGAGAATGTTCATGTACATGTCCGAAACAGCAATTCCTGAACTTTATAACCGAGTGAAAGAAGAAGTGTTGGAGGACATCAGAAACGTTGCATCTTACTCCGCCACCATAGAGATGTGGTCCAGCTCAAATATGACCCCTTGCACTTGTTTAACAATACGCTACATAATTGCTTGTGTGTGTGTTTTTTTTGTTTTATTGGAGTTTTTTTTTCAGAGACCGAGTCACATCAAGAGATTCAGTGTTCATTTTATTTTAATTGAGGATTTTTTTGTCTTTTTTTATTCAACTTATTTATTATGTTCTTTGTTTGTTTATTTAAAAGCTCTTGACATTTCAATTACAATGTTAAAAACTTAATGGTTTTGTAAGATGTACTTTTATTATTAAGCCATATAATTAATAAAAAATTGCCTTAAAAATGTTGTCAATAATACTGATTATCGACAATCATGTGTAGGACAATTATTGTCCTGCAAGATTCGTTATCGTGACAGGTCTACTGAAAACTAAGACTAAAACTCTTTTACATAAAAATGTCACGGAGCACTATTCAGTCTACCCAGTACTAGCAGTCTAACTAAATTTACACTGCGGCATCTCGTACAGTATTAATAATTTAATGTTTGATTACTACTTTAATTCATAAAATAGGCCTTGATCATACAATTGACCTTACGGTTCAGTTTTTTTATCAGGCAAACTACACTGCACAGCACTAGATGAAATGAGCAATACCAGTCACTACTTCTCATAAACGTGCATCATCAACACAGCTGGAAGAGAGAAGCAATGAATCTCTGTCAAAGGCTTTTTTTTTTTAAATCCATCTTCCTCTGGCACGTCTTGCCGGTCACGCTCTGCCTCAATTATCTGGCCATGCCCAGCTGAGATGCAATAGTCCAAACTCTCATTCCAGGCAATTTCCACACCTCTGTCTGCACACTCACTCGCCTTATGTTCACAATCACTTATGTAGGCGCTTCTTCCCTCTTTGAGGATCACAAACACAGTAGGACTAAATTGGAAGGCTGGCCGAAGGAAGGATGTTGGCTAGATATAATGCACTTGGAGGTTTAGTCTTAGGTTTTTGTATTAGATTGATTACACAAAAATGTGTCTCTAGATATAAAAACAAACAGTATAGTGACAGCAAAATCTACTTATATTAGAAGGATTAGACGGTTAAAGCATAGTAATCCCTTCTTGGCTCCATATTACACTTTTTTTCACCCACAAAATACAAGAACACTGGCATACCTTAGTGGTTTCAGAGATCAGATTGTACAAATAAATGTCTTTATTTTTCAAAAATTATGAGCTTAACTGAATTTGTCATTTGTTCAGAAAAAGTGGCGAGCTGTTAATGGCTGTCACTCAACGGCTTGTGTCCAAACCCGTAGTGTGCATGCACATACTGTACACATACAGATAGTCTGAGAGGCTCACATCACCTTTTCCTCCATCTGAGTGTTACGTGAGGTGTGGCTTGCATGCTCTCAGCAGGAAGAAGGCAAGATGTCATACATTCAAACGCTAGCGCCTTCACTGTATTACCCAACCATGACAAGACAGCATCTTTAAAAACGGTCTCAACGTTAAAAAAATAATCTAAAAACAAAATTACCAGGCTAGAGAAGAAATAGTCCCTTGAAGTTTTTGTTTTATATTAAAATGACTGTATTAACTGTTTTTTACACAAATATACACAACTAAATCGTAAAAAGTCTCGCACTCAAAGCTTTGACACTGTGTCCGCATTTATCTACCAATGAAGCAGCATCAGATACTTCGTCATGATCACGGGCAGACGGAGGATCGAACCAGCAACCTTTGGGTTGGGAGACCATGCCGCCCCCACTGCACCTCTGTCTTTGTCTGTCAACACGTCATCATATGTTATGCCCTTTGCACTGGCATTAATATGGACCAACTGATATTTTCGGCATAAAAATGAGCTATTAGATCACATAGATGTTTTGCAGCTGATAATGATATCAGCAAATGGTGAAATGCTCCACACAGCCACAAGCTCAGTATGTCTGGAACTATTTCCAAGTTTCGCTTTTGGATAGCAAATATGCAATTAGCAATGACTGAAAGGGTATTACATTTGCTCTTTGCACATAATGAGACTTCACATAAATAGTAGCGGTGATTACTAATGAGAAATAAGTACCACTACACGTGCTTTCCGGAGACAGTTATTTTATTCCCTGACACAAGTAAACACACATCAATGGTGATAAAAAAGAAAAGAAACATAATTTAAAAAAATTGACAAGAACATTTTTTGGGGAAAAAAAATAGATTTTATAGGGCCCTATCTAGAGTCACAGTTTTACATTACTACAAATTACAACCACAATAATAAACAGTTAAATCCATCTCTCTGGCAGCATTAAAACTGAGCCTTAATTATCCTTGTAATTTGTATTGACCCTCATTAGACTGTGCAAGTGTCCCGAATGTTGTGGCCAATGTAATGTTAAATCAGTTCTGATGCTATAATGTCATCACCCCGCCATTGTCAACATGCAGTATCATGATGCATAGTCGCGTAAAAAGAGACTATTGACACCTTCATAAAAGTCATGATTATTTGAGTGTGGAAGGAATTTGTCACAACAGCAGAATATTTTCTTATACAGAGAAAAGCTGCAATGTTCAGTGTTGACAGCAACTGCTAGTTCATAGACACTTCAAAAGAAAATCTGGTCCCAAGATAACATAACTGAGGTGTTGAGCTATGGCTCTTCAAGACAGTCGCCAAACCATGCATGATGATGGTTACAGAGTGCACCGCAAAATGTCATCAACATGACCGTGTTCTAATGTGGCAGTTTGACCCTGCTATCAAACATATGAACACATCAATCACAATGTGTGAGGTGTGAGCAGACCAGACACACGTTACTGTCAGGTTGGAAAAAAAAATCTCTTCAGGTTGAAACCACTTGGCTCAGGGATGCTGGTTGACTGACTGATTTCTGTTTTTTCATTTTAACATTCTGTTACACATACAGTATACAAAAGACAGCTCACCGCTGTATAATAAACATTAAAACTATTGGAAACGTCAAGATTTGTCGATGTCTCGGAATATCAGGAGTTTGAGTTTAGTTTTGTGGTTTACATCAAACAACAATTAACCCACAATGCTGTACACACTGCACCCACACTGCGTGAACTCCACCTCAGCTGTCTCTTCACCACGACGGTCCGGTACAGCGACCGCATTACTGCAGACGTTGCACCGATCCCTCTGTCAACCTCACTCTCAAACCGTCCCTCTCTGGTTAACAAGACCGCGAGATACTTGAACTCATCCACTTGAGGAAATACCTCACTCCCAACACGGAGGGTACAACAGTCCACCAGTTTCCGACTGAGAACCATGGCCTCGGATTTGGAGGTGCTGAGTCTCATCCCAGAAGCTTCACACTCAGCTGCAAACCGCTCCAGTAAACGCTGAAGGTCACAGCCTGATGAGGGCATCAGGACCACATCGTCTGCAAAAAGCAGAGACGAGATCCTAAGGTCACCAAGCTGGACTCCCTTAACGCCTTTGCTGCGCCTACAAATTCTGTCCATGAAGGTTATGAACAGAATTGGTGACGAAAGGAAGCCTTGGCAGAGGCCACCGTTCACCGGAAACAAGCTCGAGTTACTGCTGGCAATGCGAACCAGGCTCTTGCTTCGATTGAAAGTAGTAGCAGACCACCAATCTCGTAGGTATACAGACCCTTTAAAAAAATTAGAACATCTAGGGAAACCTCATTTATTTCCATAATTCAAGTTAAAAACTGCCCAATTCTTCTCCTTGCCCCAGTTGAAACGCTTCCTACACCGGCCCAGGGTCAGAAGTGGCTTGACCCGAGAAACCAAACAGTTTCAAAATCACCTTTGGGTGGTACCATTGGAGCTTGAAGACCCCTGTGCGCAGTGTAGTGCCCTGCTCTAATATCTTAGGTAGTATCCCCTCAAATCTGTCCTTCACACTTTCCTTCCAAACAGGTCTGCCGTGTAGAAGTCACATACCATTGTGAAAGTGATGTAAAGTTTACATCCTGCAACATATGCCACGTAAAATATATCACAGGTGTAGCACGTTAAATAGCTTTACCTTAATACAACATTTAAGGAACAAACACTTGACAGTACCGTGAGTTTTCAGAAAAAATGCAGCTAGCGCAGCCCAAACACTGGGCAACACTCACCCGTATGTGCATGACAAACCAAATGACCTCCTCAGCGGTGGAAGACACCAGGTTTCGTTAACTGCTCTCTCACTTGGTGCCCTGCTTCATGCTATCTGAAAGTCCTGCCATTAAGGCCTCTCATCCTCAGCAAGTGAAAAAGTAAGTAAAACAGTTTGTCTAAATGAAGGATATATCATGGTTCCTTTTTTCAGATCATATAATCAATAGATGATGATTGTCCTGCAAATTACTGCCATTCGATATATTGACAACCAGTGGTGAGGCATGCCATCAAGATGAAGAAAAAGTCCTATCTGGCCGTCTTGGCCCATGAGACTCTGGAGGCAGCTGACAGGTACCGGAAGGCCGAGCGATCTGCAGCTCTGGCGGTCGCTGAGGCAAAAACCCGGACATGGGAGGAGTTCGGAGAGGCCATGGAAAAGGACTTCCGGATGGCTTCAAAGAGATTCTGGACCACCATCCGCCGTCTCCGGCGGTGGAAGCAGTGCACAGTCAACACCGTGTATGGTGGCCCTGGATGCTGTGGGCGTGTCTTGGTTGACACGACTCTGCAGCATTGCTTGGACGTCGGGGTCGGTGCCCCTGGACTGGCAGACCGGGGTGGTGGTCCCGCTTTTCAAGAAGGGGGACTGGAGGGTGTGTTCTAACTATCGTGGGATCACACTCCTCAGCCTTCCCGGTAAGGTCTATTCCGGGGTTCTGGAGAGAAGGATCCACCGGACAGTCGAATCTCAGATTCAGGATGAGCAGTGTGGTTTTTGTCCTGGTCGTGGAACTGTGGACCAACTCTATACTCTCGGCAGGGTCCTTGAGGGTGCATGGGAGTTTGCCCAACATGTGTTTTGTGGACTTGGAGAAGGCATTTGACCGTGTTCCTCGGGGAATACTGCGGGGAGCGCTCCGGGAATATGGGGTATCGGACCACCTAATCCAGGCGGTTCGTTCCCTCTATGACCAGTGTCCGATTTTGGTTCGCATTGCCGGCAATAACTAAGACCCATTTCCAGTGTGGGTTGGACTCCACCAGGGCTGCCCTTTGTCACTGATTCTGTTCACTACTTTCATGGACAGAATTTCTAGGCGCAGCCAGGGCGTTGAGGGGTTTCAGTTTGGTGGCCGCAGGATTTGATCTCAGCTTTTTGCAGATGATGTGGTCCTGTTGGCTTTTTATCAAGCAGTGACCTTCAACTTTCCCTGGATCGGTTCGCAGCTGAGTGTGAAGCGGCTGGGATCAGAATCAGCACCTCCAAATCCGTACCTCAGGGTCTTGTTCACGAGTGATGGAAGGATAGAACGCGAGATGGACAAACGGATTGGTGCAGTGTCTGCAGTGATGCGGACTCAGCACTGGTCTGTCGTGGTGGAAAGAGAGCTGAGCCAAAAGGCAAAGCTCTTGATTTACTGGTTGATCTACGTTCCTACCCTCACCTATGGTCATGAGCTTTGGGTAGAGACCGAAAGGACAAGTTCGCGGGTACAAGCGGCCGAAATGAGTTTTTTTCCACAGGGTGGCTGGGCTCTCCCTTAGAGATAGGGTGAGAAGCACTGTCATCCGGGAGAGACTCGGAGTAGAATCGCTGATCCTCCACATTGAGAGAAGTCAGATGATGTGGCTCGGGCATCTAGTTAGGATGCCTTCAGAACGCCTTCCTGGGGAGGAGTTCAGGGCACGTCCAACCGGTAGGAGGCCTCGGGGAAGACCCAGGACACGTTGGAGAGGCTATGTCTCTCTGCTGGCCTGGGAACGCCTCGGCATCCGCTGGGAAGAGCTAGACGAAGTGGCCGGAGAGAGGGACCTCTGAGCTTCCCTGCTTAGGTTGATGCCCCCGCGACCCGACCTCGGATAAGCGGAAAAAAATGGATGGATGGATGGATGGATGGATATATTGACAACATTTTTTAGACCATTTATTCATTAATTACATGGCATAATAATGAGTACATTGTATCAAAATCAATAAACTTTAATTTCTCAGGAATACTGAACACTGTAATTTCTAAATAAATTAAACAAACATATATATTAAACAAACAAAAAACTCATTGAAAATAAACTAGACTCTTGGTATCTTTAGGCAAAAATTGCACTTAAACACAAATTACAATTCTAACCTTTTTATTACAACAAATAATGGCACATGAGCACACAAGCCAGCACGACAACAGTGGCTCCCTGAACTGACTCTTAAACGACATGCCCCTCATTCCCGGTCAGTTCACGGCAACCCAAAACAGTCAAACAACCAGAATACACAAACATGCCCATCAGCATAACTTTAGTGTCGCTACCATACCTTTTATCTTGTCCTGAAGCTCTGACCCATGAGTTTGATAGACTTAAAGTTGGACTTAACTTTTAATGTGGTCCAACACTCTGTATAAATCCGATACAAAATAGACGAATGAACATACACCCCATATCCTATGAAAAAAATGCATTTTTAAGGACATCCACACGGACTCTCCTACCAGAGTGCACAAGAGGCATGGCAGGCATTTGACTTACGCCAAATCAAACTGTTTGTTACAAGGATAACGTTGAACGTCTTTCTCATTAAAATATCTACAAAAAAACACATACCCATACATAGTCATGCTTAAATCCAATGCTTTATTGCCTTGTATCGATTCAATCGATTGATTACCTTTCAAACAAGATTGATATATATTGTCTAAAATGGCAATTTGGTGATCGATGTAGTTGGATCATGGGAACATAAATCGATATATTGATGTAGTGGATCAATCGTTCTCCTAATGTACGTTCTCACAGGCAATTCATACTGTTTCACAGTATGAATTAAACAGTGCAAATTTACACCATTTTGCAGTGTTTTGTTTATATTTACTTTGCCAAACAAACATCTTAGTAAGCATTGACTGTCGGGACAAAGGCTGTGCTGCATATCCACATTTGGCATTAGGCTTAGAAACCATTGCTTTTGTGCCTTCATTCATATTAGCGTTTGCTTGCTAATTTGCTGCTAGCACTCTTTTCTGTGTACGGACTCAGTAGAAAAAGAGGCCTAATCGCTGACAGGAGGTTTCACTCTTTCCGTTCATTCCACCTTAGAATGAACCCTCTTGTCATCCAGCGTGTGTGGTAAAGAGACAAGGAAAACAAACATGCATACGTGCACATGTCAATTTATCCAGGTAGGCAAAATGATGGACTTCATTTTTTTTAATCATTCAATTTGTGACAGACCTACAAACAATTTTTTTCTTAGCCTGTCTTGCACAGGAGGGTGGAGTAACACTCACTCACATGCGCACACACACCAGCTCATCTCCATCTCCTTGACTTTAAGTCAAATTAACCAGCACTAGCCTGCTAATTGTAATCATGGAGTATGCCTGCCTCGATAAATGCCATAGGAAACAATGAACTGGTCATGAGATTTTCCTTTCAGAGGTACTTTGCTTTCTCTGGAGAGGTATTGTCTTTACCAGTGACTACATTGAACGTTTCACATGAACCATCAGTCTGCCGTGATTCTTAGCCTTAAATTTTAATCAAGGATTCCTGTATGCATATTCTGTGTCAGTGGGGAGTGACTTCATTTCCTTTCTTAAGGAGGGACAAGGTGTTCTAAAAATCACCCTGGCATTACGGTTCATGCATGACAGTGCTGTTCTCATGCCTTTGTCTTTCTGTTCAGTTCCCCTCGATGTGTGTCTTTCATTTCCAGATAAGTGAGGACAACGTGGCTTTGTGGGCGCACACAAAACATGCTCTCTGTAAATATAATGCTTGTTTGTTGACTTTGCCTTCTAGCGTCAAACAATAGATGAGCTTCGGTTTAACGTCCTGTAGAATTCAAGGGGAGGAAGTGCTGCCGAGATGTGAAATCTGACCTCTGTTTATTCAAAACAAATCATCCACTAACTTGTTTGTCAGTTAAGGTGCTCTAAGATCAGAGGAGCAATCGTTTCTAGAGAATAAATGAACCGTTGTATGGGTAGACAAGGGATTCAGGAATGATCAAAAGGTGGTACACAAACAGTTCAATAAAATTAATGTATGCAAAATTGACCAAACATAAGATCACAAATTCCAATTAAGATCTTGTTATGGAAATGTCTGTCAAAGTCTTTAGGTCGGAGAAGGGGTCCAAGGGAGCACACTCTTTATTGATTCACTAAAACACAGCCATCCTTTTATCAGTGACCAGGCAGGGATGGGTGATCTACATCGCCCTTCTTGTTCGATCAATTAAAGAAAAAAAATTTGCATAAGCTTATGCCCCTAAACACAATGTTGCTCTCTTGCCATGCCCATGGCACACCATGTTCTGAAGCACAAGCAGAAGCAGAAAGGAGACAAGAGTTTGAAGTTGCTGTTGCGCTGTGTGCATCATATGAACAAATAAGTAAGTTTGATGATAATTTTGTGCATTATTAGTGTTTAATCTTTCAGAATTCATTTATATTGGCATTCCAATTCACGCACTGTGCATCGGTGAAAACAGCACGGCGCTGCGGTGAAAGAAATGTGGGGATTCCCCCAAAAATGACGCTTTATTGTTGGTTGTATGTATATTTGTATTTCAAACACTGTTTGATCATGACTGTTTAGTATTAAATTTATATGCAGACTTAAAAGGTTACTGACATGATTTATCAACTTTGCTAAAATATGTTACATATATTGTTTTTAATTATGTTATGTGTTGTTCGTTTTATTAAAAAGGTCATTAAATTTGAAAAAATACATTCAATGTTTATGGCGGGAGCATTGGACAATTTCCTGCGGAAGTGTCGTCAGCGCAGTGGTACTCAATCAATCAAACATGGCGCTATACAGACCATGTTTACAGTTATAATAGTGAAGATTTGAGCGTTTTCAAGGAGGATGAAACATTTGAAAATGAAATAGATAGAGCACTTGCGGAACACGGAATTAAGCCATATTTATTCAAACCACCAACAATGAAACTAGCTGTCTGATGCTGAAGAAACATGGAGCTGGAGTGGTCAGCTTCAATACACAGAATGGTAAGTGTAAATGACCTTGGAGGTGCTTATCCTTCAATTGTTGTTTGAAATCGGCTTCTTAATGAGCATAAAGGGGTCTGTTAGAGCCAAAACTGTGTTATGTTTGTCTGCATCTCTTGAATTTGATTACTTCTTTGGTCGCTAGATGGTGCTAAAGGTACGCTCTTTGAGGGATATTTAAGGGGATAATTTAACACGAGGTGAGCGTCTATTTGTCTCTCATTCGCTATCTTTGTTTCGTTCATGGTAGTCTTAAACCTTCATCTTTTGGAAAAGAAAACCAACTTACAGTGTCACTCAGACACTTTGAACAGTGCATCACAATTTGGTATGACTACTATTTTGATGAAAAATATACTGAATAAAGTCGACAAGCTGCTTCTAGAAACCTTTGTTTACACTGCACCTATAGAACTATATGCCTTCACTGATGTCACTTCAGGAGACAGCCCTTTTCTGTGCAAGAAATTGTTCAAGGCCCTATAATGTATTTTTTAGATTTAAATGGCCTGTTTGATAAAATGAACAACGTACAACATAAATCATGTCAGTGACCCTTTAAAACTATGGCCATGTGAGTGGGCAAAAAAAGTGAGGGGTCAAATTTAAGCCATTCAAATGGAAGGATTCCAACATCAGACTGGAATAAAAGGTATGTAAGATGATTACTTATCTATTGATCAGTACACATGTCAAACTTTATCAAAATGTAAAAATACACATTTTGATTCAAAGTTACTATTAAATGAATTAACCAATTAACTATGATCAATATTTCAAGTTAATTCAGGTAAAACGGTTATGTATTTTAAGTGTGCAGGGGTAAGGGGAACATAGCTTCATGTCTGCAAAAAGTTTGGCAACCACCGACAGACTTAATCATTGCAATTTCGTTTGATCCCAAAGTAGTGGACAGATAAACAAACATAGAAGACAGAGGAAGACCAGGAGAATTATCAATAAACATGGTGACTTTGGCTGACATAATTACAGATTGTTTAGAAAGCGGCAAAACATACGCCAAATTATATAATAAAATCAATTGTTAGCATCACAGATCCCCTTTGCCGGTGAACTCAATGTCTCAAATGGACACTCAAATCTTAAAACGCTTGTTAGCCATCTTCTTCACATTTGATTTAATTAATCCATTAATACATAGATCACACCCTCAATCTATCAGTTTTTTTAAATAATTAATAATGATCATTATTAGTTTAAAAAATCCATATTTAAGCAATTTGTAAATATTCCTTGTCTAAATTAACCGTTTGAAAGCATAAAAATGGCTAAATGAACAAAAACACACAAACAAAGCATTTAAAGGACATTACGTAGAGTAATATCTGTAACTTGTGTGCACCTTTAAAGAAAAACTGCACTTTTTTTTTTTAGTTGTCCCATTATCCACAATCCTTAGAGACATGAACACATGTTTTTCTTTTCTGCGCATTCCAGATATAAAGATATAAAAAACAGAATAAAAGTGACAGCTCACTACTGTACATGTGGGAAACACTTTTTCCTCCTAGTGCTTAGAGATGAACAGCTAAAAAGCAGATAGCATGTGGGCACAAACAATGCACATAAAGTGACACGCCTATTTCAGCTATATAGCCCTGTAAAAAAAAAAAAGTACTCCCCAAAAACGCCAACAATGTTCTATTTACATAACTGACAGGTATATAAACCAAGTGGCATTGTTATTATAGCAGCTAACACAAAGAACTATTTCTGGCGTAGTTGTGCAGCGCCTCACGCCACTACCAAGTGCTGTTCAAAACAATGCGATAGAATACCAATCTGTACTGATTAAGAAATATGAACAAGCATGACAAACTACATATACAACGAAATTATCTGTTAAGTATTAGCCCACACTCCATGTTTTGTTTATACACTACTAGATGGACTGTGTCGTGATATCATATGCTATGAGCGCCATGTATCACAATGTCAATCACAATATCATGATGACTTACTCCAAGGGCAGTTGTCGGTCTGGTCCAGGTGATCTGGGGCTCCTTTTCCATTTTATTTTGGGTAGATGGAAAAAGTCTATCACTGCAGGATTTGTTAGCGCTAACAATTCTTCATTTATTGTGATGCAATCTCTTGGAGTAATGTCCTCCTTGCCATACACATGAAGCCTTTCCATCGATGGTAAAATTGTATGCCACACTCCATTTCTGTCTGCATGGCCTGACACACTCCACGTTTACGCCACCAAGTCATGGCGTTGTAATGACTTGCGCCCCATCTGCTACCTTCAAAGTTTCACTCTGTCTCGTTTGCGGGCTCAGGTTCTAAAACCTGTAGCTCATCCTTTGTATATTCAGGCTCAAAAAGATAAGGTTCTGGATCCTTATTTGTCCAAAAGTAGTAGTAAACAGACAAGCGCTTGACACGCTGCTGCAGATGTGAAATCAATGCGCACGGGAAAAACGTTCTGGTAATGTTTAAAATTATCAAAATACCTGTACAGCAATATACTGTACGTATTGCATGTTATCATAAATGTACTTGTTAGTGCATGTTTACTGGATGTATATAAAACAATAAAACATTGGAGGTTTTTTAGAGGGTTTACAGTGTAAATAGGTGTGTCCCATGACCTGTGTTGTCGGCCCCCTCGTGCCAACTGCTTTTCTCTTTTAGGATACTCTGAAACTCACAGCGGCGATAGATACAAATAACTTTGGCCATCTGCCAGGAATTTAAGGCTAAATTTGCCATTTAAAAACAGCCTTTTCTTAGTCAATTTCCGCTCATTATTTGTTCCCGCTTGTCACTCCACATCAACTCAAAATACGGTGTGGGCCGAAGGCCAAAAAAAAAAAAAGTGGCTTTAAAGGGAATTCCTGTTAACTTGTTAATAACGTGTTAACTATGAAAGCCCTAATAAATGCATAATATACGCATTAGAAAAAGTTAATCTTTTCTGACATCGTACTCAAGCGCCAAGGTTTTGCACGCCTCCAGAGGCATCTTTCGCAACATTTTGGTTACATTTCAAATTGAACAACATGGCATTATGCTTTTTATGCAAGAGTGAAGCCATTTTTGACCTTTAAATCATTACATTTGAACTTGAATTCACAAATATTAATGACATTTTAAGTAGCCCTTGTGAGAACCACAACATTCAACAGAAGTCAGTAAGCAACAGGTGTGTGAGCCATGTGGTACACAAATCTGATATGAGTTTTGAAGCCTACCTGGTGCACTAAACTGGCTGCTTCCAAGTGTTGTTGGCCTGTTCTTCCCTCCACTGACAGGTGGAGAGAACATCTGTGAAAAAAAGAGTGCAGACAACAACAAAAAATAAAAAATCTACATATTCATTCACAGACATCCAACTACGGTGGTTCAGAAACAAGCAAGAATCAAGCATCACAATCGTGTTGGTCATCAATAACATGTATTGATGAACAAACTTCACTTGCTGTCACACATCTGAGCAACCAGAGAGCTGCAAGAATGACACCCACACTGGAAAAAGTTTGCAAAAAGCTTTCCCTACCGCACTAAAGTCCAGCAGGTCGCTCAATTCCTTGTCTGATCCAAGAGCGGCAATCCGCTGCTGAGGATTCATCCTGGTGAGCTTGAGACCTGTGGAGAAAACACGCAGTCTTCACATCAGGTCTCATCACTGCTGGTTTGTTTGGTTCATTAAATATACGAATCAGTGCCACGGGAGGTGTTTGTTATAAAGACTGCGCTCTGTGGGGAAGAGTTGGATGTGTCAGGCAGAGCTGAGTAAACGTGTGTTAGGCATATTGCCGTGAAATTCGTGCATTTTACACACATTCAGATACATGATCCATGTTGAGTAAGAGATGACAGCGTTGCAAAATATAGACCTGCATCAGCATCGCCTCCGAGGATCCTCTGCTCGAACAGTGCATGTTAGAGTGAGTGCCGTGACAAATTGGTTATTGCTTTAATGCACGGACCGATGTTATTGTTTGTGTTAGCAACAGGCTTACTAACAGGTTAACATTATAAGTTGCTTTCTTTAGCTGCAATTAGAGCTTCAATAAGGATTTCCGCGCGCTAGCAGGCTGCCGGGGCGCTTTTGGGATATCAGTGCCCAGAAGAGCGCCTCCTTCCAGCGGGTGTCACACCAATTCGTTGTTGTTTCAATGTACGCCACACACTGAAAAAGAAGCGAGCGAGCGACAACGGCACAAAACGCGATGAGTCCTCCTCAACTCCCAACTTCTCTCGCAGGTCCGACAGCCCGTTTCGCCGACCCCCCCTCCTGTTATCTTACCTTTTTTCCGCGTGAACTTCCAACTAGGGTGATCTGGTGAAGACCCGCTTTCTTGCGGAATGCCTCTAAACGCGTAAAACGTGCCTTCAAGCAGCAATGGCAGGGGGAATGTGCTGTATTTGTAGCAGTGAGAGTTCCCCTTAGGCAGACATTTTTTGCTGTGCGAGAGCCCCAGCACCGCGATGACATGGTGGGGTTAGTGTATCCCTCCGCCGAGGACGGCGAAACGCTTCTCTCGCTCTCTCGGCGGGGGATGCTGCTCTTGCAGCGGGCGGGGACTCGTCTCTCCTCGGCATGATTCACTTGGAAGTCTCGCTCGGGTCACTCTGGTCGAATATTTGCAGGTGGCATGATTGCAAACACATTTGAATGAACACTTCATGCGCGTTTTAACTAATGTCTGGCAGTGCAGTAGGCACAAAAACACATTCCGTATAGTGTCTTTATTTGCGGTGCAATATTTGAATTCAAATAAAAGTTAGATTTCGCTAATAGACAGTCAAGTGTCCTTTCGGCACAAATTTGATCAAAGGTGTCAGTGAATGTAGGTAAAACCTTACGCAAAATCCGTATTTGTAACTGCGCGTTGTTATATTCTGCATCCAGAACACCGACGTTTACATTGTGCATTGGCATTCTAGTGCTAATTTTAAAATAACAACGTTTGTTTGTTTTTTGTATTAAAAAAACGTTTTTTTAAGCGTGCATCCAATCCCGGAGCCGTTCAACCGTTTGGAACTACTTTTTCCTCCGCGCTAGAGAGAAAGCAGGGCAGAGGACTGCAGTGAAGTTTCTTGTTGTCTTTGGCCGTTGGTAGTGCTTGGTGCCAATGTGCATTTTGCACTCAAAAACTTACGTTACTGGAGAAAGTGACAAACAGAACAAAAATAAGAGCATTGCATCACACGACAACCGAATTGAGCCGTGCCTCCTGCACAGATTTTATAACTTGCTCTATCAAATTGTTTCCCCCAAAATGTGTGCATGAAACGTGGATTATTTGTAGTTTCCATCGGGGTATTTTGCCTATTTGTTGTTTGGAGTGAGAGAGCGGCTGTCCTTGAATGACCCCAAAGCAAATGAAACTAAAAACAAAACAGTGCAGAAAGGGTGGGTGGGAGATGGATGATCTTACACGGGCCGCCCAAACAATTTAACTGCATTTTTATTCAGGGATTTTGTCCCATTCTCACTCAAAATACACAACCCGCTTTACTTTTCTCTGCATTTTCACTAAAATGTTACGCAAATGTTCCATTTTTAGCGGACTGACCATTGAAATAAAGAAACTTGACCTTGCAAGGCAGATGTATTCATGCTTTGAGTTGTAGGTATGCTAATAAGATTTGCTTCTAAGTTGGATACAAATTGACCATGCTCAAATTTTCTTATGTCTGTCTATAAGGTCTAAAACATATGTTAACCTTTTAAGCAAATGCAACAGTCGCACCTTCTTTCCTTTACAGATGTTTTGATTGAGCCCCATTACTCTAAGGAGGAGGAAAAGGAGTAAGTCTACTAAGATTTTTGGCACTACAGTTTACACCCACAGGAAGTACACAGTGGCTTGCAGCCACAAATAACACTACAGTACACTAATGTAAGACTTTTTTTATGTGGGCAGTGTGTTTCATCGTCAACCCTAAGCCTAAAATGACTTTTATTGTTGTGAACACATGTTTTATATGCCGTTGCATAAAATTTGACGTCAATATTTTTTCCATTGCAGACATAAGCAAGGATGTGTGTGTGCCTTGCTCAAAAGCACAATGAGTGACTATGCCTGCAGAGGAATCAAATCTGAGATCTTTTGCTCACAGGATGCATTCTCAACCATATCAGGATGCCATACAATAACAACAAAGTTATTAAATTAAGAAACAGAGCACTCTAGGGTAGGTGAATATTGAGAAAAATAGAGAAAACCGTATTTTTCAAATGTGCAAAGCCAACTTCAGTTATGTCTGAAAAATGAATTGTTGTTTGTGTCACGAAACGTTGATGCTCGGCTAGCTCGGCGCGGCATAGCGAGAACCCCGAGGAAGGAGCGAGCAGGACGTCAGGCAGGTAAGTGTGGGAAAAGAGTCTTTTAATAATAAAGCTGCGAGGCAAGAACAAAAACAGGTCCACGGGAAAGCGAAGCACACACGACATCTAATGACAATATGGCAATGACCCGACAAACTAAAGATGCACACACCTGAACTTAAATAGCAAGAAACACAAGTGAGGAACAGGTGTGTCAAATCAAAGGAAAACTAACAACGAAACAGGAACACACCACAACAAAGGAAACCCCACTTAAAACCTGAACTGTCACGGCACAACACCCGGATCGTGACAGTTTAGGTCTTATGGTTCTGACAGTGTGGGCTTAAAAGAAAACCAGTAATAAGAAAATCAATGTATCATATTCACAGGGCAGACAAACAACAATTTACACTCACATTCCTATTTATGGACATTTTAGAGTCGCCAATTTACATAAACATGCATGTTTTATGATTAGCTCATTCATCTTAAATTTTAGAATAACGACATGCAGCACACATTTTCTGTCAGAATGAAAGAACAAATACAGTAAATTTAGAAGGAAAATGGTGAAGTGGATTGTTGACACACATTATACTCTGGCTTCTGCGGGCCACAAAAAAACGATGTGGTGGGCCACATCTGGCACCCCGGCCTCGAGTTTGACATTTGCGTCCTAACCATTTCACAGCAAGTTTTGTATTCTACGTCTCTGCTAAACAGTGAGTGGGAGCCCTTTGCCTTGTGCTGTATCGCAATAATAATCATTCCAGACAACTCACTCAGAAGCACGACAACCATCAACATGACTGAAAAAGTTAGGCCGTGTCTACCTGCATAAAGTGACTAAATGAATTAAACGCAATTAATGGAATAAACGCACTGTTCATCAATCAAAACCACAAAAAAATGCGCGGCCATAGACAACCACTGTGAAGCTCACCCAATGGAATACACCTGCAATAAGCACAGTTTCGGTAAAGACCACTAGATGGTGTTATTTTCCTTTCTTTTCAATATCTCTTTTGACCCTGAACACAGCGTTTAGGTTCTTCGGACATACATTTCCAATCTTGTTTTAAACCCAACTTTATTATATGTTATATTTAAAAATCATCTTTTGACATCTATGTCAGATACTGTATTCTGTGCGAAAGAAACTCCGCCCACAATTAGTTACACTCTCTGGTTTGCATTTTGTTTAAATATCACAACTCTAAAAAATTTATCCCTTGCAAACTACATCCATAGGCAGATTTTAGGCTTGTATTGCAAATAGTCTTCTTTTTAGGACTCAATATAATTTAAAATTAAAAGAAAACTTTAAAAAAAACAACAGAACAAATTGAAAATCAGAAGTAATTTGACACGAATAAAGTCAAAATATTAAGAGTATTAAGAGGAAAAAATAATCTAAGGCTGTGATTGACTGGCGACCAGTGCAGGGTGTATCGCTCCTCTCATTGGAAGTCAGCTGGGATAGGCTCCAGCACACCCCGCTATCCACTGGGGGACAGAAATGTTTTTGCGCCCTTAATTTCAATAAGCACCCTAGCTGGTGACTCCATAGATCTGCTGGGAGACTTCAACGCCCATGTGGGCAATGACAGTGTGACTTAGAGGGGCGCAGTTGGGAGGAACGGCCTCCCGGACCTGAACCCGTAAGGTGTGTTGTTGCTGGACTTCTGTGCGAATTACAGTTTGTCCATAACAAACACCATGTTCGAACATAAGGATGTCCACAAGTGCACTTGGCACCAGGACACCCTAGGTCGCAGGTCTATGATCGACTTTGTGGAATTCGACCGTGTCCCTCGTGGTGTCCTGTGGGGGGTGCTCCGGGTGTACGGGATCGGTGGCCCGCTACTACGTGCCATTCGGTCCTTGTACAATCGAAGCAGGAGCCTGGTTCGCATTGCCAGCAGTAAGTCGAGCTTGTTTCCGGTGAACGTTGGCCTCTGCCAAGGCTGCCCTTTGTCACCGATTCTGTTCATAATCTTTATGGACAGAATTTCTAGGCGCAGTCAAGGCGTTGAGGGAGTCCAGCTTGGTGACCTTAGGATCTCGTCTCTGCTATTTGCAGACGATGTGGTCCTTATGGCCTCATCAGGCTGTGACCTTCAGCGTTTACTGGAGCGGTTTGCAGCTGAGTGTGAAGCTTCTGGGATGAGACTCAGCACCTCCAAATCCGAGGCCATGGTTCTCAGTCGGAAACGGGTGGACTGTACCCTCCGGGTTGGGAGTGAGGTCTTGCCTCAGGTGGAGGAGTTCAAGTATCTCGGGTTCTTGTTCACGAGTGAGGGAAGGTTGGAGCGTGAGATCGACAGACGGATCGGTGCAGCATCTGCAGTAATGCGGTCGCTGTACCGGACCGTCGTGGTGAAGAGAGAGCTGAGCCGGAAGGCAAAGCTCTCTGTTTACCGATCGATCTACGTTCCCACCCTCACCTATGGTCATGAGTTATGGGTCATGACCGAAAGAACGAGATCGCGGATACAAGCGGCGGAAATGAGTTTCCTTCGTAGGGTGGCTGGACTCACCCTAAGAGATAGGGTGAGGAGCTCGGCCATCCGGGAGGAGCTCAAAGTAGAGCCGCTGCTCCTTCCCATCGAGAGGAGCCAGTTGAGGTGGCTCGGGCATCTAGTCCGGATGCCTCCCTGGTGAGGTGTTTCGGGCATGCCCAGTCGGGAGAAGGCCCCTGGGAAGACCTAGGACACGCTGGGGGGACTATGTCTCACAGCTGGCCTGGGAACGCCTTGGTGTCCTCCCGATGGAGCTGGAAGAGGTCGCTGGGGACTGGGAAGTCTGGACTTCCCTAATGAAGCTGCTGCCCCCGCGACACGGACCCGGATAAGCGGAAAAAAATGGATGGATGGATGGATAATTTGAAATACTTTTGAGAAACTGGCAACATCTACAGTATTAATCTGTAGTGTACAGACTGAACTTGAAACTAAAACCAGCAAAGTGCGACAAAATGGAGCGCAGTGGAGCAAACAAGCGTATACTTAACAGTCAAATTGCATGCTGAGGACGACAAATTCAAACATGTTGGGATGTCTGCACAATTATGCAGTGGTATCTTGGCATGTGGGTGTCCCAACTAACAATCAATAACTAACAAACAAATCTTGTCTCTTTCAATGCCCAACATAGGACACTTGGCCAAAAGTGGTCGTGTTGCTAGAGTGTAGCCCCTCTCTGGCAACAGGTCCAGCTCTTGGCTATCCAACATGTGCTATCCAAGCTAATCATTATTACCATCAACACTGAAAACAATTATAGTTATTAATTTTTAAAAATATTTTTTTGTAGTGCCCTGCGATTGACTGGCGACCAGGCCAAGGTGTACCCCGCCTTTCGCCCAAAGCAAGACTTCCCTACTGAGACTGCTGCCCCTGCGAACCGGACTCGGGAGAGTGGAAGAAATTAAATTTTCATTCATTGATTTTAGAGTTACATGAAATGTGATTTCAGAAAATGTACACTGTTCCATCCTCAATAAAGGTAAAAGTAACCTTTTTATGTAAGCAAATAGGATGGTAACAAGGACATTTTGTCATAAAAAATACATTAACACAGTTGGACAAGCAGTGTATTTACACAAGGTGTGCACTGAATCTACACAAACTAAGGCAAAACTGTGTCCTACTGTTTTAATCTGTTGCGATGACTTTATCTACTTCAAAATAGGTTGGCCTATCAAGCAAAAACAGGGTGCAATAATGAAGATCTTACTCCAGACAGTGTGACTACTTATATAGATTTGATTAATGATTTGAAACAGGATGGCAATTTATACTGCATATCGTAGATACTGAATGTTCTCAATTACCAATAAAAATTCGAATATTTTCAAGTATACAACAACATATCCATTTTTCTTTCATGCTGTAAATGTGTGAAATGTTTGTGACAACATCATCAATCAACAGGAACCACTGTACATTTTCAGAGACTACTAAAATGCCATTTTATTTAACAACCCGAAGACTTCTGGGTGTGCAAAAATTAAAGTAGTTGTTGATGACAAAATCTCTGTTTTTGAAAGTATGACCACCAGCTTTGTATCTGTTGGTTTGTTGTTGCTGAGCCTACATATGACTGGCAGCCCTGGCAACATAACCTCACTTGCCACTTCTATTTGCTGCCTCTCTTACCACCGTTAAATTTAATCTCAGCACTAGGCTCTGACAGAAAGTTGTGACTAACATGAACCAAACTTGGCTTGGATGCAAATGAACAAAATTCAGCTACTACAAAAAATGGTTGCACTACAATATTATAAAACTGTAGGGTCAAGTGTTTAACTTCATCCTGTTACCTGTTCAACTTGAAGTAACTGATACACGCAGGCACAGATGCATAGGAAGAAAGAAGCACACTAAATCCAGATGTTCGAGAAAACATTTGCAGAATAGAGGTGGGCCGTTCCTGAATCATCCGGGTTAATGAGTCAAATCGTCATAGTGAAGAAGGAAGCACAAGTCTGAGCTCTGCATTAACCCAAATCATCTGAGTCCTCTGGCTGGCTGCTGCCAAAGTAAAAAAGGCAAATATGCTGACTCATGGAAAGACAGTGGACTCACCAGAAATTCTGCAAACTCAAATGATTATGGTAAATTGTTTGACCTAAAGGTTTGCACGTCAGCAATAGAGAGTAAGTGGATGGATATTCTTGCTATTAAACTATAATATTTGCATAACAACTTCTTTCTCTTAGCGTTTTACAGCAGTACCTCAAATTTTGTTAATAATCTGTTCTAAAGCGTCTGTCAAACTAACAGGCTAACAGGCATTGTTTGTAATAAAAACACTTTACAGACGTGTTACAAACGTGTTATTGAGAAAAAAAAATTGATGTGGAAGCAAGAACATTTCGGGCAGCAGAGAGTGGCTGCTTTTGAAATCACACTGTTTCGCTAGCATTCCCTGATTAAATCCTCTATATAGATATAGATTTTTCAGCCGGGATAATAGCTACAATTGCTAACTTTTTGTGTCGTGCACCAGGAAGGAAACGCAAGATGAAATATTAACATTATACACTGCTGGTCAAAAGTTTTAGAACTCCCAATTTTTCCAGTTAACTATTTTAAATTAAAGTCATTTCATATCAAATGCATATCTTGAAATGGCACAAAGATAAGTGGTGCGGTGCTATAGGTTAAAAAAAGGTAAGGTTACCCAGAACTGAAAAATAATGTATATATGAATAATGAATTTTAGAAAACGGCCTGTTCCAGGGACCACAAAATGGGTCAAGAATTTAAAGCTGTTCTGTAGAAATCAAAGTTGATCAAGCCTTGGCAGTTCCTACAGGTGCTCCAAGTTCTGGAGTACTCACTACCTCATCGGTCTGCATAAAAGCAGTGTTGGATTTTGATGGTTTATTTCGAGCCACACAAGTTGATCAGTATTGAACTGAAGAAAGTAATATGTTGCTACAAAAATGGCAAGAAACTGGCCAATTAATGATGGAAGAGAGAATGACCGTCTTAACACTCAATACCGTAGGTTTTTCCTCCTAGTGTATGCCAAAACAGTTTTTGCATAAGTAAGCAGTCTGTTAGTCTTTTATAATAATACTAATGTTTGTCGGAGGAATAAGCACTCTGAGGCATCAATCAACTGCAACAAAACCCTTCTTTATTTGAACAATAACAAAAAAAAAATGATCAGAAAAGAAAAGGGTCGCCACAAAACACATCAACACTGCCACTTAGTGGTCATCATGAGATAAGGCGTTTTATAATTCAGAGCTGTAAAAATGCAAAACAATATACAGTACACATACTGTATATCAAAGATGAAAAAGACCTTTATTGCTCAAATGTATTCATATATTTTTAAATGGATAAGTGATAAGTCAAAGTGGTGCAGTGTTGCGCTGTGATAAAAGAAAAGACTAGTAGGTTATAGTTAATACAATTATCAGTGTGGTACACATACCAGTTTTTGGCTATACTATAATTGAGACAGAAAACCAAGACATATTTTTGGCAATAATTTCAGTATAAAACTGAGGGACTGCACAGTTTTTTTTTAATGTGTTTTTTTTAATCAGCTTCTGTAATTATTTGATACAAGCCAAGTTTAATCATCCATCCATTTTTCTATCTATCTTCTGCCTATCCCAGACTTCGGGCAAGAGGCAGCGTACTCGACTGGTCGCCAGCCAATCTCAGAGCAGATTCAGACCTACGGACAATTTAGAGTCGCCAATTAACCTAACACGCATGTTTTCGGAATGTGGGAGGAAACCGGAGTACCCGGAGAAAACCCCACGTAAACTAGGAGAAGTTACATTTCTCTCCAGAAACCAGACCTACCTTACTCTCCAGGGGGTCCTGGCTGTCAGTGACGCGGTGTGCTCACGCCCCGCCCCTTCCGGGACCGCCACCGCCTGTGTTCTCCTCTTAGCCGCCTTCTTCCTCTCCACCGGCATGGCTCCGGAATCTCTGGGTTTGCGGCATGTTTAGTTTTTTTTTTTTTAAAACGAGCAGCGATCCCCTAGCGGCCCCTGGACCAGACCTTGGACACAAAACTGAATTACCCGTTCTTCTCGAAATATTCGGAGCACCTTTGGGTGTTGTGGGTTGGCCAAAGAGCCAGTTTAGCTCGGGCACCTGACCAACTTAATCCCACGCCACTGAAAATATTGCCTTAAACTCTAGTAAAAAAAAAACCAAACATTCTACACACAGGCCGTTAGTAACGCAGTACAGGCTGAGGTTCGAGCGGTCCTTTTGAATAGGAGGGGGCGCTGCAGTTTAAAGTCTCGGTCGCCGTGATTGGTCGAGATTGCCAGCGACTGTTTCCGCTGTGCTGGGCTGGCTCGCACGGGCACCATTTCTGCTGCTGGTGTTGAGAGGGGGAAAAAAAGGAGCCGCAGTGTCTGAATTTAAGGGGCACACACAGCGACGCCGGTGACTAGACTGTGACGCGGCGTGATAGACAGGTAAGCAAAAAAAACAAAACAAAAGAAAGCTCCCAAACCTCTGGAAACAACATCCACGCAACGCCTTTATGGCTGTGTGTTGCCAACAATGACAACAGGCTAACGAGCCCTGCAAGCTAATGCCGCCTGCTGCATGTTGTTGTACGACGAGTGGTGAACGACGCAGGACTGGGTGTTTTGTTGGTTACATGCAACCGAAGTCGTTAGAATATAACCACGCACATTAGTAGCATGTGGGTGTGGTTAGCGATGAAGAATCGTTAAACACAGCCTTAGCTGGTTAGCATCAGCTCAGTAAAAGCAGACGCCAGTAGGGCTTTTCGTGTTGTTTTTCTTGGCGGTTTTGATGCATTGCTAGGATGGTAGTCCCCGCAGAAGTGTGTGTGTTGTATTGTCAATTAGCTCAGTTCGATACCGTGTTCAGTTGAAACCCACGATGCGTGCACAATGAGGGCTGTCGTTAGCGTCTTTCTTTGAACACAACACGCAGCCACACTTGTACTGTGCGTTTGTAAACATTACGTTCGTAAATGATTGTGTTTTATGCTTTCCGTGCGAATGGAAAATTTGACCTGAATTTTTTTGCAGGATTTGTAGTTACGTCATCATTAGCGACGCCATCTTGGAAAAAAGCTTTGTCGGTTTATTAATGGCATGTTTCATTATTTTCCCTGTGGAAAAACTGAAAATAGGTGATAAAATTGTCTTTTGCCGCATGCTTGTAATATGATTTTCCCCGAAGTTAGCTGCTAGTGTAAATGTATTTAGCGTGTTTGGAACAAATAAGCCATTAGCATAGTTTGGGGACTACTGGCATACATGCATTATTATACTGCGTGAGTCCAGCTGTGTATTTTCATCACAAAACATCCTTTAGCATACTTAGCTTGCAAACAAAATGGCAATTGGAACTGGAAGTAAGCAATGTCACTCATATATGATGTCTGCAGCGGTTGACTCTAAATAATGTCAACACAAAACCCATCCATCCATCCATTTTCTATACCGCTTATCTTCATTAGGGTCACGGGGATGCTGGAGCCTATCCCAGCAGACTTTGGGCGAGAGGCGGGGTACACCCTGGACTGGTCGCCAGTCAATCGCAGGGCACATATAGACAAACAACCAGTCACACTCACACTCATACCTATGGACAATTTAGAGTCTCCAATTAACCTAACATGCATGTTTTTGGAATGTGGGAGGAAACCGGAGTACCCGGAGAAAACCCACACACGCACGGGGAGAACATGCAAACTCCACACAGAGATGCCCAACGGAGATTTGAACCCAGGTCTTCCAGATCTCCTGACTGTGTGGCCAATGTGCTAACCACTCATCCACCGTGCGGCCCCTCAACACAAAACCGTTTTTTAAAATAGTTTTATATGCATAAAACAATTCAAAATGAAAGGGATACTTTTACTTTGATGAAAGACGTGACCGAAGACACAATATAGGAGCAAGATCAACACCTTCCTCTTTAGCACCACCTTCCTGTTTTGTCATTAGTTACGTCTATTGAATTCCAGTAGTTCCTTTACCTTCACCCTCACCTTTGTCAAAACTGTCTTTGCCTTTATTTTGAGTTATTGAGATGAAGGTTAAGATGCTGTTGAAGAGGAAGGTTGATCTTGCTGCCACATTGTGTCATTGAACAGTCATGTCAAGAATCACATCTTAAATGTAAAGGTAAAAGTAACCTTAAATGTGCATTTATTAACGTGTTCAGAACAAACGGAAGAGCCCTTTATTGGCACTAATTTTTTTGAAATTTTTTGCGATTTCCGTGTGCACATGCCCACACGTAGTCTGAGGAACAGCAGTGGTGGCACATTTGTGGCAAACTACAACTGAGAGCAAATATTGAGCAGAAATGGGCAAAGAAAAGGGTATTTTGAATGGCAAGACTACCTTCAGACCCCTGGAAATTGGCTCTCTCAACAAGACCAAAGTTATTTGTGCTGCTGTGACTGGAGTGGTCATGAAGTACGTTGAGGTGAGAAGTTAGTGGCGCAGTGCAGGTATTGTTTTGTCATTTATTTAGTGGTACCTTGTGATGGAGGGTCCCAACTAACGAGTGTTTTTGATGCGAGCTATCTCTCGTTTTGCTTTGAATTGCTGGGTAAAATTTAGGCTAGGAGTTAGGGGGTGTAACGATTCATTCACTAGTTAGATGCATCGATTTATATTCCTGTGATTCAACTTCATTGATCTGTGTTGAACAAATTACCATTCCAGACCACACATATCGAGCTAACATCGTTTGAAAGGTAATCAATCGATTTAATCCATAGTAGGAAATAACCCATTGGATTTAAGCACAACAGGTTTTATATGGATGTGTTTTTTTAGCTTTTTTAACGATAAAGGCGTTAAACATAACTCTTGTAACAGTTTGATTTGTCATAAGTCGATTAGTCATGACTGTTGACTGGGGCGCACAGATGACGTCACGTGTGGACGTCCTAAAATATACCATTTTTTTTAGGATCTGGGCTGTATTTTCATTGGTATACATGCTTGTTAGCTAGATGACTTCTTCCTATTCAATTTGGTATGGGATTTATACTGAGTGTTGGATTCATGGATGGAAGGTACGTAGCAAGCGTTACGTTTGTGCATGTTATTGTTCTGGTTGAATGGGGGGCTTGTCGTTTGGGAGCCACTGTTGTTCCGGCGTATGTTTCATTTTTTCTTGTAATGATAAGCGTGATGATCAAACAACCTCCTCGAAGCTTGTCTGTGCAAACATTACAGTTTTTAGGATATTCATTCACTTAAATTTTTTGTATCTATCTGCACATGAAATGTCATTCTAATCTGATGGCGCAAAATAACTTCTTCAACACTTTGGTTAGAGAAGTGAATAAGGTATAAAAAATTAAAGTCCGTCGTGTTTTATCAGATAGAATAAATCATTCTACCTGTTAATTTATTCTATTTGGGGCGCTAGCTAATGCTATGCCATTGAAACAAGGATTTTAGTGATCGTATGTACATTATAGCCATCTCATTTATCCTATTTAGTAGGGACTGTGGAAAACTATGACAGGAACAGCATCCAATTTAAAGCACTAAATGGATGCAAAACCACCATCCACCCGGAGTGCATTTTCCAGAGAAGATTTTTACCACAAATTAGCACATTAGCACTCAAGAAGGTCATCAGCTCTATTACCTTTATGCATTCCCACTATTACCTTTATGCATTCCCACATTGTATCAGCATTTTGAGATATGAGGTGAAGAAAATGGGTAACAATACAGTATAGTATTCCTGCAGTGTGTGAGAATGAAGAGACGGTGCGTTCAAGGACCATCAAACTGTAGGACAAAATGCAGCTTGCATCAAACATAAAAACTGGTGGATTCCTAACTGTGTGTTATTTTTAAGTGAAAGAATAGCCCATATTTACAATATCGATATCTTTTTACATAAAATTTGATGTAGTTATCATAGTTGCATATCAAATCTTTTACCACTAAGAGATTTACATCCCTACTTATTATAGATAAAAAACATATTTTAGACTTGGACAGACTTGATTGAACTACAAAGGAAATTACTTGGGTACTGTAGCTCAATTGTAGAAGAAAAAGACAAAACACTCTTAAAAAAGGAATTGCCATGCAATAAAAATAAAACAATAATATTATCGATTTATTGATTCATATCTATATAGTATATTATATAGCTAGCTAGATAGATAAGTATAATATAATTTAATGAAATAGAAATATTTTAAGTAATAAAGACAATATAAGATAAACAATATTGGCATATTTACAAATAGTGTGTAAAAATATGGTAACTACAAGTAAAGTACCTGTGATTAATTATGACTTAACAAATTATTAATGATTAATTGTGATCAAATATTTTAATTGATTGACAGCCTTAACATGTATAGCTTTTACTCATCATTTGTACCCTTTTATACATATTGTGATTTATACACATTTATATGAATTTCAATATTTCTGTATGTAAAATTATAATGGTCAAACTATAAAAATATGTGTGTCCTCAAAAACACAGATTTTAAACAAGTAGAATATTTAACTGTATTGTTAGTAGCTTCAGATTTAGTATTTCATTGAGTTTTACGTGGGGTAGAGTAACATTAAAGGCATTCGCATGTATGCAATGGTCCATTTTTATGAGGACACCCTCAAACAGATCTGGTGTTATCAAACGAACTGCTTCAATTATCGAAATGTTCAGCTCATCCAGCCATACACTGACCCATATGACACAAAACACATGAGCTTTGGTTGAGTCTCGCTTAATTTCGTGGGTAGTGTGCAGATTTTTAGTCACCTGTGTTCACACGTTATGTCAGTTAACGTTAACCGCTCAAGTAAAATGTCCCCTTATCACTGAAAATATTTTCTTTCTAATTGCAGTCAATTGTCTTGCAGGTGGAGTTTTTGGACTAATTGCAGCTTGTAAGGGTGAAACCTTTTGTGTAGGCTCTGCAAACTATTCTTTCTCAGCTACCTTTTTGTATTGACTTTTTGGGGCATCTGTATGAATTTTCTTATAACTCAATCAATAACTTTCATTGAGACTGATTGGCCAGAATGTTCCTTTCTCTGATCACAGATACAGTGGTACCTTGACTGAAGAGTTTAATTCGTTCCCCGATCAAGCTTGTAACTCGATTTATTCAGAACATTCTTTATGTCAGAACAATTTTTCCCCATAAGAAATAATGTAAATGCAATTAATCGGTTCCAGTGCCCTCAAAAACCACAACAATTTTTATTGTTTATACGTTTTTGAATAAGAATGATTAGGCCTCTGATCGTCTTCGTCTTGATGGGGCTATAATAGATGTTTGTATGCTCGTAAGTCACATCAAGGCTCGTATACCAAAGCAAAATTTTGTCCTCGTAACGGCTCGTATGTCGGAAATGTCGTAATGTGCTCGTAAGTCAAGCCACCACTGTACGTCCTTAATGACTAAAATCATTGTACCATTTTGGATGACAGACTCCAGAATTAGGTGGCCGTAATTATACCTCATTTTGGAGTTAATAGTAGCTGTTGATAGTTATTCATTTAGCACTGAAATGAGGCGCAGATACCCACTTATTTTGGTCTTGTTACTACCTTTTACCAGTGCCATTACAGTATAGTACAAAAAATTGATGTGCCTCCCTAAGCACTATATTGAGTTAAAGTTCTCCCACCTTTTAAATAATGTCCTAATAGTAATATTTGTCTCTAGATCCTGTTTATGGCTACAAAGGTGAGAAAAATCTGTCATGTCCCTTACTTTGGTTTTAAAGACTTGGTACATCCTCAAAAAAATCCTCATTTACATAATACCACCTCTGACCTACCTGTAGCTAAATGAACCCGCTCTGTATTTATGTCCACCACTTCACAGTGGAAATTTATGTAAAAAAAACTAAAAAAAACATGCTTACTACACATTTTAAAATGAAGCCTGGAACTCTGCCAATGAGCTGTCAGTCGGCTACAGATATGGGAACTGGAAATGTTATCATTTTGTTTTTCTTTGGTGAAGGGAAAAAAAGATCTTAGTTTGATCTCCAGTGTATAAATCAGTTGTTACTTTCATGACGCATTTCATTAAGTTTTTTGTTGTTGTTGTTTTTTTGCATTTTGGAACCAATTTTCCAGAAGGAAATGAATGTAAAACATTTATGTAAAATCTAAAACTGTACAGACGATTGATGAAATAACACTTTAGAGCCCTATGATTTCCGCGTTAACGGAATTGCAGACGGAATTGGCCAATAAACAGGAAATGTACTGTTAAATGCGGAATCTCGTGGAAATTGACAATGTGAAGGAAATGCTGTCACCTTGAAGAGAAGGAATGTTATAGTCTGTGGGGACATATTTCCCCAGCGGACTGCTCATTTATAGCAGCATGTCCTCAAAAACTAACCGCCTGCCCCCCTCTTGAACTAAACATGTTGATGTGGTAACCAAAAACATCAGTTGGGGAAAAAGGTTCACTTGCCACCGAGCGTGAGCTCACATACATCAATAATTACCACTGGTTATAACCAGTGTAAGGAACTTGGTTTAGCAGAGCATGCTAATGCGGCTGTGCATGTGGCACTCAGGCTGTATGAGTTGTGCTTTTGTGTTAATGTAACTGAGACTTGTAGGTTGGCCACTGCAAGTTCCAAGAGGCTCTGGGATAGCTATCCATCCAACTGTAATTTGTGCACGCCTGAAAGTAAGAGGTTCACAGGTGGATTTTATAAAAAGTATGTGTAGGTTTGCTCAAACCAAATATGACATCACTACTATTAAACAAAATACAACAGTAAAAAATTTGAGAACTGTTCTGTTTTAGAAATGGAAACGAAAGTAGTACAGAAGTGAATGTTAACCTGTTAGCTCAGAGAAGGTGGGGGCGTTACGACACACCGTTTACAGCTGCTGTACATCACAGTAAAGGAGTGCTTGATTTGCTCACCTCATATTTTAGTCGCGACCATGTAGTTGCAGTCCGGAGTCATGTGAGATATGCTGAATGCAGTTCAACCAAGTTCTGCATGGCGTTGCGTGACAGAACAGTCTGATTCGTTCTGTATGTGGCATATTAGCCAGTACAGAAAATGCTACATGATGAGCAGCACAGTGAAGATTGTTGAATTGATTTTCAGTTTCTACTCTCTTTGTCATGTTGATCACACATTGTGTCCATTTGTGTTGTAGGCCCAACATGTCTGAGCTTTTTATGGAATGTGTGGAGGAAGACCTGGAGCCATGGCAGAAAGCAGCTCCAGGGCAGTTGATTGAGGACGATGACGAGCCCATTTTTGTTGGAGTGCTTCGTATGTGCACACTTTTCAGTAGAATATATTTTTTTTCTTGTTGTGTGTTTGTAGTCTATTTGCAGTGATGTACACTTACGCTGTTTGTGTGTTACTGACTTTCAGTTTTTCCCCTCTATTTAAGCCATTGTAATTGTTGTCATGTTGAAATATCCATTTGAGGGTTTTGTTCTGACATGTTTTACAGCAAAAACAGAACAGAATAGTGAATCTCTTGCTGCACCTCATTCAAAGGACAATGTAAAAAAGCAAAGTGTAAATTCTGCTCCTGCTGCTCCTCCTGTGCGAGCTCTTCAGCCAGCCCCAAGCACACCTATAGTGTTACCATTGAAAATAGCTGGAAATGCCATCACTAATACTACAACTTCAGCCAATCTCACTACACTCACTCCACGGCCTGTTATTGTCAACAATCAGGTATTGTAGTAAATTCGTAATATACTATTATATATTTTCCATGGCGCAATTCATATTCTACATATTGACTTTATTTTTTTAATTTTTTATTCAGGGCTTCATTGTGACATCCCCGCAGTTAACCAACAACAGTAACCTCATTGCCACTCTTGGGAAGCAGTATCCTCCTGGGACAAAATTTACTATCCTACCAGGTAATGTTGATTTTTACATACCATCCATCCATCCATTCCACTTGTACTCATTAGGGTCACATGTGAGCTGGAGCGTATCCAAGCTGACAGCATGTACAGTTCTCCACAACATTGGTTTGTCTTGCATACACTTTGCTGCCAGAGACCTGCATACCTTGTAGCACTTGATTTGGAAAAATAGTTAGCATAGTTGTTGTTTATTTCCCATAGCAGTATTAGTTGCCCTATGTATGTTTGCCCACCTGTTAAATGTTGTGTTGTCATTTTTGTTGGCTATTGCTTTCCTAGTTAGAGAGCCTCTTTCTTTAAGCAAGATTATGTGCGTCTCGCCATCTAGTGTGAGACTCAAATTTGCCACAACATATACAGTCGTTCCTTGATTATCGCAGCAAGTTGGTTC
Organism: Oostethus manadensis; assembly: GCA_024372805.1. Classification (NCBI taxonomy): domain Eukaryota; kingdom Metazoa; phylum Chordata; class Actinopteri; order Syngnathiformes; family Syngnathidae; genus Oostethus; species Oostethus manadensis. The sequence continues at coordinate 1,095,515 of QODF01000216.1, read as the reverse complement.
CAGATCTGACCGCAATGAGTGAATTTCTGCAAAGTAGGATTTGAATCAAGTAATAAACTGACTACTTTTGTAGTTGGAGCATAGCAACTTGTTTATGACTTTCCATTTACAGATTTTACCATTATTTGAGCCCTGTGGACATGAAATAACACCCCTATAGTCAGCTTTATGCTCCTGTTGTTCTTTGTTCACTCCGCATTGCGCAGGCTACGAGATCAGTGCACGAACATACTTGTATGTGAAAACCACCAGTAGCATAGCAAGCTACCGAGCTAACTAGTGACCCTTTCCTACTGTACTTGCGTATTTTAAACGTAAGAAAGTCTTTCAAACAGAGTGGGGAAAGGACAAAGTAAGAAGCCCAAAGGTTACCACTCTTATGTTGGACATGCCACAACTGACTCCATTATTGATACCGAGTGACCAGAATACTACATGTAACTTGTCTTTCAATTTTTTTTGACTTATAATAGGCCATATGCAAGCACAAAACAGCTATCATTTATTAATTAATTTTTCCAAAAACGCGATAGCGTGAAGGAGCAACGTTCTAACTGCAATTTAGCGAGGGACAACGGCAATGTTAATATAAAACGCAAGAATTGCACTGGCACAAAATTTGATGTCAAGTAGGATGCCACAGCGCCTCCAAATCGAGACCCCTGATTTAAAGTCTCCAATTTCCCAAACACGCATCAAACCCTTGATCATAAGTGTAATTTGAAATAAAATATTTTGTTTTAAAATGTGCTTTTAAGCATTTACATATTGTGTATTTCAGCTGGTCAGCAGCAGCATATACTCCAGCGAGTCACCCCAGTTAAGGCGATACCTGGCGTTGTCCATCGGCCTCACGTGCAGCAAATCACCAGCAACGTTGTGACCTTAGCTAATGTTCAGAGCCCTGCTGTTTATTCAGCCAAACACAATTTGGTGCAGGTCAGCCAGGCCACCTCTCTGCAGACCATCACCTTGCCTGTTCAGGCTAACAGTGTAAACAAAGGTGTGTTCTGCAAAGTCTTCACATTAGTTTGTCTATCCTTGTGAATCTGTCAACTTATTTTGGGGTGTCACACAGAAAAACCCATCATGAAAACCACTGTGAAACGAGTGTTGCCACATGAGCAGATGGTCAACATCATAAAGAAAATAAAAGTTGATGTTGGTAAGTTTTTCCTGTCTTCACATCTTTTGATGTTTGACATTGTTTTTCAAATGTCTCACTTGGGCCGTCAGAGGGCAAAAGTGTGGCAACTCGAAAGGGGGGGGGGGAAATCCATCCATCCATTTTCTATGCCGCTTATCCTCGTTAGGGTCGCAGGGAAAACAAATATATAAGGGGTGTAACGATTTGTTTTAACTTCGATTCGTATCACGATTAGTGGTTGACTATTCGATTCAATGATGATATTGGTTCACTTGGAATGATACGATCCAAACGATTCAGTAACTTTTTAGGCAAAAATCAGTCTGACGGTGAAATAAATAGCTGGATACTGGACAGTGCAGGTGAAGTGGACAACAGTGGCTCCTAAACGACACACCCCCATTCAACCAGAACTGTTGTTGTCCTCATGCTCCCATCCATGAGTTTGAAAGGCTTAAAGTTGGACTTAAATTTCGATGTGGTCCAACACTCAGTATAAATCCCATACCAAACTGAAGAGGAACAAGTAATCCAGCATGTATACCAATGGAAATACACCCCATATTCTAACAAATTGGATATTTTTGGACGTCCACGCTGACTTTTCTAACAGAGCGTGCACGCTCAGCGTCAGATGATGTCATCTGTGACTAATCAACTTACGACAAATCAAGCTGTTACAAGGGTAACGTTTGTCTTTAACATTAAAATAGATAAAAAACACACATCCATATAAAACCTGGCGTGCTTAAATCCAATTCTTTATTTCTTAGTAGCAATTAAATCAATTGATTACCTAGTGAATGAATCATTACAGCCCTAATAAATAAATAAATAAATAATATATATAGAATCGTTGTACCCCATATATATGTGACAATTATATATTGTAAATATATAAATTGTGCCCTGCGATTGACTGGTGACCAGTCCAGGGTGTACCCCGCCTCCTGCCCAAAGTCAGCTGGGATAGGCTCCAGCATACCCGCAACCCTAATGAGGATAAGCGGTATAGAAAATGAATGAATAATTGAATACATATAGTATATACATTATATATACTGTATATACGTCCTACAATAACAAAGGTAAAATGGATTGTATTTTAGTTACTACAATGAGAAAGGGGAGAAGCGGAGACTCCCGAAAATAAAACAAGGACTGACATTAAAAGCACAAATACTTGCTGACTCTACTGTAGTTATTCTGTGCTTTGTTGTAAGTTGGACAAGCAAACACGACCAACCTAGTGGAAAATGGTGCACTAAAGAAAAAATGCCCAAATTGTCAAGAAGAATTCCTTCAGCAGGAGACTCTAAATCAACATATGACTGTAAGTATCCGTCTTGTTGTGGGTGTATTGTGATTGAAACTTATTGTTGACACCATGTGCTGTTTCATTGGTTTCAGAGTTGCGGGGTCAAAGTGGAAAGTAGTATTTCACCAGCCGAAAACACTGTTACACACAAACTCATCATGCTGGTGTCAGATTTCTACTATGGCCACTTTGAGGGAGAACCTGTTGACACGTCCCTGCCAAGAAGCAACAACACTTTTAAGTGTCAAAGCTGTATGAAAGTTCTCAAGAGCAATATCAGGTAGGTTTGTGTGTTTTCTTAGGAAGCTTAAGGACTCCTACATGCAAAGACGCTGCAGTGCTGGGAAGAAAAATACTGCTGGTCTTGGTCATTTTCAGAGTTAGTCTATACTGCTATACAAGCTGTACACTGACTACTCCAAAGTATATCCAATAGCTAAATTTCAATAGTATTATGCCTTGAGAAGACAAACCGTGTTTCTCTTTGTGATCTAGACCTAATGTGCTCTTCCAATGTTGCCAAGGACCCGCTGAACTGTATGAACCATTGCTTTGAGTAACATTTTTAGAAACATACTAAAAAAGCTTCCGTGAGCGTCTTTTAATAGGGCAGCACATCTGTACCTCAATTGCACTCTTACGGTGGAGGTCACAGGCCAGCCTCATAAAAGATTCTCTTGCGGGAGCTGAGGTAGCAGAATGTGGAGACTGAAAAATGGGCCTTGCTTCATCGGGGCAGTAGTAGCATAAAGCTTCATCATTAGGCAGAACACAATTTACTGTGTAATTAAAGGGGTCGTTATATACGTGCATATAAAGTGAGGTGAATGAAAAATGTGTTCTTTAGGACGTGTATCAAAACAAAACCCATTGATTTTACATTTTCCCACACTGTTGGTTGGTTAATTTATTTGAACATGCATATGAATTTCATTGGAATAGCTCACTTATTACAATTGACAGTTCCACATGTCCAAAAGGAGTATGAAGAAGCAAAGCTTATCCAATCATACCCCCATAGGATTTTCCCCTATTTCATTATATTTATGCACTTTGTGCATTTAGTAAGTTTAAAATGCATAAGTAAGGTAATGTGACAGTGTGTTAAGGCAACAGTCGATGTCCTTGTCATGGTAAATAAATTATAAATAAATTATATGGAAATCGTGATAAATGATAATTCCATTCCATTTTCTTCCGCTTATCAGGGTCCGGGGCGCGGGGCCGGCAGTTTCAGTAGGGAAGTCCAGACTTCACGGTCTCCGACCTCTTCCAGGCCTACCGGGAAGACACTAAGGCGTTCCCAGACCAGCTGTTAGACGTAGTCCCTCCAGCGTGTCCTAGGTCTTCCCCGGGGCCTTCTCCCGGGTGGGCATGCCCAAAACATCTCACCAGGGAGGCGCACGGGAGGCATCCGGACGAGATGCCCGAGCCACCTCAACTGGCTCCTCTCGATGTGAAGGAGCACCGGCTCTACTCTGAGCTCCTCCTGGATGGCCGAGCTCCTCACCCTATCTCTTAGGGTGAGTCCAGCCACCCTACGGAGGAAACTCATTTCCGCCACTTGTATCCACGATCTCCTTCTTTCGGTCATGAGTCATAACTCATGACCATAGGTGAGGGTGGGAACGTAGATCGATCGGTAAACAGAGAACTTTGCTTTCCGGCTCAGCTCTCTCTTCACCACGAGGGATCGTGGTCACCGATCAATCTGTTGACCTCACGCTCCAACCGTCCCTCACTCGTGAACCAGACCCCGAGATACTTTACTCCTCCACCTAAAGCAAGACCTCACTCCCAACCCGGAGGGTACAGTCCACCCATTTCCGACTGAGAACCATGGCCTCAGATTTGGAGGTGCTGAGTCCCATTCCAGAAGCTTTACACTCAGCTGCAAACCGCTCCAGTAAACGCTGAAGGTCACAGCTCGATGACACCATAAGGACCACATCGTCGGCAAATAGCAGAGACAAGATCCTAAGGTCGCCAAGCTGGACTCCCTCAACGCCTTGACTGCGCCTAGAAATTCTGTCAATGAAGATTATGAACAGAATCGGTGACAAAAGGCAGCCTTGGCGGAGGCCAACGTTCACCGGAAACAAGCTCGACTTACTGCTGTAATGCGAACCAGGCTCCTGCTTCGATTTTACAAGGACCGAATGGCACGTAGTAGCGGGCCACCAATCCCGTACTCCCGGAGCACCCCCCACAGGACGACACGAGGGACACGGTCAAATCCCTTTTCCAAGTCTACAAAAGCACATGTAGACCGGTTGGGCAAACTCCCACATACCCTCCAGTACCCTTGCAAAGGTGTAGAGCTGGTCCAGTGTTCCGCGACCGGGACAAAAACCACAACTCGTCTAACGGTCGTGCCCTTCTCTCCAGCAGCCTGGAGTAGACTTTCTCAGGGAGGCTGAGGAGTGTGATCCCTCTATAGTTGGAACACACCCTCCGGTCAACCTTTTTAAAAATGGTGACCACCACCCCGGTCTGCCTTTCCAGAGGTACTGTTCCCGACTTCCATGCAATGTTGTAGAGGCGTGTCAACCAACACAGTCCTCCAACATCCAGAGCCTTGAGGAATTCTGAGCGGAACTCGTCTACCCCCGGAGCCTTGCCACTGGGGAGTGATTTAACTACCCCAATTACCTCAGCCACGGTGATAGAACTGTCCACGTACGTATCCTCAGACTCTGCTTCCTCTACGGAAGGTATGTCAGTGGGATTTAGAAGGACCTTGAAGTATTCCTTCCACCGACCAACTATATCCTCAGTCGTGGTCAGCAATCCCCTGTCCGCACAGTAAACAGTGTGAACTGGGGGCTGCTTTCCCTTTCTGAGGTGTGAGATGGTTTGCCAGAACCTCTTTGAGGCCGACCGAAAGCCGCGCTCCAAAGCCTCACCAAACTCCTTCCACACCCGAGGTTTTGCCTCGACCACCACCGAAGCCGCGTGCCGCTTGGCCTGCCGGTACCTGTCAGCTGCTTCGGGAGTCCCGCAAGCCATCCATGCTTGATAGGACTCCTTCTTCAGCTTGACAGCAGCCCTAACCCCTGGTGTCCACCATCGGGTTCGGGGCTTGCCACCACGACTGGCACCGACCACCTTGTGGCCGCAACCACGACTGGCTGCCTCAGCAATGGAGGCACGGAATACGGCCCATTCGGACTCAATATCCCGGTCCTCCCTCGAGATGCAGGGGAAGCTCTGCCGGAGACAAGAGTTGAAGACTCGACAAACGGGGGACTCTGGCAGACGTTCCCAGCACACCCTCACTACGCGTTTGGGTCTACCAGGTCTGTAGTGACCTGTGACCTAGGGTGTCCTGGTGCCAAGTGCACTTATGGACATCCTTATGTTTGAACATGGTGTTTGTTATGGACAAACTGTGATTTGCACAGAAGTCCAGCAACAACACACCACACGGGTTCAGGTCAGGGAGGCCGTTCCTCCCAACCGCGGCCCTTCAAGTCACACTGTCATTTCTCACATGGGCGTTGAAGTCTCCCAGTAGAACTATGGAGTCACCAGCTGGGGTGCTCTCCAGAACCCCTCGGATAGACTCCAAGAAGGCTGGGTACTCTGAACTGCGCGTATGCACAAACCACGGTCAGGACCCTCTCCCCAGCCCTAAGGCGTAGGGAAATAACCCTCTCGTTCACCGGGGATGACTCCAGCACAGAGGCACCAAGCCGGGGGCCTAATAATAAGCCTACACCAGCTCGCCGCCTCTCCCCTGCAGCAACTCCAGAGAAAAACAAGGTCCAGCGCCTCTCAAGGAATTTGGTTCCAGAGCCCAAACTGTGGGTTGAGGTGAGTCCGACTATATCTAGTCGGAATGTCTCCGCATTTTCCACAAGCTCGGGCTCCTTCCCCACCAGAGAAGTGACATGGTCCCAAGAACCGGATTTGGCCGGCGAAGACCAGGTCGCCCGGACACCCGCCCTCGACCACTGCCCAAATCGCATTGCACTGGACCCTTATGCTTGCCCCTGCAGGTGGTGGGTCTGCGGGGGGGAGTTCCCGTGTGGCTTCTTCGGGCTAGGCCCGGACAGGCCCCACGGGTGAAGGCCTGGCCGGTCCAGCCTCTCCTGCGAGCCCCTCCTCCAGGCCTGGCTTCAGGGTGAGGCCCCGGTATCCCACGTTCGTGGTGAGGTGTCACTCCTCTTGTTGTTCTTCATTAGGGTCTTCTGAATCACTCTTAGTCTGGCCTGTCACCTAGAACCTGTTTGCCTTGGGAGACCCTACCAGGGGCAAAAAAGACCTTGACAACATAGCTCCTAGGATCACTCGGGCACTCAAACCCCTCCACCACGATAAGGTGGTGATTCACGGCAGGGATAATGATAATTATAATAATAACAGAATATAAATAAATTGATCAGAATATAGTTGAATTGTGTGTGAGTACAGAATTTGCAGATTGACTTTGTTTTGAGGTCATTTAAAGCTCTTAATTTTGCACATACACATTATAGACTTGTTAGCATTTAGGTGACTTGTGTGTCACACCCTATGGTGCAGGTTCATGAACCACATGAAACACCACCTGGAGCTGGAGAAGCAGAACAATGAGAGCTGGGAGAGCCACACAACTTGCCAACATTGCTATCGCCAGTACCTGACTCCATTCCAGCTCCAGTGCCACATCGAGAGTGCTCACAGCCCCATCGAATCTTCCAGTATGTCACAATGTGGTCTTTTCCGATCACACTCCAAGTTTGTGCAACCGTTTGAACTTTTATTTCCTTTTTAGCAAACTGCAAGATATGTGAGCTGGCCTTCGAGTCTGAGCAAGTGTTGCTAGAGCACATGAAAGACAACCACAAGCCTGGGGAGATGCCTTATGTCTGTCAGGTCTGCAGCGTCATTACCAAATCATTGCTGCTAGAGCAGGATATTGCGATGCTGTTTATGATACTCATTTTCTTCTCCCTGTAGGTGTGCAATTATAGGTCCTCCTTTTTCTCAGATGTGGAAACACATTTCCGAACTGTGCATGAAAACACGAAAGACCTACTGTGTCCTTTTTGTCTTAAAGTTGTGAGAAGCAGTCACATGTACATGCAGCATTTCATGAAACATCAGGTAAGATGCTGCCTTTCATCTACACCAAAGATATCCAAACTTTTTTCCGTCGAGGGCCGCATATTGAAAAATCAAAAGATGCAGGGGCCACTATTACATTTTTTTAAACCAAGACATGTAGATATGTTAAAACATTTATATTTAAAGAAACAACTGCCTGCATCCCAGTTATTGGTGATAAGGGTATTATTGTTTTTTATTTTCATTTTTGAAAAAACATAATTAATAAATTACTAAATTACATAATTAATAATGATTAATATTTACACATGATTAATCACAGTTTAAAATCATGTTTATGAATTTTGGTGACATCTTATTTGATTCATTACATTGTACTTACAGTATTCATCATATTGTCTAGCTCCTCAGCTGCTACAAAGACCACTTTTCATCCATCCATCCTTTTTCGGTGCCGCTTATCCTCAGAGTGGCGGGGTTATGCTGGAGCCTATCCCAGCTGACTTTGGGCACTATTTTAAAATTAGTATCGACTCCTTTGAGCCACTTATTTCTTTTGACTCTATGCGGGGGAAAAATCTCTTGACAATTTGTATTGTAGTTGGTATGTCAGGCATCTTAGTGTAATAAAGCAGAAGTTGTGAATGGAAATTTTTTTTCCCTTGGTCTGTCCTGAAGGACAACCGCATATACTGTAGCAGCTTAAGCTAACTTTCCATGGGAACAGCTTGTCAAATATTTTGTATTTTCCTTCAGTGAAGGATAGCTGCTTCAGTTTGATAGCAGTTGATCATGTTTCTGCTCTTCAATCTACTTCAGAAAAAAGGCATCCATCGCTGTGGAAAATGTCGACTGAATTTCCTCACCATTAAGGACAGACTGGAACACAGGGCTCAGGTCCATAAGACTTTCAAAAAACCTAAAGTCCTGGAGGGCCTTCCTGCAGGGACAAAGGTGTGATTCCTCCCATCACTGACCTGACTATCCTGACTGAGTGAAGTGTGTCATTCACATTCATTTTTAACTCTCCAGGTCACTATTCGGGCTTCCCTCAGTGGCAAGACGCCCGCTTTGTCAAGCTCTGCAGATAGAGCTATTTTGACCTTCACTCCAGAAACACTAAACGTCAGTGCAAAAACGAAGCCTCCTTTCGGTGTTCCCAAATCTAAACCAAACCCCTCTGAAGCCAAATTCAATCAGAAAAAGAAGAACATGCATGGGAAGTTCAACCTATCACTAACCCACATAAGGTTTGTTACATGAGCTGTTTACTTTGCCAATCCAAATTGAATTCTCATGAATGTGTATTGAAAGCTTTGGTCCCCCAGAAGCCATATTTTCGCCTCTCTGAACCTTTCGGGAGTCACTAGTCCAGAGCTCTGGGTATTCATGATAGGCCCAAGGCAGATTAATAGACCAGTGACAGTAAAACTAGCTCATTTTGATTTTGTGTTTATTATTTTTCCAGACTCTAATTAAACTGGCAAAAAATAACCAGGAAGATAAAGCAGCAGTGGTAGAGTGTAAACAGATGAGTGTGGTTTGGTGTAATTGGGTTCAGTAATCAAAAACAAAATGCTTGACTCAGGTTGCTAGGACTGGACAGGTTGTTGTTTATTTTTGACTTTGTGCCCCTCTTCAATCTTCAGTGCAATGGGAGGATCTTACACATGCATCGAGTGCAACTCTCGAGTGGATGATTTCTTTTCCCACTTCCCCTCATCCTCCAATTGTGGAGCATGCAATTATCGCACATGTTGCAAAATTGCCATTGGAAATCACATGATAAGGTACACTTGATTTGAAATGAAATTTGAGACTTTTTGTTTTGCTGTGTGGATGTGTCTGTCTATTCAGTGTTTTGTTGCCCTTTGTTCAGATTTCATAGCACCGTCAACAAAAGCAGATTTCACAAAATGGATCAGAAGAAACATTCATCTGCATTAAAGTAAGTTTCAAAAACCGTTACTGTAAATGCTGTGTTTGTAGCAGGGACATTTGAATGGCAGTCATTAAGTGGAAGCAGGTCATAATTGGTATATAAAGAGGGTACGCCTAATATGCTCTTTGTGACACTGTGTTGTGTCGCGTCTGTGTGTGCCGTTGCTGCGTTTACACAATTAAACATAGCTGCTACATAGGCACTGCAAGCAGGAATCGTGTGATTTAGAGTCATTCTGTATTGTCATTGCTTTACTCGATAGCTTGAGCCATCCGGTAAATGCAATGACAAAAAGCAAATGCAAAAAACAAACCAGGAAAATCAACGCCAACATACAAAAAAACAAAGACAATACAGATGAAGCAATGGCAAAATGAAAAAGCAGACCTAATGAAAAAAGATTATGGCTACATTTGTATATTTTTGTTTTATTGATTCTCTTTATATTTCCACATGTATTTCTTTTTAATTTTGGTACTCTTGTGATTCCATAGATAATAAGAAACAAAGTGAAAGCCAAGGCTATATATGCTGGTCATATACGCAAGTGCCAGCAAGGAAAAGAGGTGATTCTGGTACATGCTTATCAAAATAAAGCACAGTGAAACATTTTTATGATCTTTTTAAATAGTTTTCGAACTAATTGTGGTCAATATGTGCGTAATTAATAATGTGGGTGTGAATAATTGTATGTGTGTGTATGTGTGTATATATATGTACGTATTTGTATACATGCGTAACTGTATACAGTGAGGGGAAAAAAGTATTTGAACCCCAGCTGATTTTGTAAGTTTGCCTACTAACAAAGAAATGATCAGTCTATAATTTCAATGGTAGGTTTATTTGAACACAGAGAGACAACAATGACAAAAAAAAATCCTGGAAAATGCGTTTCAAAAAGAGTTATAAATTAATTTGCATTTCCATTAAGGAAATAAGTATTTGATCCCTTTGAAAAACTTGCTTCAGTACTTGGTGGCAAAACCTTTGTTGGCAATCACAGAGCTCAGCCGTTTCTTGTAATTGGCCACAAGGTTTGCACACATCTCAGGGGGGATTTTGGCACCATCCTCTTTGCAGATCCTCTCCAAGTCATCAATGTTTCGTGGCTGATGTTTGGCAACTTGAACCTTCAGCTCCCTCCACAGATTTTCTATGGGATTAAGGTCTGGAGACTGACTAGGCCACTCCAAGACCTTAATATGCTTCTTCTTGAGCCAATCTTTTGTTGCCTTGGCCGTGTGTTTTGGATCATTGTCATGCTGGAATACCCAACCACGACCCATCTCACCCAACACTTGACGGTACATGGCCCCATCCATCCTCCTTTTGATGTTGTGCAATTGTCTTGTCCCCTTGGCAGAAAAACACCCCCAAAGCATAATGTTTCCAAATCCATATTTGACGGTGGGGACGGTGTTTTTGGAGTCATAGGCAGCATTCCTCCTCCTCCAAACACGACGAGTTGAGTTGATGAAATAGAGCTCAATTTTGGTCTCATCTGACCACAACACTTTCACCCAGTCTTCCTTTGAATCAGACAGATGTTCAGTGGAAAACTTTGAACGGGCCTTCAATCCTTCACGGCGTAGTGTGTTACCAACTGTTTTTGTGGTGACTATGGTCCCAGCTGCCTTGAGTTTTTTGACAAGATCCTCCCGAGTGGTTCTGGGCTGATTCATCACCGTTCTCTTTATCATTGAAACTCCATGAGGTGAGATCATGCATGGACTCCAGACCCAGGGAGATTGGCAGTTAATTTGTTTCTTCCATTTGTGAATAATTGCACCAACTGTTGTCACCAAATGGCGATGGTCTTGTAGCCCATTCCAGCCTTGTGTAGGTCCAGAATCTTGTCCCTGACATCCTTGGAAAGCTCTTTGGTCTTGGTCTTGTTATACAGCTAACGAGCTGAGAGGGCTGCCAATGTCAGCTCGTTTCCTGTAAAAAGATCCACCTGTGAGCTAGAGCTCTTGCTGACGGATCAAATACTTATTTCCTTAATGGAAATGCAAATTAATTCATAACTCTTTTTGAAACACATTTTTCTGGATTTTTTTGTCATTGTTTTCTGTGTTCAAATAAACCTACCGTTGAAATTATAGACTGATCATTTCTTTGTTAGTAGGCAAACTTACAAAATCAGCTGGGGTTCAAATAGTTTTTTCCCTCACTCTGTGTGTGCGTGTGTGTGTGCTTGCGTGCGTGTGTGCGTGCGTGCGCGCGCATAAGGACATGTACACGTACATGCATGTGTACACGTATGTGTGTGTGTGCGTATATGTATGTATGTATGTATGTATATAAAATTTTGTATATCCAATATTGTAATACCAGTTAGGAACATTCCTACAGCTGTACAGCAATATGGATGACTTTCACACAAACAGCTCAGTAGCGCAACCAACATTTTAAAGGGCATGCAAAGGTAGATAAAGCTGCTGACTGCACATGATACGTCAAATACAGGTACTGCCATCTTGTGTGGATAATAAAAACTACAGCCGCAGCTGTTTTATAAGTGTTTTTGACCAAGGACGAATTGGAGACTTGTATGGGGCCACGCACCCAGCAACTATAGGAGACTGCATTTAATTGAAAAGAGGCACTAATTGCAGCATCTAAAGTTTTTTTTGTTTTGTTTTGTTGTCTGATGACATGATTTTTCTGCAGATTAACGCTTGTGTGTCTCAACTGTGACCTCCTGGTGAGTGCATCGGGTGGTGACATGATGTCCAAACATTTAAATGACCGGCCAAATCATGTATGCAAAGTTATTGAAGAAAAAGGTATGTATTCCAACTTGTCATGTTCGTGCTATTGTTGTTGTTAAGTTACTTTAAGGGTGTCTTTTTCTTTTTTTACTAACAGATATGAAACCTGAAGATGCAACGTGAGTAGAGAACACAACCTACATCTTAGATCTAGGAATGGCACCGATCTCTGCAGGTGCTATCAGAAACTTCTGATACTATCTATGGAGATTTCTAATCCATGAGCTGCAGTTGTGTGAAAAAGTTTTTGCAACACCCCCTTTTTTTTGTGCATGTTTGCCACATTTATTGTTTCAGATCACCAAACAAATTTTAATTTTACTAAATGACAACACAACTAAACACGATATGCAGTTTTTAAATTAAACTTTTTTTATTAAGACAGAAAAAAATCCAAACTTTACAAGTCCTGTGTGGGGAAAAAAGCGATTGCCTTCCGGTTAAAACTAATTTGAACTGAGATCAATTAATTAATTGAGATCTATCAGTCTGGAAAAAGTTGTGAAGCTATTTCTAAAGGTTTGGGATTCCAACGAACCGCCACGAGAGCCATTATATGCAAACGGCGAAAACATGAAACAATAGTGAACTTTCCCAAGAGTGGCCGGCCAACCAAAATTACCCGAAGAGCGCAATGATCGTTCATCCACGAGGTCACAAAAGACCTCACAACATGTACTGTATGTGTAACATTTACAACAGGGTTGTTCGAAGTGCGGGCTGAGTGATGTATTTGCCCACGGCACAATTTAAAAATTCAATTTAACAAAAAACTTTAAGGAAACAGCAAAAATTGAAAAATGAGCAGTAATTTTACAAAAAATAAACAATATTAGGTGTAAAAAGTTGTAATCTAGCCAAAAAAAGTTATTTTTTTAAAATTAGGTTGTGGAAAAGGTTATGATATTAGAAGAATAAAGTCAATATATTAGAGGAATAAAGTCATAATTACGAGAAAAGTTTAGAAAATTGGAAAATTAAAAAAACAGCAGTAATTGAAAAATTTTCTGTCATTTTCCAAGTAGAAAGTCAAAATATTAAGAGAAAAAAGTCAAGATTTTACAGGAATAAATTTGTAATATTATGAGTAAAAACAATGTAATTTTAGTAACAGAATTTATTTTTATTTTTTTAAATGTTGCAATATTTAGGAACAAACAAAACAATATAAAGTTGGAATTTTTGGAAAATTAGGTTGGGGAAAAGTTGTTGTAATTCACTCAAAATATAGGATATGGCTCTCACGAAAATACATTTGAAAATATGTGCGTTTTATCTCTCTTAGCCCAAAAGTGGTTTTTTTTTAGTTTAAATAGTTTGATCTGAAACATTTAAGTGTGACAAACATGCAAAACAAGGAATCAGGAAGGGGGCTTTGTCACACCAGTATATGTCTGTGCATTAATGTCTCCTCACTTGTGCCACTTGCACATACAAAATTGTACTTGTTTGTAGAGAGATGTTTATTACCGCCTCATATAAAATCAACAAAAATTATAATGTCATGACCTCAAACTTTGCTGATATTCTTTAAGCTACATTTGCTGATACTAGTTAAGTGAATGTTGATCAAGCACCTCCTCATCAGTCTCATCCTCAAAATCGGTAGACGGTACAATAATAATAACAAAGCAAACAGACCTTTGGTATCTGAATTGTATTGATATTGGCAAATATTTAAATTCAGGTATCGGAATTGGCTCAGAAGTGAAAAACATTTGTCATCAACATACACTTTAAAGGCATACTCCATTGACTAGATCTGCCATCCCTTTGGTAAAATATCACTTCAACATATCCTAAATCATCAATAAATTCAGTTACTGTTGAGTAATCCAATCCATTTTGCACAAATCAGACTCCCCTTGAATACCAAATTTTAGCCATGAGGCTTGAGCAAACATTAGTGAGGACACCACCAGTATCACAATGTTCTTGTTCCTATATTTTTATCCCCTCTCTTTATGTAGGGTTTTTGTGCTGGCACAGCCAACCGCAGTCTTGGAAGCATCACCAAATGAAACGCCCATGAATGAAGTGCAACTTGAAAAGACTGAACACTTTCCTCATGCCAGCGTGGAACAACCAGAATCTGTGACTATGTTGCTAGTAGTGGATGTGCCACCCTCTGAGCTGGCCTCCTCGCCATCGTTTACATCTGATTCCGTTCAAGATAAGTCTCTTGTTGATGCAAACATCCCCGGAGACTGCCACCCCACTCCAACACCCAACATGGACTAAGCAGGAAACAGCAGAATGAACAATACAGATCACAAAGAAACCCTTTTTGTATCTGAAAACTCAGATGTTCCCCATCAGCCATTAATGGAAAATGCCCATATTTGTTTATGACAGTAAATCACCGCAACTATCTCAAAACTTCCCATCACAAACACTGTGTGTAGATATACTGTGATAGTGAATGCTACATCTACTAACCCATTATCTGTACTTATCGTGCAGAACATGTCAGATTTGACTACATGTAAACATTTGTGTGTTTATCATATGACTTAAGCGCTCAAGTACGAGGATTGGCTCATAGTAATATTGTACTTCAGTTTTGACACATTTTGATGGCCTTTTTATGTCAGGCCATCTCCCTTTTTAAATGTGTACATACTGTATAGGTGTCTTTTAAACGGGCCAAACGGGAGTGATATCCTTCCAATTTGTCATTTTTAGGTGAAAACCTTTTAGACATCATGTTGAATAAAGTGGGTTTAGCGCATTACCACACCCCAAGGACACATACATGGTTTTGTCGACGTATTTGAACAATAATTAAAATAATATCTTGTCTTAGAAGCCACATACAATTTTTTTGGAATTGTATTTCCTCAAATACAGGATTATGAGCATGGTTGTGTGCGTGCGTGCGCGCGAAGTAGTGCAGATTGTATGGCTGGGATCAAGAAGGCTTCCTTTTCCACTTCCATCAATAAATTCATTTTTGAGATTTTTCAGTATTTGTTCAAAACATGCATAAGTGTGAATATGACTGGTTATTTGTGTGCAGCCAGTCCTGAGTATACCTTGCCTTTCACCCAAAGTCACCTGCAGCTTGGGTAGGCTTCTCCTCACTCATTACCCTGACATGGTGGAAAATGAATGATCTAAAGCCAATCATGGCCTTTGCTGACATCTTTTCTGAAAAACTTGACGATTGTTATTTTTTAATATATGTCATGTAATATTTTGTCTGTACAGCAATGTAAGTGTTTAGGCTGAGTGGTGGTCCAACTAAAGGACCATATCATCTCTAAATTGGATAATTACCATACAATTGGCCGCACGGTGGTTGTGTGGGTAGCAAATTGGGCTTGCACTCAGGAGGTTTAGGGTTTGAATCTTTGTTGGGCATTTCCGTGTGGAGTTTGCATGTTCTCCCCGTGCGTGCGAGGGTTTTCTCCGGGTACTCCGGTCTCCTCCCACGTTCCAAAAACATGCATGTTAAGTTAATTGGCAACTCTAAATTGTCCATAGGTATGAATTTGAGTGTGAATGCTTGTATGTCTTTGATTGTCTATATCTGCCCTGCGATTGGCTGGCGACCAGTGTCCCAGTGTACACCGCCTCTCGCCCAAAGCCAGCTGGGATAGGCTCCAGCATACCCGCGACCTTAATGAGGATAAGCGGCATAGAAGATGAATCAATACAATACAGTTAGTCAACAAAAAACTTTTATCTGCCCACCCGTCACCCTGCTAAAATGAGCAGCAGCAATAGCGTTGCTTTCCAGCAAAGCTTGTCTGATTACGTTAACATCACTCCAATATAATGAATGTATTATGGTTTGTAACAGTGGCGTACACAAAGGTACGAGAAAAAAGCAGATAAACAGGCCCCTCGTCCTAAATCACCTCACACTTTTTTCCATACATCGTCTAAGACTGTCACGAGTCCCCTCCCGAGACCGGAAAAGGCGCAGGAAGTGACGTTTCGCCGAGACTCCTCCCAGTGGAAGTTCTCATTATGCTTCCTACAATTTTGAGGTGCATTTTTGGTGAATTTATATGGTTTGCTTTGTATGTATTATATTGTGCCGATCTTTGTTGGCTTTGCGTGCGTTAATGGCTCTTTGTTTAAATGTGGTTCCTGTGAACGTGGCCTTGACGTGACGTCACAGCCAAGATGGTGGCGCTCCAGAAGGCTCGCTAGAAGACTTTAAAAATCAGTTTCATTTCATTCGTATTTTTATGTCGTTTAGTGGCGGATGGCAGCCGTATGACGAAAATGGTATACTAAGTTATTGTATTAAGTCATATTTAATCAAGTCGTATTTACTGATTTGCTACTAAATAGGCCCAGCAGGTGGCGCTAAAGCACCAGGTGTGACGTCACCACCAACGGCTTTTCCCATTGACTGAGCGTTAGATTCGGTTCCCAGGGAAACGACCGCAAACATTTGCCGAAACGTCTTGAATACGATTGAAAGGACTCCAAAGCTTTATACTGACACGGTATTTGAATGCGGCGGAAAGTAATGATAGAATAAATGTATTTATAAGCCCGGTGCAAGTAGCTATAAAGTTGGTTCTGCCTAAAAACGTGCGAAATGAATCGAGGCAAAATCATCATCAGCAAGAGATTTGGATTAAACAAGGCGGAAAATAAGACAAACACGGTAAAACCTGTCCACGGATATAGCGACCAGACTTAAAGTAGTTACTGTGTTGTTCCCCCGCAGGTTCAGACGCGTAACTTGAGCAGGGCTCAGCAGTATAAACTGGTGACTCAGCGGCGCACCCACGATGAGCACAAGCAACAAGAGGCCACTCGAGCGGACCGGGACCGGCAGTTGGAGGCCGTCGTGAAGGAGGGGGAGAACATTGACAGGAAGAGATTCCAACGCCAGGTGCAGGAGGAGCAGAAAGAGAGGGCGATTGAGAGTGCCATAATAGAGGTGAGTTGGGGGGAAGTGGTGGACTGTTGCCAGAAGGTAAGTGGAGCATTTAAACAGGGTGTTCAAAAGTTATGAGACCATAGCCTTCAAAATGTCTAACTTCTGTCGTCTCGGAAATTCTGTCACGAGTTCTTCATGGCAAAGGCAAAAAGGCTTTTTTTATTGCTGCAGATGTTGGATGGTGATTGTGTAAATGTATTGATCCTGAAGGTTGTGGGACAGTGGGTGATCAAAACAAAAATGCAAAGTTGGAGGATCCAACGGGCCTGTGTGTGAAGTCACAGGCCTATCCTTGGCAAAAAGTTAATTCACATGTAGTATGGGTACGTATACTTATTTCATACTAGACCTGTAGCAGTATACTTGAAGTAGACTTTTTGTAAACTACATTTTATATACTTAGGAATAATACATTGAAGTATACTTGGCTTGTACTCAAAAGTATAAGCGTGTAAGTTGTAATTAATACTAAGACTTGTACTTTAATACTAAAACATATACTTTTTGTTCTTTTGCTACGAAGTGCTTATACTTAATCTATCTTGATCCAAGTGTGACCTGTGCTTTATAAATCATTTATATATCATTTGTCATTTTCATTTTCTCCAGTATGGATTATTGATTTTATATGTCTTTGTTTTCAAAATATTTGAAAATATATCAAATGTGTTTTCAACATTGGGTCTTCTGATTTTGTAAATGCATCCCACTCTTGTGTACATACAACACGCGTAAACTTTAAGAATCCTTTGAATAAATGTGCGGCTCAATGGTAGATGCTCTCATCCTACTTGCTGTATGTATACTGCAGTATTCTTAATAAAAATGACCAACCCAAACTCAGCCCTTACTGATGTTGACTGTTGACTGCAGCCAAATCCTCACCTAGCCAGATGCCAATGGATGCCACTGCCCAGCCTGAAGGCCCCATTTTAAGCCCATCTTGTGCCATCTTATGGTTACTGGGTGCAGTCAGCATCAGTAAGGATATGTCTTTCTTAGCGGTTGTTTAATGGCAACTTCAATGGCCACCACTATCTTAAAATTAGCATCATTTTTTTCACTTTTTTCTATATCTATATATTTTTATATATTGTATATATTTCTATATCTCTCCTGGTCACTTTTGTGTATGTGTGTGTGTGTGAGTGACAAGAAGAAAAGCACTAACTCACTTGGGTTTAAGTCATTAGAACAAGTCTTATCACAGGTCAAAACTAATGGCTTTCCATGTTGCAGGCCCATACCGAGAGAATATTGAGAACCAAGCAACTTGAACAAGAAGAGAAGCTAGCCAAAGAGCTGGCCCGCATCAATCATGAGCGACAAAGAGAAGAAAAGATTAGGCAGTACATTAGAGAGAACAGGTACACATTCTACATGGACTTTGCAGTCTTTATTATGCGTTTTTTAACATCATCAGTCCAAACATCTTTCAGCATTGAACTGCGTGAACTGGAGTCCAAGTTGAAGTTGGCCTATGTGAGCAAAGAGCAAGCTGCACAGATGGCAGAGCAGGAAGCTATGAAGTTGGAGACAATGGTGACCTCCTCGTGTATACTAATTCCTTTTAAATTCCCCATCTTTCCTCTAGAATGCAATTACACTTGAGCTAAACCTGTCCATGTCCCATCTCCGCCTTCAGCGTGAAGAAGCAGAGTTTAACAGCAAGATTCAGAGCGAGCGTGACCAGGCAGCCATCGAAGAGCAGAAGCTGGAAAAGAAGAAACAAGAGGAGCAGATTGAATATCAGCGAGAGCTCAGCCTGCAGCTTGTGGAGCGAGAGCGCAAAAGACAAGTGGCGTACGAGGACTTCCTCAAGGAGAAGCTCATGGTGGATGAGATAGTTCGTAAGATTTACGAAGAGGATCAAATGTGAGTTTGCTCGCGCACTCTTGCAGCCATAGCACTTAACATTCAGAGCAATGCTCATTAGCCCACTTTGTCAGGCAGGGAACCAGTTCTTGTTCCTGAAATGGGTACAATGGACTATTAACAATCAGTGAAGCACAACAAAGAAAGCAGCATAGTGAAATATAATGATACATTCATAATGTATGGCATAATAATGTATTTCAACATTTTTCATGGTTTAAATTTTAGCAGGGCTGTCAAAAATAGCACATTAACGGTGGTTTATTTCATTAATTCTATGAAAATTTTTACTGTCTTCAACACATGCCATCATGTCAAGCCACATCACTGTTATGACAGAGTCAGTCAGAGTCTGCTGCTCTTTCATACCTTTACTGTATTCTGACCTTAACACATCAACAGCAGTGTAATTCCAACACCATATACAGTATGTACTGTATCTCCAACACACAAACACGTCTCTAGTCAGCTCGTACTGAGAACAACATTTCCTTATAGATTTTCTGTTCGTCGCTAGACAACCACGAGAGGCATTCATAGCTTATCAAAAACACACAACATCATCTCTATTATGCGTGTATGTGTGTTCTAAATAATCAAAAAGACAGAATGGCAGTAAATGGATATTCTTATCTCTCACTGCCGGAACTCTTACTGCAGAAGGACAATTTGCTGTATTGTAGCATGTTTGGAAACTCAGAAAATACACCTACACTCAAAACCTGTGAATTACACTTAAGTTACTTGGTGTCTTTGAATGCAACCCTTCTTGGCTCATAATAACACAAGTGTGCTTCTGCCACTATTAAAGAGAATAGCATTAGCCTTTGCTATCTTTTAGCTTGATTTCAATTTTCAGTTAATTTGGACCTGCTAATACTGTACGTAAATATATATAAAATTGTGTTTTTTACGTTACAGAAAAAGACAACAATGCATATTGCGTACAACAGTAACAGCATACAATCAGCCTGACAGTAGTGACAACAGTACAGGGACAGACTGGACAGATCTGCTAATGTATACATAATTGTATGTTTAATATATCACTATATTGATGAACAAATCATTCGTGACTAAGTCATCTGTGGTATGTGTGCAATGGTTGCCAGCAATTGTCGCTGCGCG
This sequence comes from Oostethus manadensis, assembly GCA_024372805.1. Classification (NCBI taxonomy): domain Eukaryota; kingdom Metazoa; phylum Chordata; class Actinopteri; order Syngnathiformes; family Syngnathidae; genus Oostethus; species Oostethus manadensis. The sequence continues at coordinate 1,075,373 of QODF01000216.1, read as the reverse complement.
ATAATACATTGCGTAAACCTCACTCCCCGATGCCTTTACAGCTGTTGTGGACAATGAATTGATAGCCCGGGGGTCTTTCATTTCACTGGTTTGTGCCCCTCGACTTAAAAACTCTCAATCAGTGGAGACGTGTGGATGCTGGATCAAGCCTGGGCAAGGTGCAGGGCTGGTCCGCGTTACATTAGGTGTGTTAAGAAGCAGATTTACAATGCCATGTACTGTGCAGAGTTGACAGTCCCATTCTAATATGTTTCTGAGCGAGGGTGAACACGCCCAAGCTATATGAAAAAAAAGAAGGGGCACCAAGCACTGCAATTTGTCTAAGAGGCAGTTAAGGCAGATTGACCTGCAATTGAAATAGGACAGAGTGTAAAGTGTATGTCTTCTGTTGCAGGCAGCAGCAATTAAAACTGGAGAGAGTACGAGCCACCCAGCAACACATAGAGGAGTTCCAGAAGCAGCGGGCTGAGTGGCGGCGCTTGGAGAAAGAAAGAATGGAAGAGGAGAACAGACGCATCAAGGAGTTTGCCAGCAAGCAGCAGAAGTCTGCGGAGGACTGGATGGCTAAGATCAGAGAGCGAGAAGAAGCAATACAGCATATGAGAGATACGGTTGGCATTACCTTCCAGACGAATAAGTGTTTCACCTTCAGATAAGCAATTCACACAACCCTCTGCTCTCTTGCAGCTTGCTGAGCAAATTAGAGAGGAGAACCGACAACGTGAAGAGATGGAGAGGATCCGTGAGGAGCTTTGCCTTGAAGAACAAGAAGAATCATACAGGAGGCAAGAAATTGTAAGAATAATAAAAAAAATTTTTACCAGCATACAACTTTTTACATTAAAATTAGCTTTTAAAAACATTGTTGTATCAAATGTTTTTATCAGAATGTTTTGTCTATTTGCCTCAAACCTAAATATTTATCATGTAGATTTACATGACAGCATTATGTGAATTTAGAAATTGTACTTTCAGATAACAGATTTAAGTCATGGTGATACCAGTGACAGTTTCTGGCATTGCTATAGTGATGCAAAGTTTGCTTAAGACAGTGTGCTTTATTATTCTGGTGGATCAGCCAAGACACCTCAACACTAATCATTTGTTTGGCTGCATTAAACTCAAATTGTCAGTCTATGTCAGTCTTAAGTGACTGTCAAGTTTCGTTTTAGTATGTATGTAGCTTGAGGTGCGGGGAATCCAGGTAATAACAGGCTCCAATAATGCAATGTCCACACAGATGTGGTTGGAGTTAATATTGTGTTTATTGTATAAGGAACAAAATAATTTTATGTCCAGAATGTCAAATATTATGGCAGATTGAATAATAGAAGATGTGAAAGTGGAGCAATGGCATGCATGAGTGTAAAAAAACATGTGACCTCCCGACACCCTATTTCCATGCACTGTCACTTCCACACTTGCAGTGTGTACGCAACACCACCATACCGCCACTAGTGGTCAACCAATAATAGCACTCCCCAATTAACCCAAAACAAACCAGATGAACAAAATCCAAACGGAGCATAAATGGCTCATACGCAGTCTTTATTCATAAAAGTCATTTGGATGCAAATCACACTTCACACCTGTTGCGGGAAGTGCAGTTGGGTTCCTTTGTGTGATATAGATTTGACCACAGTATATACTTTTTCCTCCTACAGGAAGAGATGGAGAGGAACATTAGACAGAGGCTGATGTTGCAGAGGACCTGCGAGGAACAAATGGCTATGAAGGAGATGCGTCGGCAGGCCGAGAAAGAGGAGGAGGAGGCTTTTCGCCAAATGATGATGGATAAGTTTGCAGAGGATGACCGCATAGAACAGATGAACGCCCAGAGACGACGTATGAGGCAACTAGAGCACAAACGTGAGGTGCAGAAACTAATAGAGGACAGACGGCAACAGCGTGAGGCTGACAAGGTTGGGATCATCAGTCTTCACTTTTATGTCACGAATGAGATTTTATTGTCAGCGCTCAATTTACCAATATGCACATGTACTATATCATATTGAGTTGTTTGTTGTATTGATTGTTGGTTATGAGAAGGAAAATATTAAGATCTAAGCATGATGCAGTGCCATTCTACATCACAAACTACTTTTAAAATAGTGCAAAGAAAATTCTGCAAAAAATGTTTTCATTGTTGATTTCTTGAATTTGTATCTCTGACTTGTAGGAGATGAACGCTAAAGAAATTGCAATGGAGCGGGAGAGGGAGGCATTTGTCAGAGAGATCATCGAAAAGGAGAGGCAACAACTTCTTAAACGACATGCAACTAAACTTCTTGGACACCTACCGAAGGTGTGACGCTTGTGTTATTTAAGGCATACATCCCATATTGGAAACAGCTAACAAACCTACTAACTAACCCACACGATGTGACTACTTTCAGGGATTAATTCGTGAAGACGACCTAAAGCACTTTGATGAAGACTTCAGAAAAAACTTCACGATTTGTCAGGCAGATTACTCAGAAAATGATGGCGGAGATGATTGAGTTGTAAAGTTTCATTTGAAGTTACAGACATTACAATCATAATGTCGAATGAATGTGCCAATTGGGTCGTGACCAATTCATACTTGATCAGGGACACATTTAGAGGTTACCTTAGTAGCCACTTGAGGAATAGGAAACAACTCTCATGTTTTGCACTGCAGTTACGCCGTTAACTGGTTCCAGTCTCAACCACAATTAGTGAATTTCCGCAAAGTGTGTGAATGGAATGTCTTTGTAGTCGTGGCATAGATAAACCGTTTATTGTCTTCTAATATGTATGAACATTATTAGAGCCATCTATACATGAAATAACACTCATATAGCCGCCATACATTCATATTGCCCAATATTATAGATATAATCAGAAAATAAGCCATTTAAGACAGCTTACCTTGTAGGTGGCGTCGTAAGTGACATCACGGGTTGTGAGTTGAGTGTTAGCTTGTTGTGGGCTAGGTCACGTTACTATAATTATGATTATTATTGTGCCTGTTGTGAGATCATTTAAAGCTGCAATAAAAGTTGGTCGTTCAAGTCTTGTACTTCAGTGGTGGTCTCACCACCTAGTGCTGACACCTAAATATTACATTCACAAGTTGTGGTCTTGATGGCATATACTGTATTTGTATTTTAGTGTCTTTAAACATGTTTATGCTTGAAAATGCTTAATTGGAGCAAAAAATATATACAGTTGGCTTATTTTTTTTTTTTTACTAATCATAGTCCACCACAAAACATTGTTTGAAAAAACGTGATAGCTGAGGAACGACTGTACATCTATATTTAATTAATCCCATGCTTGATAGTACCATTTAAAACTGAACATTATCATTTTGTACTGATGAGTTTTTTTAATGACTACTGGAAAAAAAGACACAGACTTGCAGTATTATTCAATGTGGACGGTGCTTCCATTGAGCAGTCTAGCCTTAGAGATGCAGCCAACTGAAACTCAGAACACATTTGCAGTGTCACATGCTGTCCACAAGTATTTAGGTCTTGCCCCAGTCCAGGGCCTTCACGAATTCATCCTCTGTGAATGACAGCAGCTTGGCGGCTTCGAGATGCATCTGGAAGAAAAAAGTAATTCCAAACTCAGCCCCAAATTTAAAGCGTTTTACCAGGCTAGTGAAACAAACCTTTTGTCTTTTGAGAATATCAATCAGCTTGAATTGTTTCTTCAGTCCTACAATAAGTTCTGTTTTCTGTTTTTTTAGCAGTTTGTTTTCTGCCAGTAGATTTTCGCGATTCTGGTGTTCCTCATTTGCCTTGTCCTTGTTTGATAGAAAATATGCAAATTAAAAGTTGAGTGATCAAATCTTTTATCTAAAGATGTCGAAAGATATTTTTCATCACAACATGGATTCATTTAATAACGACACCAATGAAATGATTGGAGGCGTAAAGCAGGTCCTTCAAAGTATCATGTGTTTTAGACAAAATGTCTGAATGACAAAGAATAGCGTGCTTGCCTTGTTCATTTGTTTGGTTTGATTGAGCTCTGACTTTAAGCGCTCCACCTCTTCCAGTGCTCTGCTTAGACGAATCTCCACACTGTTGTGGACGGTTATACCTTGTTTGTTGGATTTATTCAGCTTCTCTATTTCCTACACACACAAACAGGTTACACTGGAAGTCAAGTGACGCAAGTGACGCAGTACCTCTATTAAGTTTACCTTTTGTAAAGCAGACACTTGCAGGTGAAGGCTGTCACATTTGATGGTGGCCTCGTTCTCGGACGCTTTCAGCTTGTCAATCTTCGTTTGCTGAATGTTGACGGTCCTCTGCAGCTTGACGCGATCCTCCTCCAGCTGCCGCATTTTTGTATTCAGCTTCATGTTTTCATCCTCCTGAAGTGAAAAACACAAGCGTGTTAACAATGAGGATCTTGGTCTCCATCTCAGGGTGAAAAGTGGCAGTAATAGTTGATAGGAAATACTACATAGTTGTTCAGCACCTTATTTTGTCTTTCGCTCATAAGCTGATCCATTTCCTCTTGCATGATCTTTATGTTCGCCACCAAAGCATGTATTTGTGCAGATGAAACACCTTAACAAAATTTTTACAAATAATTATAAATACACATTGTAGCTAAGGTTGAATAAAGTGAAAAAGCATTTATTCACATAGTTCCATTTTGCTGTGGTGAGATTTTCTGGCCCAATTTATGAAGGTACTTTGTTTTTTTAAACAATGTAATTACATTATTGTACTGGTGGAGTTGTTACAGTTTTGACATTATATATCTGATTTTGGGTTATACCCCAGGGTGGCAAGGTCAATTAAGTGCATGTCTTGTCAGTACTTGTATTGCAGTATAGATTCACTATCCCTGAGAACACATACTGTAGCTGTTATTGTCTATATAGCTGCCAACACAAGTAAGTTCCAAGATAATTGTGTGTTGGCCGGAGCCCGCGTGAGTGCTGCATGGGAGCTCCGGTTCCTTGAGAGGAAACATTCATTAGAAAATGTAGTGACACTGAAACAGAACGTGATCCCCTCCTTTGGAAAACTAACATAAAAAGCCCACACCCCGCCCACAACACACCTCCAAGATGACAAGTGCATTTGCTGAGGAAAGTGAAGGTCTCAGACAAAGTTTGGAAAAGTTCACTATTGCACACCTGGTTTGCCAGCTATTTAGCCAATGGCTGTATGTTGACCTATTTTCATTGAACAGTAAATCTGCACTGCTGTACAAGCTGTACACTGACTTCTTTTAAGTTCTAAACTTAATTTCTGTAGTATTGTCCCTAGAAGATATAAAAAAATAGCTATATAAAATGTTAGTTGAGCACTTACTTTTACTTATTTACACATGCACAGTGAAGCCACATACCCTTGCCTTCGTTGTCTCCATCATTGAGCACATTATTGTCACACTTCATCTTGTCCTCCATGCTTCTTATGGTTTTTTCCAGAAAGGTCTCTGCGGGATCTGCTATAGCTCCCAAACCATCTCCACAAAGTCTGAAGGTCAAGAAAACAAATTGGAAATGTTTCAAGTCGAGATCCCAGTAATGAGGCCTGTGTCATTATAGTTGAACAACTCACGCTGTTCTTCCTTGCGATGCTGATCTCACCCCCCTTTTAGCCTCCACCTAAGAACATGTATACATTACAGACAGCATAGAGCGAGTGACGTACTACACTACATAATATTGTCTTGAGGCTACCCTCTCACGAGGCCTCTGCACAGGCGTAAGACGATCCGTGGCTTTACTGAAAGAAAAGAAAAGCATAAGATGCAGCAGACGATATTTAAGGATAGTCTTCATTAGCAGTCATTTCAGGTGATCACCTTGCTGCTTTTTCATCCTCCAAATGCTTGAGTGGGGGTGTAGCTGAAGTTTTTGATAGAAACTCGTCCCGTTCTTTCTGACATCAGACAAAAGGGAAACGTTTTCACACATCGCAAGCATTACTTTTAAAGTAGGAACATGACTTTAAATTAGTACCTTAAGTTGATCTTCTTGCATTGCTAGAGTTGCTGTTTTAGCCTCCAGCTTTGCATTTAGCAGCCTGAAGGAAATGAAAAACGAAAATGTTCACTGCCGTTGGTTCCTCCTGATTACTAAACAGTTCTCATATGAATGTATTGTCTTACTTTAGTGCACGAGTTCCACTTACACGCAACAAAAACATAAACGCAACTCTTTTTATGAGCTGAACTTTTCCTATTACTCAAAAAGGCCTCTTTTTCCCAATATTATTCACAACTCTGTCTAAATCTGTGTTAGTGAGCATTTATAATTCATCCACCTCACAGGTGTGCCTTAGATTCGCCACTCCAAAATGTGTAATTTAATTGTATCTAGCTGAATTCAAAATGTAGTCACCAAAATGCACCCACGTTGGTTGTCTATATACGCCTGCTCGTATCATAACCCCGCCGCCACTGCGGACCACTCAATCAGCAACACTGGTGCATTTAATTCATGGTATATTGAATGCGCACAAGTACTGTGATGACAAATTGTAGTCACTCAAGTTACTTACTGATTTTTGGACAGTTAAACTGGACATTATTGAATGGCCTTTTATTGTGGCCAACCCATGGCACACCAGTGCAATAATCATGCTGTCTAATCAGCATTTCGATATGCCACATCTGTGGGATGGACAAGTTATATGAATTATGAATGATCACGAACACAACAGACAGGCTTTTGTGTACATAGAAAAAGTTTAGCGCCTGAAAATGCCAGCAAGTGTTTATAATGCTTAGATTTTTTGATCGCATAACATAACATACACATCTGCATCAAAACAACCAATAGCAGGGCACAGTGCTCTTACCTGTATTTCTCCTCTTCCTTTGCCAAAAGGTAACTAGCAGGCATCTTTGGTGATGATGTGACCTTCAAACCTCACCTGGGTGAGTAAAACCACCAGCACTTTGGGTCAGCGTGTGTCTAGAAGTGCATAATGTCACAATGCATGCAGCTAAACTAAACAGAAACAGTGCTAGCTTACTGGCCAGAAAATGCTGCAAAGAGGTTAAGCTAACCCTCTCGAGTTAGCTCGAGTTAGCATCGATCGCACGAATACAAGGGATGGCTGGCACCACCACGCATAAACATAAACATACATATCGAAATAGATTTCTAATCAAGTAATCTACCGAGCTAACCTGCCTGACGACACACTGGACTTGTTTACCGAACCTCCTTGGTGCGCGAGGTCTCGTTGCTTAGCAACTACTTCACTGGCTTAGAACTACGGTGGCCGAAACTGGACTCTCCGAGCTGGTTCCAGCGTAACCGATCGTCGAGTGCAAATAAAAAGTCAACCACGGTATACTTCACTTGTTCGATAAAACAGCGTTATGCGTTGACATGCTGTGTTTGTTTGCGCAGACAGGTTCTTATAAGTACGACGCTTTATTCGTCATTCCACCTGCCTTCTGCACAAAGATGGATTAATCACGTGGGACGGCGTTTATGCGAATCACCAAGGAGATTTATGGCCAAATTTAAACTATTAATAAAAACATCACTTTTGCTGTAAAGTAACGTTGATGGGAAATAGTAGCAATTTATGCAAACATGACATTAAGTGACACATACAGAAAAATATATCTCAGTAAGACATCTTGGTGTCCAGTAATACTCTATTAACGCCGTTTATGCTATTATAAGCAACGGAAATGAAAATGAAGGCATTCATGCACGCCGCAGGGTTACCGCTGCGTTCTGCCTACCCGTTGTTTTGATTGCCACGGGCAGCCACTGCGCATGTGCAGGGCTGACAGCTACTACGCGGCGCACATGCAGAGAAATCCCACAACGTGAAGGGGCGCCGGAGCAACCAGCTTGTTTTCTTCTCACGTGCGCGCCCTCTGCTTGCTCGTGCTTGTGTTTCTTTCGCCTCACGCAGCACAGAGCTGGGGTTTGATGCTCTTTCCCTATGAGGACTGTGAAGCGCAACAAGCTGGGGACGATGTGTCGGAGGAGGGCTACTGGCTGACGACAACAACAACAACACGGCGCGCCGATGTCCACTTAGCGTCGCGACGACCTCCTCTTGTTTAAACCAGCGGGCTACGCCTCGTTGTCCGCCCTACACCCGTTCACTTCGGGACATCTGTGATGGCAGAGGAGGACCCCCAGCAGCTGCACGCGGAGCGCGGGGCGGGCAGCCTGCCCGGGCTGCTCGCTGGGCTGCATGGTGCCGAGGCCGGGACTCTGCAGCTCAGGATCAAGAACTCCATCTGGTGAGGACCGCCGCCCACTGTGCATGTTTGCACGATTTAGGGGGGCGCACATGTGCACACTTTTACTACACTCTGCGTTTCTCTGAATACATTAGTGTTGTACACTCTCCGGACATATCATTAGGTACACCTGCACAGTAATTCTGCCCTTCTTAACAGAATACTCATCGGGTGGATGTATTGCGTATTCATTTCACAATAGATGCGTATTATTGTGGTTGTGGTCTGCAGAGTGCTGGGACGTTTTGCATATTTGCACTCTCAGGTAGCTCAATAAGGTTACAAAATATTAGAAACAACTCTCAGTATGATGCAGTACAGTTAGTTATGGTTTCCTTTGAACATGCTTAACCGTGTTACATTTAAGTACATCACATATCCACGAAAAGGAGTAGGAAGAAGCACAGCTTATTTTTATAGATCCTTGCACTTCTTCATGTCTCAGCAGTTAGGGATAGTTTGTTCACTTCATCTGTTAACGGGGGAAAAGATAAAGAATGTGTAAATGTAAATAGATAGCGTTTATAGGGAGCTCATTCAGTAAAAATTGGCCATCATCCGTTTATCTTCTATGCCGCTTATCGTCACACATACATTGTATCATGAATGAATACACAAATACAGAACATAACATAAACAATACTTTAATAAAATAATGAAACAATAAATATAAGTACAGCTCTACAGCGCAACTAACTGCAATAAATCATAATAACAATAAACATAATTTGAACATCTGTGTTAGTATCTTGTTAGTATCAATAACATAAAAAAAATGCCGCACAATAATAATAAATTCTAACAAATTAGATCATTTGATTGACTGATATGCACATCTTCTGCAAAATCAAACTTGGCATACATTGCCAAAGCCATGCTAAAGTAGTCTCTATTATTATGAATTTCTCTTAAAGTAAATTAAGTATCTATCTATCCATCTATTTATTCAAAGTAGGGCGGGGTCAAATAATGCAGCAGTGATAAATGTCAGTACTTGTGATGGTGATACGTTATTGACACGCTGGTGCTAAATATCAGTGTGACGTCACTACAGTTATGGAACGCAGATAGCAAATTGCAAGTTTCCCGATATAAGGTGACATTAACCCAAAAGACCCCTTTATGTCTGATCTTGTTCGCTGCCATTTAAATGTTGTGTCATGGGAAAGAGTCCATACATAAGAAGGAACGCAAAAAAAACTTGGTGTTGTGCAGATGATGTTTCCCTTGCAACAAAAGAGAGGGATGTTGCCTTCCCCAATTGCTACACACCTTGTACAGAGACTGGGATTTAATGGATCGATTTAATCTGTTCCAAGTGCTAGTTTGTGTCTAATCTGTCCGTACAAAAGCAGAGCTCAGGTGTAATCCAGTGTACCTGCTAAATGTGCCCTGAAAACAAGTTAATGAAACCCTCTCAGCTCTGAGCAATCTTTGGCCACCTGGTAACAGCAAATTAAAGTGTTAAACTGTTCTCGGGCGGCTTAGAGTCCGACTCTGACTCGCAAGGCCTTACCGACCAAGTGTCCTTAAATGTGACCCACTATACCTTCTGTCTCACCGTCAACAACAAAATGACCTGTCTGCAGATTAGGAATTAAACCTGGACAAGTCTGCTGGCCTCTGCTATCTCACACTGAATCCGCAAAGCAAATATGGCTGCTGTTTTTTTATTTTAATTTTTTACATTGAAGTATTGGCTCTATATGAACTTTGGAGGGAGGACAACTCATGTTTTTGCATGATATAAAAACAACACTTTAATAAAAATTAAAAAAAAAAATCTACCTGTTAGTAGTACATTTTCAAAGTTGAATTACAATTCATAAGAGCTTTTTTCACCAAGGAGACATCTTTTGGACATTGTGGGGCACTGCATCACTTGCCCCCATGCTGGCAAAAACTAGCACTAGTCAGTTTTGTTTTTCTGAAGAGTAAAACAATGTACAGTGGACTATTTAAGTCCATTCAAGGATGCTGGTGGATTTGTTCACATTTCCCAAAGGAAATACTGGAAAGAGAAATAATCCATCCAGGGTCATACAAGTGGAAACATAAGACATCACAGTAAAAAAAAGTTAGTCTTAACTTTAAAGCTGAATGAGAAAGCTATCATTTGAAGTCAATTTTTCTCACACGTGTCACGTATTAAGATCTACTACACAAGTGTAAAAAAAAGTTAACCACTTTCAATAATAAAATGAAAAGTCAATCAAATTACTGTGTTAGCTTTGATAACAAGTATTTCAACGAGAGCCTTCTTACGCAACATAACGTCTATGGAAGGCTTCTGCTTTTAACACTTCTTGTTGAGGCTAGTCCTCCGTGCAAGATGGCATATCATTTCAGGTTTTTCTGTGACTTGAGAGGCGTATTTGTCTTGAAACCTTGACTTGAATGGTATGTCCTCAGGTGGTTCCACTATAGACAAAGTAGCTAGAATGCGTTTGACGTGGTATGTTACTTAATACTAAAAATTCCACCGTTTGCTTAGAATTGTAATGGTCCTGGAGAGACAATGTGAACTGTTTTTTTTTTTTTACATCTGACAGCATGTGTTCATGGCGGTGGGCTACATGACCTGGGAGATGCTGAAGGGAGGGTCGTCTCATGCCAGACATACCTCTGCTTTATAAATAAATGCGCCAGCACTCATGTTACAGCAGCCGCATACTCATTTATACTATTATCTCTTCTTTTCAGCAAATCTGTTCAATCCAAAGTGGAAAGCATTCTGGTGAGTATTGTTCTTCATGCTTTTCTGTTTTATTAAATATACTGTTGAAAATGCATTATCAAGGGCTGCCAAGGTGAGTAGCATATTTTATGGTACAGTGAATTTTGAGCATGCCAATTCCTACATGTCCATGATAAATCAGTTGTGTTTTACATATTTAAAACAACATTTTATAATTCTATTCTAAGGTGTCTTTTAGATATGCTGGCTGGCTTGGTCAAACACGCAGTAATGTCCAAATGCTCCAAACAGAAAGATTCCAAAACCAACAAACCATAAAACACATACAATGGGATAACACAACAAATTAAAATGCGGCAATCACAAAACAATGCAGGCTCAAAAGCAAACGCAAAAGCAAAATGCTGCAAACCCCCAAAACACATGCATGACCATAATGCTGCAACTTCATGGAACCAAATGTTAGTTATCCAGGCTACCCGTTAGTTAGACATGTTACCAGGGGTGCCAGACCGGGCCTCCTGGTAACCTTCTGGTAACGTGGGTCACTTCTTTTGTCATTTTTTCATTCATCATTTCTGCCATCGTGTTAATAGGACTATAATTACCGTGTAATTACTACATAGCTGGCCATCCACCTTTACACCAAAAGTCAAACTGTTCTTTCTTTGGTAGGAAATAGTGGAATTCCAATTATTCAATTCTACAGTCAAACTTTTGCCACCTTTATTAACTGTAAAGGAAGTGGCTTAAATTTTAACATTCTTAACTATTGTTCAAGTGTAAAAATAAATTAATCACAGGAACATGTCAATAGAACAGAACACTTTTTAAACACTTTAATTTAACGATGAGTAAACAGTTGTACTGCAAAAAAATGTAGTCAAATATAACATAGAAAAGATGATATACATCATTCAAGTGTTGTATACGTACGCATAATCTATTAAAACCCCTTCACCATCCCCATGGTTACCGGCGGCCAGCTATCATATGCAGCCGGTATGGCACCTAAATAGTCGCTAACATTGGGCACTTCTTCATGTAACTTCCAGAGTATATTCAGGTCCTTCTGTTGAGATACCACTGCATCTTCAGGTCGTATTCTCAGCCCACTTGGTATTTATATCAACTGAGAACTGTCAACACAGTTAGAGCACAATGAGTTGAAGTGAGGTAAAGAAGGAAAATAGGTCATTGTGTCTACGTGATGACATAATACCATGTAGACATGGACAGTACAAGTCAAGGGGGGCAGGAAGTGAGTCACATACTTAAAGGCCAAGAAGGGTTGCCATTCTTTACTAGTTCAAACAGTGTCATGAGAATCATTCGTTGATTCATATTCTACCACTTGTTCAGGTTGATGGGATACTGGACTCCATCACAGAGTACACCGTAGTCTGATCACTATTTGTTCACAGTGCATAATGAGAATGATGTGGTTTTAAATGGAAATCCTTTTAAAAGGAATTTAATATGCACATTTTGGGCCCTTTGTAGTAATATTGGATCTATTCAGCCATTTAGTATTAGGTCCAGAGAGGTTTAGAAGCCCCTGAGATGGAAATGTGGACCGGGGCAATCAACCTATGTCAACCCCCTGGCATGACATGCTGCCTGCCTGCCGCCCCTGGAAACCTGTGGTTCCCCAACAACAACAACAATAAAAACGGAGCAGGGAATTAGAAAAGCTTGACGCGATGTGTTTATTCTTAGGAGGCAAAGTAGAGAAATGTCTGAGTGGGGGCACATGTTGGCACTGTGAGGATGCAGGGGGGCATCCTGAGCTGCAGATTTGATTTCATTTGACCCCATCAAGCCCTTTCTGGAAACATGAGGGCTGCGAGTACACCAGATGGACAAAAGTGTTGGGACACCTCATAATCAAGCATTTATAGGAACTGTATGCAAACTTGTTCCTAATTACATTTTTGACACAACATTTATATGTTACCAATAGTGGTTTAAAAGAAGTTTTAGCATAACTACTAATTAAACTGATTAAAAATGGTCTCATATTTTTGTTTGGCTCAAATTTAATAATTGCTGTTTATGAATGTCACTCATGTCTGTGGCACGTACACACACACACACACACATTCTCAGAAAGGAAACCAACAATTACGTCTGTGTTGTTCTTACGATGTTGTTCTTAGGGTATACAGTCGTCAGTCATTTATCACACTTATTTGGTTCCTGACCGAACCGCAATAAGTGAATTTCCATGAAGCAGACTTCAATATTAATAAACGGTATAATTTCGCAGTTAGAGCATAGAAAATATGTTTAGGACTTTCTGCAGCTGTCTAAGTCTATAACAAAAACCGATCCAAAATCCTATATAATAACGTGCAATCAACTGTGCAATAACTGTGCAATAAACCTGTGGCTTGCTCAACATGTACACAGCTGTAAATACTGTATATACTGTAACTTGTATATAATTAATATTACCATGTTCTACACCTACACAGCTCTTGTGTACTTTCGTAATTTGCTCCTGTGTGCTCTTGTGGGACTAATAAAGGCATATCTTATCTTATCTTAAATGCCATTATTGTTTTTTTCCATTATAAGAGCATAAAATAACATCCCTATAGCCATCTTTACATTCCTATTATTCTTTGTTTATTCCACATCGCACAGGTGAGGTGATCACTGCAGGGACATCATAAGAAACGGCCGCTGCTAGCACAGCATGTAACAAGCTACCAAGTTAACTAGTTGGCCTCCAATTTATTTGTTCTAAACATAAGAAGTGTTTCAAACGGAGTATGGAAAAAGGACAAAGCAAGGGGTCAAAAGCTTACCATTTCCACACGGAATGGGAGGGGAACCTTTTTTCACTCTATCATGTCAGACATGCCATGGCTGACTACATGCAATGTTGTATATAAGATACTGTCAATTCCATTTCTTGACTAATAATAGACCGTAGTCAACTACAAAACAGTGAACATTTATTAATTAATACATTTTTGAAAAACGCTATACAGTGAGGGACAAATGTACATTCTGTGATAGCTAAGATAAGTAACTAAATTGCTACTACTAGATGACAACAAACATAACTTGTGCGCTTGTGCGTGTTATGTCAAAGCAGGAAGAGGCGGGATATATCTATGCAGCCTGAGAAACCCGCAGCATACAGTCCTTTCAATCAGGGAGTGCTCCTCAGTTCTCCCTGAATCTTAGTCATTTATTCATCCATTCATTCATTCATTTTCTGTACCGCTTATCCTCATTAGGGTCACGGGGATGCTGGAGCCTATCCCAGCAGACTTTGGGCGAGAGGCGGGGTACACCCTGGACTGGTCGCCAGTCAATCGCAGGGCACAAATAGACAAACAAACATTCACACTCACATTCATACCTATGGACAATTTTAGAGTCGCCAATTAACCTAACATGCATGTTTTTGGAATGTGGGAGGAAACCGGAGTACCCGGAGAAAACCCACACACGCACGGGGAGAACATGCAAACTCCACACAGAGATGCCCAACGGAGATTTGAACCCAGGTTTTCCAGATCTCCTGACTGTGTGGCCAATGTGCTAACCACTCAGCCACCGTGCGGCCTCTTAGTCATTTATCCCACCAATTCTACGCTTCCAACTTTGTGGGAACATTTTGTGAAACACATTACCAGTGCACAAAGCAAGGTACATGGCTTCCTGTTTGGAAAAGGTTGCTGTAGAACAATGGTGTCCAAAGTGCAGCCAGAAAGCCATTTTTGGCCCGCAGCAAATGTCTTTTATTGGCCCTTGGCATATTGTAAAAATGCAATGAATTCATTATTAATGATGATTAATTACTGTGTTATCACAGAGGGCTAAGATGTTGATGTTTTGACCTACATTTAATACTTACACAAATGTATCACAGTAGACCGCCACATGCTTCATTTTTTCTGTGTTGTAGACATCCCTCTTGTAGGAAGAAGCTGAGAACTCTGACTTGAACCCCAAACAAACTTCTTTGGCAAGAATTACACCCAAGATTCACAGATCCACACTGAAAACCCTGAAGAGTGGAAGCTATTTGGTTTTCTTAAGATGCAGTGTTTAAGTGTCCCAATACCTTTGTCCATACATATACATGCACATGTTGTATGTGTGCACAAAGCTGGATGAGGTAAAGAACGTCAGCTGAATGCAGATTGTTGGGATTTAAATTCTGTTCATCTGGGTCCCATGTTGCCCACACATATGAAGAGTCATTTGGCAAGCATCTTACCATCCTTGCTTGTCCCTTTTCTCCTTCAGCATCATTAGTACACAGTGCTGCTCTCTGCTGAAGAGGCAACGTCAAGGACAAGCTGAGCATGATGAATGATGAGCACTATGCTTCTGAGTTTAAAATAGTCAGAAAAGGAGGAAGGGACTGCCCAGTTTAATCTTGACTCTGGCTACTGCTTAATGAAATAATGATATTGTATGTTGGATGCCTTTTAATGTTTCCACTGCTCTGATCTGTATCTGTCTCGTTTACACAAGGGGGCTGCATGGATTAGACAAAGCCTTGCATAAACAGTCCCAGAGGTTGCGCACAAGGTTACATGTTGGGTGTGTTGTGCTGATGTGACATGAAGTTGTGGCAGTGATTGCAGTACTTTTGCTCACCACAAGGTGATTAAACAAGATGCGCTATTATTATTATTTTCAGCCTTTAGGTATTTACAGACGTTGACAAATAAACCTCACAATGAAACATTTCTTTTGGAAAGGATGAGATATAGTGTGTTAACATTTTAAAGAAAGAGTGTTAGAAGGAAAGACTGGATGCCTGTGGGGTTGTTTCTTTGTCAGGGGCTCATCTATCTCCTCATTGTTAGTCAAGATTAACTAAATCTGCACCATTACTACACCAGTGACAACATCCAACAGGCTAACAGGGGAAGAAAATGCAGCCCTCCATACTAGAAAACACCATGTATTGTCATATAACATCAATATACAATACATATAAAGTAATGATAAAGAACACAACAGATAATTAAACAGAATTAGCACGACTACTGTGTTTAGTGTGTGAGAGTGCACAATCGAAGGTTGTCAATTACCCATCAATATTTTGGGATGGTTTTAGTGGGATTTTTTTAACATTTTCAGCAGATAAAGTCACACTCACAGTTTATTTGATTTAAAACATGCTTAACAAAGTAACATGTGCTTAACATAATATGAGTCAACATTACAACAATGCAACATGTCCAAAAAGGAGTAACAAGACGCAAATCCTACCTAAATCTTTTTTATTTGTCCAACCAAATAAAGCCTTCTCAACGTCTCAGCAACTACTGTACATGATGGATGATGGAAAGGTTAAAGGATGAAAAAAAAAGAAAAATAGGTGATCAAAAAGCGCCTTTCCATGTTCTACTTATGCTAATTTAACACCAAACTGATTTGTGTAAAGTAAAAAAAAAAGTAAAATCTAGTGCAGGGGTCACCAATGTTTTTTCTTGAGAGAGCTACTTTTAGAAAATAAAAATGGCCAAGAGCTACTCATTTTTGTAACATTTATTTTCATATTTTATTTCAACCCAGACAAACCGAATATGCTTCTTTTATCAGAACATTAAGAAAATGCTGGTATCCACAACTCACATTTTGTATTTCAGAATGCATTTCTTTCTAGTGTTCCCACATTATTAAGTGAAAACCCCAAGGAAAAGCAGGTTTGCGGGCACCTCATGGGGCTGTGGGGGGCTACCTGGTGCCAACGGGTACCACGTTGGTGCCCCATGATCTAGTGCAACAAATAAACAAGCTCTGCTCTTTGTGGTGAATCAACAGTAATTATACTGTACCCTTTGTATTTTTACAGCAAGATGTTGAAAAGTTCACAGACATTGAAAAACTCTACCTCTACCTTAAGTTGCCTTCTGGTCCCAGCAGTAGCAGTGAAAAAAGGTAAGCATAATTAATAAGTAACTATATGTAAGGATGACGTTTTAAAAATGCATGTGATTGATTGTCCGCATGTGCTGTCAGTGACCAGAGTGCCGTGTCATCAAGCCGAACGCAGCAGATGCACGCCTTCAATTGGATACGCAATTACTTAGAAGAATATCCAGAGACCTCGCTCCCTAAACAGGAGGTTTATGATGAATACAAGTAAGTGCACACAATGTTGTACATTTTTACATTTCTTATTTTTGCGCTTAGCCATTTACAAAAACATCATAAAATAAGTAAAGTCACGGTTTTCTAACACCCTGTTATTTGTATGATTCGGTTTCCGACTTATAGTCAAAGTTTTGCCTGTTTATCTTACAATAGTGTGCGTAACAAACTATTTACAAACATAGTTTTCCATGGACTGTAAACACTGTCTTTATAAGTGGGACAATACATTTGATGTAAAGATTAAAAAAGAGGTAGTGGACTTTAAAAAGGAAGAAACCTTATTCCAATCAGATGGGGCTTTCTTTCTTTCATTCGCCATTTATCATTGGAGGTTTGTATAATTGCATTGTTTTCTGCATGTACAACTAAAATGATTCTGTATAAAATGTATTTGCGTTCACATTTTGGGTATTTGGAAAGGATTAATTAGATTAACATTATTTCGTATGAAAATATTTGCTTTGGTTTTCGGACGGCTCAGTTTTCGTCTGATCTTTTGGAAATAATTAATAATGAAAACTGAGGTACTGCCTATACTTAATTACAACAGGAATATATGAAAGACAGACTGAATATGATGCTCATGACTTTCTCACCATTACAGTTTCTCCTCCAAATTGCTGCCGGCTGAAGCATCATTATAAATAGACACCACAAGCCCGAGAATCACACAGCAGCATGTGCTGGTAATATTAGAATGGAAAGTCTGAGACATCCATTGAAATACTCCGATAGTGTTATGTAACTGTCTTTCTAACTCAACTAAATTCAGACCCCCCCCCCCCACACACACACACACATCCACAGATGTATTGGCGCCTTTGGGATGGACAGGTGAAAGGCTAGAATGGAACACAATGTTCAGCAGTATAAGCAGTTTTATTCTGAAACTGGCCTGAAACATCTTTTGTACTCAATAATACCTAATAATCACAGATCACATAATGTTTTCATACCATAACAAAAATATTACAAGCTTTTTCTAAGTGTCAAAGCCTTTTCCATCCAGGGCTGCTTTTGAGAAAACATTTAAATTGAAGATATTCACCTTTCATTTATTGATCAACTAATCGTTTATTAAAGCTAACACCAACTGAATATCAGTCAAAATGACGTGCAATGAGGTTCATGTTTGGTGAGGCGCACTCCTTTGGAGGGTTTTTTACATTATCACCGGTTGTACACTAAGAGAATTCCTTCTCAGGAAAAGTTCTGATACTTTGCTGTAAAATTAAGTAAGTAGGTAAGGTAAAACAAAAAAGCGGACTTTTCCTCTCTGTGGAAGAACGGCAGTGACGAGCACCTTCTAGCTCGCCCACGCACGTCCCCGCCTTCATGATGAGCAGATTACTGCAGTTCATGTTAACATTTTTCTCTTTTTTTGACCGCACGTTGCTGGTCAAGATATAATAAGTAGTTAAAGATTACACGTTAAACTTTACATTACATTACATTACATTAGACGACACATTAAAAGGTTATTAGCCTCAGCGTGGTGTCTTAACATTTAATTGTAGTGTTAGTTTTTTCCTGTTACTTTCCCCCCTTAT
Organism: Oostethus manadensis; assembly: GCA_024372805.1. NCBI lineage: Eukaryota > Metazoa > Chordata > Actinopteri > Syngnathiformes > Syngnathidae > Oostethus > Oostethus manadensis. The sequence continues at coordinate 1,056,770 of QODF01000216.1, read as the reverse complement.
TAATGGGATGGTTTATGGTATGGTGTGGTTTATGTGTTACAGACAGAAAACATACATTAGGAATTTATCTATCATATGTTTACATTTGCACAATTTAACATGTCTGAAAAGGAGTACAAAGTTGGAGAGCTTATTTAGTCCTACGCCCTCTCCATGTGTATTAATTCATAATTCATTCACACCATAACTTTTACATTTTAATGCTTACAATGTTTCACTTGCTTACATTTTGTCATTTATATTTTGTTCTCTTCCTTTGTGAAAAGAAAGGAATGTGTTAAAAATAAATAATCGACTAGGAGTTCAAGTATTAACTATACGTCTTGCAGTGTTAAGGAAAAGGGATTAATACAAATTCAAAAATGAAACATTTGGAATGGATTGGTAATAATAAATAGGAATAGGACATTTGCAATGTTCAGATTGTCTCCTTAAGTTGTGTTGTTTCTTGATGATGTCAGTGTTGTGTTTTGTCAGCTCATGCTCACTGATGTAGATATTAGTACCGAATGTTTTTAATGCGGGTTTTGTTTAATTTTTCTTGTAGGGTGTCGATAAATACCGAGTCGCACTTTGGGCATGCCTGACATACAGTCACCACACTGGTACATCTGAACATCCTAACGAGACCCAATAAAAGAACTGTATAAAAAAGTCTGGCTTATCAAGATAATACTGCTCTGTGTATGATATGGTATGAATTTCAATATGCTCATTATTCTGGTTCTAATTTGCAGTAACCACCTGCCAGGTGTACCATATTGTAAAACATTGTTCAAACTTTGCAGATTGTCTTTGGAAAAGGTTGGGATGCAGTGCTTGTACTTAGACTGATTTAGTTTAAATGATATTTGAATCACTTCTCAGAAGTGATCCAAAGAAGTGGGCCCTTCTCAATCCCACTGACATACCTTCCGTAGAGGAAGCAGAGTCTGAGGATACGTACGTGGACAGTTCGATCACCGTGGCTGAGGTAATTGGGGTAGTAAATCACTCCTCAGTGGCAAGACTGCGGGGGTAGACGAGTTCCGCCCGGAATTCCTCAAGGCTCTGGATGTTGAGGGACTGTGTTGGTTGACACGCCTCTACAACATTGCATGGAAGTCGGGAACAGTACCTCTGGACTGGCAGACCGGGGTGGTGGTCCCCATTTTAAAAAAGGGTGACCGGAGGGTGTGTTCCAACTATAGGGGGTTCACACTCCTCAGCCTTCCTGGGAAAGTCTACTCCAGGGTGCTGGAGAGAAGGGCACGACCGTTAGTCGAACCTCGGCTACAGGAGCTGCAATGTGGTTTTCGTCCTGGTCGCAGAACACTGGACCAGCTCTACACCCTTGCAAGGGTACTGGAGGGTATGTGGGAGTTTGCCCAACCGGTCTACATGTGCTTTTGTAGACTTGGAAAAGGGATTCGACCGTGTCCCTCGTGTCGTCCTGTGGGGGGTGCTCCGGTAGTACGGGATTGGTGGCCCGCTACTACGTGCCATTCAATCCTTGTACAATCGAAGCAGGAGCCTGGTTCGCATTGCCAGCAGTAAGTCGAGCTTGTTTCCGGTGAACGTTGGCCTCCGCCAAGGCTGCCCTTTGTCACCGATTCTGTCCATCTTCATGGACAGTATTTCTAGGCACAGTCAGGGCGTTGAGGGAGTCCAGCTTGGCGACCTTAGGATCTTATCTCTGCTATTTGCAGACGATGTGGTCCTTATGGCCTCATCAGGCTGTGACCTTTAGCGTTTGCAGTTGAGTGTGAAGCTTCTGGAATGGGACTCAGCACCTCCAAATCTGAGGCCATGGTTCTCAGTCGGGAACGGGTGGACTGTACCCTCCGGGTTGGGAGTGAGGTCTTGCCTCAGGTGGAGGAGTTCAAGTATCTTGGGGTCTTGTTCACGAGTGAGGGAAGGTTGGAGCGTAAAATCGACAGACGGATCGGTGCAGCATTCGCAGTAATGCGGTCGCTGTACCGGACCGTCGTGGTGAAGAGAGAGCTGGGCCGGAAGGCAAAGCTCTCTGTTTACCGATCGATCTTCGTTCCCACCCTCACCTATGTTCATGAGTTATGGATCATGACCGAAAGAACAAGATCGCGGATACAAGCGGCGGAAATGAGTTTCCTCCGTAGGGTGGCTGGACTCACCCTAAGAGATAGGGTGAGGAGCTCGGCCATCCGGGAGGAGCTCAGAGTCGAGCCGCTGCTACTTCACATTGAGAGGAACCAGTTGAGGGGGCTTGGGCATCTAGTCCGGATGCCTCCCAGGCGCCTCCCTGGTAAGTTGTTTCGAGCATGCCCAGCCGGGAGAAGGTCCCGGGGAAGACCTAGGACACGCTGGAGGGACTATGTCTCACAGCTGGCCTGGGAACGCCTTGGTGTCCTTGGTGGAGCTGGAAGAGGTCGCCGGAGACCGGGAATTCTGGACTTCCCTACTGAAACTGCTGCCCCCGCGATCCGGACCCGGATAAGCGGAAGAAAATGGAATGGATATTGGAATCCATTGAAAGATAAATATATGGCGATGATGAGTGATACATTTCCATGTACAGTTTTGTGCAACTGGATACTGTAAATTTCCAAATAAAAAGATTAAATATTTTTCTGCAGACAATTCCTAAATTTCCTCTGATACTTGTTTTTTTCCAGGAGCTTCTGTGACAATCTCAACTATCATCCACTGAGTGCTGCAGACTTTGGAAAAATGATGAAAAATGTCTTCCCAAACATGAAAGCACGTCGACTCGGCATGAGAGGAAAATCCAAATATCCTTGACTGGAATGGACTGTAGCAGCCTGCCGCTACTCACTGACCATCTGCTGTTACAGTTCATAAGCGCTCTAAATATAGACGAGAAATGAAATAAATTCCCACTGTCAAGCAGGAGCATAATACACAAGTGCTCGGGGGAATCACAGTGACCTCTATGACGCGTGACTTTTTTTGTTATTGTCCTGACGTCAAAGAAAGATTTTTTTTCACGACCTTCAGTGACCTTTGATGCTACCATTGCGGTAGGGCAGGTATGATTAGCTCGACACACTTAATTTTTTTATATGAAATCATGTGGACTTTATCTGTAGTACATTCCCATTTTTATACAGAAGTAAAGACCTAAGTAGGGATGGCCAATATTATCAGCCCACTGATATTATCGGCCCGATATCAGCATAAAAATGTAATACCGGTAGATATTTGTATTGGGTTTCAGTCTTAAGTGTTTTGCATATGTTTGCTTACCCAAGTTGTACAAAGTTGTTTACAGCCACGTCGAGAAGCTAATTGCTGATGGTGCATCCATTAGCTTCACAACAGATATGCGTTAATTCCACAACAGGAGATATGTGATGTTACACATAGGTTGATATCTGATTTGTAAATTGAGAGTTGGACAATGCTGGCATATTGGATATTGGAAAAAAAGCCAATATTGTACATCCCTAGACCTAAGTCTCATTCTTATTACTGTGGATGTCGTTTAGGAAACACATTATACTGACAAGTCGTTTATAAAATCTCATCCTGAATGTATTTATCTTAACATTGCCTTACATATTGCTATAGTGGACTAAGGAAGAGGCCCATTGTTCACATTCCATCATTACCAAGTCTAGATCTACACAAAAGTGGAGACGGAGTAAGCATATGTTTAACTTTATTCCTTATATTTCAAATTAAATTAATGTAACACTTTCTCCTGCCTGGACACATACAAAAGCATATTTATTGTGTTTTAGTTTCAGTGTGATGGCCTGGATCCAACAAGCCACCTGGGAAGCATAAAGGAAGAGGTGCGCTTTGCAGCTTGCGATTTGGTGTGCGAGTGGGCTCAAAAAGTGCTAAAACGGCCCTTTGAGGCGGTGGAAGACTTGGCTCGCTTCCTGATCGACAGCCACTACATCAGCAGCAAGTCTCTGGCAGCGCTCACCATTATGACAGGAGCAGCAACAGGTCAGGCACCATTTGTTGTTGCTTATATGGTGCGCATGCAGCGACATCTGGTGGCATAGGCTTGCTATTGCAGTTAGTGCCTGTGACTGAAACGGTAATGTATTTGGCAGGGTCATGATCAAAACCTAATTACCTCTGCCAAGGTTATGTTTTTGCCAGCGTTTATCTGTTTGTTTGTTTGTGTTCAAAAGTTCTGGATGGATTTGGACGAAATTTTCAGGAATTGTCAGAAATGCGATATGGGAGAATTTTGGGGGTGATCCGCATCACCGTCTGGATCCAGGAATTTTTTCAAGGGTTCTTTAACAATAGGACCATATTTGGCTTTTGTTCATTTAAATCCACAAAAAAATGGTCGGAGCACTTGGAAAAAGATTCCAACAGGTTCTACAAAACATCAGAGACTCATCCAAAAAAATGTATAGGATTATTATTTTGGTGTGAAGCACAATACAGCATAGGTCTGCGCTCTTCAAGTGCTTTTCTAATTGTATATAAAATGCAAGCTTCATTGCAATCTAATATTTGGGGATTAGTATATTGTCCATTATTATATTGGCATTTCAGCGTTTTCTCTTGCAATGGAATACAATTAATAGTCATATTATGGTGTCTTGCCTTCAGAGGTTAAGCCCCTAGAGACGGTCTCAGCTTTTGTCCCCACCGCCGACGTGCACTCCTACCAACCTCAAACTGCAACGCTGTCTTCTCCAACTGTGGATGCCAAACAGCAGCTCCAGAGGAAGATCCAGAGGAAGCAACAAGAGCAAAAGCTACACTCACCAACACCAGAGGGCCAGACCAAGACAGTTGATGACAACAATGGTTCTTGTAGTAGTCCAGTTTCACCATCACCTCATCCAGCCATCGGCATCGTGGTCACAGCTGTCCCAAGACCTGTCATGGTGAGAAAGCAGCAGAAATCACTTTTATGTTTTATGTTTTTTTTCTCTATTTAATCTATCTCAGACAAATAAAAGATTAAAACTAAAGCTGTCAAAGTTAACCTGTAATGGAAGAGCCCTTTAACGGCACGTATTTTTTTTGACGCACCTTTGCCCACACGTACTTTGAGAAACTGCAGCAGCAGCAGATTTGTGGAACATTACAAGCGAGAGTAAATACTGAGTAGAAATAGGCAGAGAAAAGGGCATTTTAAATGGCAAGACTTCCTTCAAAGCCCTGGAAATTGGCTCTCTCAACAAGACCCAAGTTATTTATGTTGCTGTGACTGGAGTGGTCATCAAGTACGTCGAAGTGAGAAGTTAGTGGCGTACTACGGGTATTGTTTTTTCATTTATAAAGTGGTACCTTGGCGTAAAGCAGGGGTGTCAAACTCGTGCGCGGAGGGCCGGGACACTGCAGGTTTTCTTCTCCAGCCAGTCACTACAGCAGGTGGTTTTAATGATCAACACCTCCTTCAATTTGATGGAAGGAGCTCATCAATCACATCAACAGCTTAAGGAACTGGTTGGAGAGAAAATCTGCAGTGTCTCAGTCCTCCAGTCTGACACATGTGGCATAAAGTCTCACAACTAGCGAGTGTTTTTGATGCGAGCTGTCTCTAGTTTTGCTTTGAACTGCTGGCTAAAATTTTGGCTAGGAGCTGCTACTTCCAGCATAGCCCAGTGGTTCCCAAACCTTTTTTGCAGCGCCCCCTTTTTGGAGATAAAATTATTTTCAGCGCCCCCCCAACCCGAAAAATATGGTAATAATGGAAAGTGTTCATGGTAAAATGCAATGCAATATAAATAAGATATTTATATTATTTATAACTATCTATATCTATATATTATATTACACAGATATATATACATTATATATACATATACTCTGTATGTTATATTATACAAATATCTATATTATATTACAAAGATAGCTATGTAGATAAGTATAATATAATAAAATAAAACAAAAATAACACAACAAAGATAATATGAGATGAACAATATTAGCATATTTACTAAAAAGTGTTGGATGCTGGAGCCTTTCCCAGCAGACTTTGGGCGAGAGGCGGAGTACACCCTGGACTGGTCGCCAGTCAATCGCAGGGCACATATAGACAAACAAAGACAAACAAACATTCACACTCACATTCATACTCTAATGGACAATTTAGAGCTAACTAACCTAACATGCATGTTTTTGGAATGTGGGAGGAAACCGGAGTACCCGGAGAAAACCCACGCACGCACGGGGAGAACATGCAAACTCCACACAGAGATGCCCAACGGAGATTTGAACCTAGGTCTTCCAGATCTCCTGACTGTGTGGCCAATGTGCTAACCACTCAGCCACCGTGCGGCCCCATAAAAGTAACTATCGACAATAAACAAGATGAACATGAACTCAAATTGGTTTCTTGTTGAAATGTTTCCTTGCATTTGTGTGTAAATACGTTGACAGATAACTATCAATACTAACTATCTACATTTTTTAATTTATATTTGCAAATTGGATTATTATTTAATTCACAGATAAACAAATATGTTAGATTGTAGTTACAGTGCTATTTACAAAACAGTAGTTTTCTCAAATTAACCCCCACAAATTTGTAATATTATCAAAATAGGTATTTCTTAACAATGTATGTTATACAATGTATATATTTTAAATGTTACACATGCAATTTAAAATGTGATTTTAAAAGTTGGTTTAAAAACTAGTAATTGATTGTACAAAATAGTCAGGAACGGCTGATTTTATATATTTAAACAGTGAAACATGAAATATACATACAGTACAGGTACATGGGTAAATTTTAAACAGGCTTGAAGTGCTCATGACACCAAAAAAATGTTTGAAAAACAAAAAAAATGTATTCACTTAATAAAATGTTTTTGTCATACTCATTTGCCTGTAAACTATAAATTACGTGTGAAATTAAGTTGTGTTTATCAAAAAAAAACCAACCGGGTTTTCTGAACCGCTTTTTTGGCTGTGACTTCACACTGAGAACACTTTCTGGCAACCAGACTCATCAAAACACAGCCACGGACACACAAAAGTGAAGAACAGGAAATATTGTATTTGAAAGTGCGGCGTTTTGTGCATAATCCAGAGAGGGAGCGTTCTTGTGGTGACGTCGCTTCATCCTTCCCGAATCTCCAAACGATTTGTTTTCAGTAGTGCAATATTCCTTTCAATATTATTTTGCATAGACAAATCAACCAGATTAACATGAAATTTGGTGAGCACTTTGAACATTTAAATGAATAAGAGTTGACTTGGCAATTTTTTTGCGTTATTTTTGTCCTGTGCAGGCACAGCAAAGCGGCCATCTTGTGTCTCCCAGTCCACTGGGAACAGGGGAAAGCCAAGTGATGCCTATAAACTTTCGAGTTGTGACACAGCCAGTTCCGCCACTAAAACAACCCTCCAAAGCTCCCCAAAATATTCTACCAAGTCCAGTGGGGGAACGCACTGGTCGCCAACGCTATCCTCAAATCCTACCCAAGCCAGCGACCACCACTGCCATTGCTTTGTGCTCGCCCTCCACCATGATCATTGCCAACAACCCCAACAAGACTGTGATGACCACGTGTCATGTCACGCCTGTCAGTCTGGTCAAAATGACAGCCATATCACTTGCACCAAATGCCACCACATCCCTCACAAACACCACTTTGAGACCGGCATCTGCAGGCGTCAGCAGCAGTTCTGTGTCAGAGGACATCCAGGGCTCCCGACAAAACACAAGAAGTACCTCTGCTCTCCCTATTCTTGCCCCAGCAACGAGGCCCGGGCTGGGTGACACACATAGCATTGATGTTGAAATGGAGGTTGAGGATATACACACAAATAGTCAAAATCAAAATCCTACAAGTGTAATGTTGGTCCATGGAACAATGGCGCAGAGAGCTGCTAGTGTGCCTATACCTCATACTAAAGGCTTAGCTGTGGAGGAAACATCTAGCTGTAAATACAATGCAAACCTCCCTTTGAGCACGAGCGCTGCGGCAACCATTGAAGCAAGCATAAATTACAAGACGACTAATACAAGCACTCTGAATTTTGCTCCCTCCTCTCAGAATACCAGAGCCATATCTGCATTAAACACCAACAGAGCACCTTTTGGAGAAGGTAGCTGTGTAACCAAGGGTTTCCGGAAGCGCTCAGGGCTCAGCCCTGTCCTCTCTCCTGTCAAGAGAATTTTTATTCCCCAGTTCCCAGAAGAGGGCGCTGCAGGCCTTGTTTATGAGAGCAGAAACATCCCGCAACCAGGAGCCCCAACTAGGCCTGAGAGTGCACCAGTCACCCGGGAGATGGAGAAGAAAATGACCTCTCTCCTGCCCAGTCAAGTCCATACACTTGGCAATGCCTCTTTCAAAGCCAGCAGCTTCTTCACTATTGCCAAAACACAGAGGTCAATGCAGAGGAAAAACATTTCCAATGTTATGGAAACTCACACCTCCGTCAGTCACCCATTAGTGCAGCAACCACAGGAGCACCTGATGTCTGACGTGCATTCCATACCTATTAACCCTGACATTCAAACTCTTACAGCTTCAAACTCAGCTGCAGGTGTTCAACCACAGAATTACCATCAGGCCAACCTTGTTTCTGGATCGCTAGACTTTTTGGAACAACCTTCGACTTCAAGCCAGCTCCCGGTGCAGACAGACATAGAATACTTCCCCTTTGATGATGATGTAACTCAAGACAGCATTGTAGAAGAGCTAGTGCAAATGGAAGAGCAGATGAAACTCAATCATCTACAAGGCTTTGGAAGCAGTGTTACACTGCAAGGCCAGCAGACGGTGGTGCCAGAGAACCTGATGTCCACCAATCAGGCGAACGCTTTTTACCATGCTGCAAACAGCAGCGGCATCATCAATCTAGTTCAAACACCAACACCCACTCCCACATCAGAAATTACTGGAGTCCAAGGCTTTACCAGAGAGAGCCCGTGCTCACGTGCCACTCCAATAACACCAGTTGACAGCGCTCTAGGAAGCAGTCGACATACTCCAGTTGGTACTCCGCTCTCTAACTGCAGCAGCACTGTGCCTCCTAGCCCGGTGGAGTGCAGGAATCCCTTTGCATTTACACCCATTAACTCCAGCATAACTGGTTTCCATGATGGCAGCAACGTCTCCAACAGCCCCGTCAAGCCCATGCAGAGGCCGACGGCCACCCACCCAGATAAGACCAGGCTGGACTGGATGAATAATAGCTACAACAGCAACAGTGGGAGCTTAAATAAATCTAACAGTACCATGGGAATTATGCCTTGCTATCAGGGCCTCATAGATGACCACTTTCAAAAGCCTCATGCCTTTGCCGTGCCTCATGCAAGGCACCATGACAGCCGCTTTGGTCGGTTGACTCCTATTTCTCCAGTGCAGCAGCAGGTAGCCATGATGGCTAACAAGCAGGAGGGCTTCGCTGTACCTGCTCCTCTGGATAACAAAGCCACCAACCTTCCTGTCACGAGCGGATCATTTCGATGTCGCAGCGTTAGCCCCGCCATACATCAGAGGAACTTGGTTGGATACACAGGAACCAGTGGCCTTCCCAATATCCACCAGCAGTGTGTCTCCCCGTTTAACTCTCCAGTAACACCTGAGGTGTTAAACATCTTAGCCAATAACCAGCTTAATGTGAGCAGCGTGGCTCAGAGGAGTCGCTCTGTGCCCCTCAACATCATGATGCAGACGGAGGTTCTACCAGTGCCGGGCCAACAATGCAGCAGCAAAAATATCACCGATGTCCTTCTGAACAAGCTAGACGGGGACCATGATAATATACGAGGCCTGGGCATTAACAGTTTGCCTTCTAGCTATACAGCTCGAATGAATCTCTCTCAGATCCTGGAGTCGGAAAACATGATCCCATCGGATTCCACCGGCACATGTGCAGCGCTACAGCCAAATCATCTCTTTGAAAATGCTAGTAATGAACAGATGATTCTATCTGCAAGTAACAGCAGAGCACAATCAGCCTTAGCGAAGCAGCATCAACAGCAGGCTCAGTCAATGCTGCAAACTTTGAGTTCACAGCGACAGCAAGTCAATTTTAGTGACACCTTTAAGGACATGAAACCAGATAGCAGCCTTACTGCCGGCAATCATATGGTGCAGCAGGTGTCAGAGCTAGCGACAGGGAGGGCAAATTTCCCATGTGAAATCAGAATGAGATCGGACCTCTCCGCTAGCATCAGTGACCTTAATACGCTGGATTCAAACCTTCTGTTTGACCCCAATCATCAGCAAGGCCAATATCAAAGTGCTGCTCCAGAGGAGCTGGCCAATGAGCCGCTGTTTCAGCAAATCACCAGCGAGACCACACATTCAAGTGGATTGGAATGGCTTGAAAGCAAAGATCACTCAACTGTTGGGTTGATGGGTTGAGAGTGAAGCTTATTTTTTTAAATCATGTTGAACATGTTAATCTATAGTGTGTGATGCATTTGAATTTTTTAATGCACCTTTGGACACAATGACTTTTGTCCAGTTTAAGTGCCGACCTGAACTAAAATGATGCTGCAACACTGATCCAAATGCTGGTCATTTCTCTCATCAGACATCGCCATATAAAGTTGGTGTAGAAGAATTTCTAATGCATGACAAAAAATTATCTTTTAATTAATTTAATTATCTCTTTTAAATTGTTTTTGTACAAAAAAAACAGCAATTTAATCAAAAACGTTTTATATTTTCTGTAAATTGTTTGGAAATGATCCAAACACATTTATAAATTTGTGGAATATTTACAAACTACGCTGATGACAAGCTTATATAGTCAGGTGAAGAAAGGTGCTTCCCACTGATCTAATTATTTATCATAGTGGTTGTAATGTGGATTCTTAACACCAACTCAAATTTGAGTTTTTAAACAAAGCATGCTATAAAGTGATGTAAGAGAGATAAGAGAGGCACAGGGAAAATGGAGCACTTTGTACAGAATAGCCAGTAAATAATCATTATTATGTAGAAGGCTTAGCATGATGTATATTCTTATTACACAATCTCACATAAAGCCAAAACTTAACAGATGGAGTATATGCAGCGTACCTACTAATCAGAAACATAACTGGATTAAATGTTAATGGTTTTATCTATGGGTAATATACACATACACACTAATATGTTAATTATGTTAACCTGTTTATTATCAAATATGAATTCATTAATCACAGAAAGTCTAACTTCCTTAACCCCAAAGAGTTGGTGGATATTAAACAGGCCATATACAACTCAGCAGTAAATTGAAGCCCTAATGCATTTTCAAATTTAATTATATAAGTCAAGATTTATAGCTCCAAAAATAAATGGACGGCATTGGCTCAGGTGGTAGAGCAGGTTGTCCAGAAATTGGAGGGTTGGTGTTTGGATCCTCGCTCCCTCCAACTAGTCACTGTTGTTGTTGTGTTCCTGGGCAAGACACTTTGGCCACCTTGCCTCCAGTGCTGCCTACACTGGTGTATGAATGTGAATGAATGTTTGGTGGTGGTCAGGGAAGCCGAAGGCACGAATTGACATCCACTTTTCTGTCAGACTACCCCAGGGCAGCTGTGGTACAGATGTAGTTTACCACCACTAGTGTGTAACTGAGGAGTGAATGAATAATGGGTTCAGTTCATTGTGAAGCGCTTTGGGTGCCTTGAAAAGCACTATAATATCGAATCCATTTTTTATTAAAAAGTGTAACTTATATGCATTTGTCGTACAGCACAGACAATCTGTAAAATTGAGTGCTTCTTCTACATAAATTCACTGTGATTTTCCTGTGCAAGTCCTGAACAAACATATAACTGCACTAACATCTCTTGTATTGAATGGTGGACATGGTGACAAGTTTTGAAGGGCTATAAGAAACAATGTTGTTTAAAGAACATTATGGGGAAAACAGTGAGCACTGTAAAAGCTGGTAAACTAGCTTTTGAAATGAACAGGAGTTATTACATTACTCATTTTTTTATGATTTTCTCCTTGTTCGTGATAGGTTAAGCGCGTTAGTATTGTTGGTCACTTTACACATATTGTACAGTTCGAAGTGTATGTGTTGTTTTACTGCTCATAGTTTGCTTTCTTGTCTTTCTTGTACAGAATATGTTACCTTATAAAATGTGTAGTCTTGCACTGTTCTATTGGTTTCAAAGGTCCAGTAAAGTAGTACAAAATTTTAGCACCTATTGTATTGTACTATTTTTGGATAGTTCTTATTATGCCGTTGCTGTTTGTTGGCATAACATGTTGGCATCATGCAGTAGACTAGTACAGTTCTTTAAACTCCAGTAAAAGCAAAAGGTATTGTAGTTTAAACCCCATTTGGAGTATTATTATTAATAGCCGTTAGTTATACAGTCTCTTTTTTGTTCTGTTAATCTTTACGGTGTGTCTGTAAGAATATTTAATTTGGTTTGCACTGATATTTATTATGTGATTGAGAGTTTATTGCTCCTCTTTTAAATGGTTCAAAACTAAGCGGCATTAAGAACTGTAGAAGTACCCTCCACTGTATTTACTGCGTTGCTGTGTTGGGTGAACATGAAAATATTTAATGTGCTTTTTAAAGGGGAAGTACTTGGTTTTTTAAAGCTTTTTTATGTCAATAAATCATTTTAAATACACCAAAATGGTGGAAAAGAACAACCATGTCTTGAGCAAATGACTCTTTTTTTCATCCCAAAAATATACAGTAAGAACACCACCACGCTAGCTATCAATAGTGGTTTCAAAGAAGAGACAAAAAATTCTATATTCTCCACAATTATAAGTGAAACAAGATTATCATGAGATTTGTCGTTCGGCCCGAAAAAGGGGAGTGGGTTTAATAGCTGTCACTCATTCACAGCTGGTGCACAGGCACATGCCCTTAGTGTGCGCGTACATACACATACACACAGTCTCAGAGAACCTATTAACTTTTAATTTAAAAATATTTGTCATGGTTGAGCAAGAAGAGGTTGGGGAATCTAGTACATTCTAGTACATTTGAACACAAGCACCCCCATTGCAGTACCTAACCATGACAGACAGCACCAGTCATGGCAAATATTTGACTTTTGGCTTCTCTTCAGTCTGCAGTTTGGTGGTGCACTTGCACAATCTAACAAGATCCAACACAAGAGATGTGTCAAAAACAATGCTCATTTCCGATTAACAGTCAGAGAGGTCTCTAAGTACGTCTATGTCGTTTGTAAACCGAGCTTCAGTAAGGCCCCCAAGTATTTGGACAGTGAGAGCTTTTTATGATTTTGCTTTTACAGTATGAACCACCACAACTGGTTAGGAATTAAAGCTACAGGTACAGTATTGCGTTGAGTGTGTACAAACACAAACTGTAAATACAAGGACCATTTACAGTAAATACTTGGACAAAAATCATTTACAATCAATAACGCCCATGGACATCATCACATTTTGAGTATTAAACATGATGGATACATTTACAAGTATGTAGTAATTCCTCAGTGGTAAATGCCATATTTTTGTAAAACCTCTTATATTAAAGCTGAAAGTCTACACTTCAATCACATTCTGGTTTATTTATGTATTCATTTATTTCAAATCCTTTGTGGTGGTGTATACTGTCTTGACAAAATTACAAAATAAAATACCTCTGTTCAAATACTTTTCATTATTACTATAGGTTTGCAACAACATAAAAAAAAAAGTGGTTAAATTTACAGCATCAGTCAAATGTTTGGACGTACTTCACCCGCTGCTATAAATGGGGCGTGTCCAAACATTTGACTGGTCGTTAATATATATACACATATAAAGTACAGTATTTGCAGAATATACCTGATCATACAGAGATCTGTTTCTAAATCTCTGAAACCTTAATTCACATTTTACAGATATTCAAAATTATTGACCTGTACTTGTACACAACAGTCTAAAACAATTGTATACAAGTACATACAGATCAGGTATCAGGTACAACCCAAAAGAGACATTTTTATCAGATCAGATTAGATTACGTGTTAAAAGTTCCTGTAAAGCCATTCCCAAACTTTTTGCAGCGCCCCCCCCCCTTTTGGAGATAAAATGATTTTCTGCCATCACCCCCCCACACGCCTACTTGAAATACGGTAATAGTGAAACGTGTTCGTGGTGGACCCATGCCCCACCTATCATAACATCGGGCCGCCTATAGTTTGAAAACCACTGCTGTAAAGGTAGCTTATATGGACCTAAGTCTTCTTGGGGCAGTTTTCTTTTTCATTAGTCAGTTAGGGATTCTTACATTTTCTCGGAAAAGACCATTTTTATTCCAAGTGCACAAAGCAAAGTCTATACAGGCATAGTTGGTGACTTTGATATGGAATAACTTCATAGATGCGCTATAAAAAAATAACTAGAACCTACAAGAACTTGATGGAAGCAAATGGAAAGTAAGTTGCTGTATCATATTATACAGTATTATTACTGTAAATCACATACAAGGTAATATAAATAAGTATTGTATTATTATTGTCAGTAATAGTATCAATACTGTAATACTCCTTACAGTAACAGTGCTGTGCTGTAATTTTTTACTGCAATTATTACTGCTAATATAAGACTACTGTAATAAAAATTATGGAATTAATTTGTAACACTGTGAATCTAAAACTGTTGAATAATAGCCTACTGTAAAATCAAGACACATTTAGTCACCAAAAAAGCATTTATTCTGGCTAATGCCAAAGACTACAAACAATATGTCTTCTGGGCTGAATTTGATCTGAATATTCCATAATTATACATTTTCAATAAGTTTTTTTAACAATCCATCAATAATATTTGAAACATTTTCATCTGAAATATAACATTGTGAACTTAAGATAACAGAACATAACATTGTGCCTACTTCATGGAAGTCTTCTATGGACTTTAAGGACAAAGGAAAAGTAATCTTTGTAATTGCAAGTATTAAAAAAGAGCCAAAAAAGTTTTTAAAAAAAAGGATTAAAAAAAAATTAGTAAGAAAAACATGCCTGTTCAGGTAGCTCTGATCATTACCAGCCTTACAATGTGCTGGTCTCTCACTTGTTAACGTGTGTGTAAGTCTTCTTCCTGGCAGTGGGTGGAAAAATCAAGCATTCATTATAGACAAGAATGATGGTGTATATCACCAATAAATGACATGTTTGTACAATGTGTGTGTGCACATTTCATGAAAATACTGAAGAAAATGAAAATCAGCAAAGCCATTTTGATCCAGGGCTAGTGTTATGTCAACAGACTGAAGGAGTCAGAAAGCTGTTTCTTTTACAATAGGTCGAGGTCATGCACCAAGTTTCCATAGGATACGTGCAATTCAACCAGTACACACTACAACCAGTCTGATGACACCGACACTAAAACCAAAAGAGACTTCCAGACTCCTTCAGCCTAAAGAAGCCGATAATGGTCCTTTCTAAAATGGTCAACAACCATTAGTGAAAACCATGTCCCTTGGGTAGTAGAGATTAGTTCAAATGTTAATTTTACTAACATTACTAATTAAACTCACCAAGATAAACATTCAATTGTTAAATCTAATACAGATTGAATTCCCTTAGCCTAGAGACAGTACTAAGCGAGCTTGTAGCTGCCAATGTCATTGGCAATGAGTCAGAGTGTAAAATAGCCTATCAGGGCAGGCATAGCTAGTCAAGTGAACGCTGGGGTTTTTTTTCTCATACCCTCAAATTCAAATTGTGAAGTGTGTGCAGTTAACTTACCAGCTTCACCTTTGTAACACCAGTCCTATTCCAGCTAGAAATTCCTATAGTCTGAGCCACAGGAGGAAATTTTTTACTGTAGAATTAAATTTTGGTCTTGATGCTTTACAGATTTACAACAACATGCTGAAAACAGGTTTTACAGTAAAGATGTGTCCATTATACAATAAAAGTGCTTTGAAAACTACAAACTTTGTTACAGTGTGTTGTACCAGAACATTGGAAGCTGTAACAGCTCCAATATTTTATTTCATTGTTTTCAATACCTGTAGTCAGGTATCCTGATCATTTTTGACCGAGCGCTTCACTCTGCTAATCATGTCACTATAATTGGATGAACATACCTTTGGGCTGATCACTCAGATTTTTATTCATATACATGTTTTTTAAGTAGATTACTTCTTGCTCTTCAATTTCGGATTGGATTTATACTGTGTTGTACCACATCGAGTCATACTGTTGCTTTGAAAGTTCAGTCCAACTTTAAGCCTTTCAAACTCATAGATCTAAGCTTCTAGGCAAGATAAAATGTATATGTGAAAGGTACAGTGGTGTGAACAAGTTTTCGTCCCATTCCTAAATTCTTAATTTTTTTGCAAGTTTATCACGCGTAAATGTTTCAGATCATCAACAAATTTAAATATTGGTCAAAGACAACACAGCTGACACAAAATGCAGATTTTAAATGAAACTTGTTAATAATTAATTGAGAAAAAAATCCAAACCTGTATGCCCCTGTGTGGAAAAAGTGATTGCCCCCTAAACCTAAAAACTGGTTGGGCCACCCTTATCAGCAACAACTGCAATCAAGGATTTGCAATAACTTGCAATGAGTCTCTTACAGTGATGTGGATGAATTTTGGCCCACTCATCTTTGCAAAATTGTTGTAATTCAGCCACATTTGAGGGTTTTCCAGCATGAACCTCCTTTTTAAGGTCATGCGACAGGATCTCAATAGGATTTGGGTCAGGACTTTGAGTTGGCCACACAAAAGTCTTAATAAATAAGTCTTAAATGTTTTTCTTCAGCTATTTAGAGGTGGACTTGCTGGTGTGTTTTGGATTATTGTCCTATTGCAGCACCTACTGTAAGTTTGTCACCAACAGATGGCCAGACATTCTCCTTCAGGATTTTTTAGACAGCAAAATTCATGTTTCTATTTATCGCAGCAAGTCATCCAGGTCCTAAAGCAGCAAAGCAGATCCAGACCATCACACTACCAACACCAAAATTTACTGAATCAGAATCAGCTTCATTAGCCATATGTGTTACCACACTAGAAATTTAAGGTACAATAATAGTAATAAATTTACACAGAGAAGAAGGAGAAGGACAAAGAATGTTGTGGACTGATTATAATTATGGTATTTACAATGTTGCAGCTTACAATTCACAGTGTTACATCCAAAACATAATGCAATGTAGTCTGGAGTCATGAACACCGACATTAACTGAGGCAAATGAGGCCTGCAGTTCCTTGTATGTCATCGAAGGGTCATTTGTGACCTCTTAGATGAGTAGCTGTTGTGCTCTTTGGGCAATTTAGGTTGGCCAGCCACTCCTGTGAAGGT
The DNA here is from genome assembly GCA_024372805.1 of Oostethus manadensis. NCBI lineage: Eukaryota > Metazoa > Chordata > Actinopteri > Syngnathiformes > Syngnathidae > Oostethus > Oostethus manadensis. The sequence continues at coordinate 1,039,603 of QODF01000216.1, read as the reverse complement.
TCACCACATGTTTTTGCCATTTGTGGATAATGGCTCTCACTGTGGTTTGTTGGAGTCTCAAAGCTTTAATGGCTTCATAACTTAGTCCAGACTGATAGATCTCAATTAATCTCAGTTATGTTTTAACATAGGGAGGCAATCACTTTTTCCACACAGTGCCATGTTGGTTTGAATGTTTTCTCCCTCAATATTGAAAAGTTTCATTTAAAAACAGTTATGTTATCACTGACTAATATTTAAACTTGTTTGATGATCTGAAACATTTAAGTGTGACAAAGATCCAAACAAGTAATAAAACACCTTTTCACACCACAGTAAATGCACTTTAATATCTATATGTAAATTATTTTTTCCTTAACATCTGATGGGGCAAAATATGTTAAATTTGCCCTGGAATTACTGTGTGCATGCAATTTGTGGTTTGGCTTGGAAATTAATACAGCATGCTGCTGCACTGCTAGTGCATGAAAATTATGACCGCCTAAGTTATTATGTATAAATATATAAAATATAGTATTAAATATACTGTATATTTTGTAATATGGTTGTACCTGCCAAGGTCTGTGTGTCACAGCTTTTGTCTTCATTGAATGGTAAAACAATGGGAACCACATTTTTCCCGGTATGGAATTTGCTCCTACCAATACTTAGTGATCGAATACTTAGTACGGTGATCGAGTGGGTAGCACTTTGGCCTCACAGTCAGGAGGTTCAGGGTTCGAATCTCCGTTGGGCATCTCTGTGTGGAGTTTGCATGTTCTCGCCCAAAGCCAAATGGGATAGGCTCCAGCATACCCGTGACCCTAATGAGGATAAATGGCATAGAAAATAAATGAATGAATGAATAATACTTAGGCTAGAGAAGTAAATGAAGTATTAAATTAAAGTTCAAGTCATGCTATATCAGGCAGAATTAATCACAGACTCAACTTACATATTTCAACATTTTGTAACATTCCTATTCCATGTGTGTCCTTCAAATATCAAACTTGCAATTTGCAATGACTGCAAAACATTGGTTATGCAAGGTGGAACCAAAACTTCTTCCTCAAATTACGCTTAAAGAGTAAACCAAGAAAAAACAAAAACAGGACAAAGATATGTTAATTCCATGACAGGATATATGTGATGTGATGTGACACATATTGGTATCGGTTGGTATTGAAATCAGAAACTGAGAATTGGACGATATCGCCATATTGGATATCGGCAAAAAACAATGTTGTAATCATAACATTTCTTGTAGAAGACCAGGGTGCATGTACTTCAAACAATGCCTGGCCAATAAAAAAATAAAGGTCACACACTCTAATATTTTGTTGGACCGTCTTTAGCTTTGTACATTCCATTCACTGTGGCATTGTTTCAATAACCTTTTGCAATTTCACAAGATTTATTTCCACTTCCAGTGTTGCATTCATTTTTCACCAAAATCTTGCATTGATGATAGAGTCTGAGAGCTGTGCAAAGCCTTCTCCAGCACATCCCAAAGGTTCTCAATGGGGTTAAGGTCTGGACCCCATGTGTGAAAATTATGTCTCGTGCTCTCTAAACCACTCTTTCGTAATTTGACCCCGCTGAATCCTGGCATAGTCATCTTGGAATATGCCCATCGATGAAAAACCTGCTCATTCAGTATATTCAGGTATTCAGCTGACCTTATTCTTTGAGCACATAGTATTGCTGAACCTATACCTGACCAACTGCAGCAACCGCGTACCTATTTGCTTAGTTAACTCTAGGTGGTGATTTTTTTTGGCCAGGCAGTGTATAGAGATAAAATGCATAATAAAACAATAAATAAATGGGACTAAGATGTATCTGAAAACATTTTTAACCACGGTGGATTAGTCTCTTGTTAATGACCATAATAAAAAAAAAAAACATTAAAAGGACTCGGTGCCTCACCAGACATGAACTTCACTGCATGTCACTGCCTAGTGGTCTGCATGTAAGCCTCGCGGGCAAACATCTGAGACTGTCAATGTCTGTGATGGACTCCAGCGGTGTAGCCTTGTTCTCCAAAATCAGTTGGGATAGGCTCCAGCCCACCGGAGGCCCTCGTGAGGACTCACGTTATAGAAAATGGACGCATAGTTGGAAGTCCGGGAACGTGCAAAGATAACTTTAAGATGCATTCAAGTGCCCTCAGTAAGTAAAGGAAGGAGGAGGCGGAGGCGGAGGAGGATGGATAGAGGGAGTGACCGCCACCGTGTCGCAGTTTACCCGCGTTCGTATCAGGCGCTGCCAGCGTAAACATACGGAAGAAATCTTACCGTGGAGTGTACTGTTAGCACAAGTGTAGGCTACCAGCATTCTTCCTCCGGGAGGTGAAAGGTTTGGATATTATGGCCACACTTCCTTCACAGATCCGAGGACTTTTAACAGAAGATGAGGTAAATATCGTTGAGACGTTCACGTGACCTGGTCTCCAGCTAGCTTGCTAGCAAGTTACTGCTAGAGTTGGAATTAGGGAGTTGTCAGTAACTTATGTTCACTTTCGAACACTGTCTCTTGAGACTACTTAACGTTGACTTTAGAAGCTGCCACAACTTTTAGTTGATACTTTGGACCAAAGTATTTCGACTTGAAATAATTCCTGTCTTTTGAGGCTGAATTCAGAAGGCTACAGTATTTCAACACTCGTCAGTGCCATAGGCTACTTCCTGTTTTTGGTCGCGCGCTCTCAATCACACGCACGCACGCACACTTTGAGCAGGCAAGCTTGCACGCTAATGCTCCCATGCTGCCTCATAATACACTTGACAAGGCTAGAAATTGCACATGACAAAAATGACTCAATGCAGTAAGAATAATGTCTCCTCTGTATTTCAATGGAATGTAAAGATCCCATTCACAATTCCATATCATGTTTCTCTTGTGTATTTTTAGAGTGAATGCAGAATCCTTAAAGTGAAAGTTATTGCTGGGATCGGGTTGGCCAAAAAGGACATACTTGGAGCAAGGTAATTCCCATGGTGAATTTGTTTTCATTACTTGGTACATATAATAATCCCATTGAGCCACACAAAAAGTTGATATTTTTAACAAGTTTCCAACACAAATTCCCTGCAAATAAATTCATATTTCTTTAAATACAGGAAATGAGCTATCACACCTTTTTTCTTGAAGGTCACTAACCTTTGAAATGCAATTCAGCATTTAGGGGTTTCATGGGTTAATGCTGACACATTTTAGCTGCTAAAAGAACAAACAATGTTGTGTTTCATTTATGAGTATTTTTTTACTCTACAAAAAAACCTTTGACAAACTGACTTACACTGCTATTAGCCAAAATGTTGAAATTTGTACAACGATACTGTAGCACTAACCGGCTAATACATTACTAATGCATTGGTTTAAGACTAACTGGCAAGGTGAGGGGGTAATGTGATGTGACCAAATGTGCTTTTAATGTGTCCGCACTGTGTTATAAAATAACAAATTTCGAGTGGAGCAAAAAGTAGCCTAATCATAACCATTAAGTTAATGTGACCTGGGTCAGCAGAGCCTGATAGATTCCGGCACTAGGAACCACTAATGCAATATACAGCACTTACATATAACTGTCCATTGTGGATGGTGACTTCATGACCCCTTTTAAATATTTTCTTCTTCTTGCAGCGATCCATATACAAGACTGTCCCTCTATGATCCTATAAGTGGCGATATAGCAAGTGTCCAGACTAAAACAATTAAAAAGGTGCCATAAAACACACATATTCCATTCTTGCTTGTTTTTTGGGAGGGAGAGGCCATTCATCTTTGTGCTCATGTGTGTCTTATTTTTCTTTCATCTCGCATGTCTTCCAAGTCCTTGGATCCAAAATGGAATGAAGACTTCTATTTAAGAGTAAGTGGAAAAGTTTGTGTTAACCAATAAATACTTGGGTTTCACCTTTTGGCTTAGCTGACTGTGTCATTGTTGTACACAGTAAATCATTATGCGTTAAAGACCTTTTTTATATTTTAGGTGCATCCCAGCAAACACCGCCTCCTGCTGGAGGTGTTTGATGAGAACCGCCTGGTAAGTGATTGGCATTCTTGTAACTTTAAAGGTATGGTGGACTCCATAGAATGTCACACAAGGTTTGCTTCTTTTTTGCGTTTGTGTGTGTCATAGTGATGAAGTAGCAGGAAAGATGTGCACATTTCAACAAAGGCTGTCAAGTGATTACAATTTGTTAACAAATCAATGCAGTTTTCATATTAATTAATTATGACTAATCACCAGCTATGCCTGAAATACACCTGCTTTCAATATAACCCAGGCTAAAAGATACCACTCAAGTTTGAAAATCTATTTGCCAAACACAAGCCTGTAATAGTAGCAGAACATGCAGTACGAATCACAATTTAAAATATACGAGCAAAGACAGCATGTAATTGAAGTTGAATTCAAGTTTTGAGCACATTTTCTGAGAACAGTTAAATGCTGATATGTGTATCCACTGAGCTGTTTCTCTTTCTTTCTGTTTATTTAGACCACACATAAACACATCATAAAATTGTTGTGATGCGAATGCACCGCACAGTAGTGTGATGAGAATTAGAAGGTTTTGTTCCAAGGACGAACAAGATACTTGTTTGCAAGTTGGAGATACATATACAGTATGGTGTTGGATTACATGTTTGCAAGTTGAAGATGCATAGATGGTGTTGGAGTCGGATTGTTGTTGTGGTCAAGTCAGACTAAACTTCACGTCACTGTGGGGAGGCTAATTTGTGCCTCCGTCTGCCGCCATAACACCAACAGGTGTGGTTTGCCATGTTGCGCATGCGTTAATTATGCCAGAAAAGTTAACATAAATAATAAATTAGTTACTGATGTTAACACGTTATTTTTGACAGTCCTAATTTTAACATGATCTTACATAGCCCTTTTCTTAATTCAATACTATACCGTTTACGTTCATAATCACGTCATCTGTATGGTGCTGAAATGTTGTGGGCAGGCTGTCCATTTGAAGACAGAACCCAGAGGCTGACATCACAAACAGCCGACAGTTGAAGAAAACTGAAAATCAATTTTAATAACCCCTATGCAATAGAATGAGTATATCTCAGTGGATACTTAACTGTGCTGATTGCTGTCAAGCTTTGAGCACATTGGACATGCTCCAAAAATTTAAAGGTAGAATAATTTTAAAAACAATCTCTAGTTACCCTCAACCATAAAATACTTTTCTCCTTGCATATGAATGTGAGGAATATGTTGATGACCCCTTGCAAGGTTAACTTAGGTGTGGTTTGACTGCCTGTTGAAGATTAAGCTGCCCTTATTTTGCCATGATATACAGTATATTGTTTGACAACTGTGATACCTTATTAGTCAGCGCTGTAAATATGGGCAAATCTGGCTGTTCGAAAAATGTCCTGACACACATTGTCCCAAGGAATGGAGAGAAATGAGAAGCTTTCTTGTCACATGGGCTGTTGAAGTAAGATCATAGTGATGTTTTGTGACGGCTGTTTACTGTTTTTGAATAGTTTTGTTATGAAAAGCATGCATGGGGTTTTTATGATTTACAGCTGTTTGTGAAGAGATAAAAGACTTAATTAAATATGTTTTTATAGTAATACTTTGATTTAATTAGTTTGTTGTTACTTATTAAGTAGTATTTAATGCTTCTTAATATTCCATTACATTACTGGTTCAGTGACATAAATATAATGAGATGTTCTGTCAGAACTGAAAAAATACCTAAATAATTTTAAAAAATGCAGAATATTGTACAAGTATTGTGTGAAAGCCAGAAATGAACAAGGCACTCAACTGGAAAGGTTAGGTTCAGTCAAAAAAAGAAAAGGCAGAAAATAGCACCTATGTACAAAAGTTGCCTTTACATTTTGGACTTTGAGTAGGTTCTAAATGACATTTGAAACATGATGTAAAAGAACACTCAGTCGAGTGCAGACCTATTACAAGACTAAACAATGAATGCCAAGTAGTGGTAGATTTCTCCTTCATACAGTAGCTGAGTGGCGTGTGTACGTAGTCATGTACTCTGAGAAACAGTAGGAAACAGCTGTATACGTGAAACATGCTGGAGCCTTTTGCAAATTGTTGGTAATTATCTGCTGGTAATTAAACTAAAGGTTGTCAGTTTGATTTGTCCAAAAATGCTGCGCATCACGTTCCACTCCAGTACTGTTGTTGCCTTTTACAAGGCAGTAGACTACACCCAAATCTCAAAAGAGTAGAAGTCCACTGTCTTATATGATCAGTAAGATCAATTTTGTACCCACTGGCTGGATCGCTGCCCATATCTTGAATTATTTCCTGCTCTGCCAATGCCACACCGTACAAATGTTCATGGGCCAAGAAGTGTAGTTCAGTTAACGTCATTATATTTCCATTGTCAACAGTAGTGTAGTAGTTCGGCAAAGCTAATAACAGTGCTGTCCGTTGATTGGTGTGGATAGGAAGAACTTACTTTTTCACCCACAGTTTAACCTTTCACCTACTATGAGCTCATTTGTATTTGTTTCATGACAGTGTATCTTGGAAGCTAGTGGTTGTTTGACATTGAAATGTAATATTGCCATTCATGCTGCCCACACGATGAACCTCATAACCTTCATTTGGCGGACAGTTCAGTTTTCATGGGGTGTTTAGTATTTCATTCATTCATTTTCTACTGTTAAGACTGTTCATGGGTTACCTGGAGCCTATGGGTTAGTTAACTAACAAAATTAAATTTAAAAAATTTATATAATAATGTATAGGCCTTTCATGATAGATTTACAATCACAGACCAATACAAAGTCAGCCTTTTGGCTTTTTCCTTCTTTAGAATGGGGCCAAGTCACCATTATAAAGGTCTTTAGATTATTGTTTTCATGGAAAAATTACCTAGGAGGTGGACATGTTCATTGTCCTATCACATAACTGGACAGAAATACAGTACACATGTGTCATCCATTCTTTATTTCATGCACGTCAATTAATAGCCAGTCATGAGGTTTACTGCATCGTGGTAGTTTAAATAGGACAGATAGGTCTGGTTCACAATAGCCTGCCTATAATAAACAGTGCCGTCAAGAGCACTGAAAGGAAATCAGACCAGCACCGACAGTTACAGGAGGTTTCATATAACAGCTGTCATGTCACAGTCAAATCTGCTCGCCCTTGCTCTTACAATGTATTTTTTCTTGGGGGGCAGATAATATTACAAATTTAGAACTTTTTTTCTGTTGCTGGCAAAGTTATGTTAGTCAAGAACCTTTTTGTTAACCCAATTCTAATTTCGATACAGAATATTTTAAATTATTTAACCACACAAATTTGAAGAACACCAAAAAATAAAAAAAAGAAGGACAAGTCTCGCATGCATGAGTGCTAGCATTTGGATTAGTGCCACATGGCAACTTTGTGTCACAACAAAATCATGCGGATTACGTAACTTGTGACTATAAGTGTTTGTATTAGTGCTCCACAAACACACGCACACACACACACGCACAACTCTGTTGCGAGCCAGCAAGGGGAGTCTACAAGCAGCACATTGTGAAGGTTGTGATAAAGACAGGTGATGAAGAGTGAGAAGGTTGTATGTCTGCCCCGCAATTGACTGGTATCCAGTCCAGGGTGTACCCCGCCTCCCGCCCAAAGTCAGCTTGGATAGGCTCCAGCGTACCCGCAACCCTGATAAGGATAAGCGCCATTGAAAATGGATGGATAATTTTATTAGTTCCTGTAATCCAATAGCAGTGGGTAAAAATATTTGCAGGGCCACAGAGCTGCAGAAATATTAGAAGCCTTGCCGCAGCAGGAAGTAGATTCTTGAGTGAGAGGCCAGAAGCAGATGTAACAGTTTACCAGCACTTCAGTTTGAGATGCGACATAAAGGGGTACCATGTTGTTTTTAGTCTCAGAGTGTTAGCTGGTGAGGACAGGAGCGTTGAGACAGTACACACCCTAAGATAGGTAAAGGTTATAAATCAAATCAGCAGCAGAGTATCTGTTTAGGTTTTAGAATAATGTCAGCCTCCATTCAGGTTTTAACCTCTGGGATTGCTCAAGTTTCAAAGGTCATGTGTTTGGGTCATGTCTCCAAACAAAACTACTGACCTCCTCTGACTTAAAGCTGAGATCAGCCTGTAGTGGAATGTAGGATGTCACCAGAGCTATTTTGGCTATGTGCAGCCATTAATGATTGTGATTGCAAAGCACAGAGCAGTTGCTTTGCTTTGCTTTTTTTTTCGACCACCAACATTTATCATGCAGCACTCCCGAGCGCTGCAGGAATTAGAGAGTTAACCGGATGGCACATCGGCTTCGTTTGGACTTTGCGTCAAGGAGGAGCAATACGGACCCTCTCTCAGAGAGCCACAGCAGACATGGTGAGGAGAGTAGAGTCATTTTGTCAGCTGGTAGCCCCACAGAGAGTCTGGCGCACAGTTCTCTACACTTCAAGGTGACTTCGCTGTCACCAGACTATGGAAATTTACAGAGATATTCTTCACTACTCATACCCAAGGTTAACCCTGGAGGATGTAGTAGAAAGAGCATTTTGCAGATCTCGCTACAGCCCTGTGGCAATCTCAGCGGAGGCCTGAATGGCACTATAGAGGATGGAGACCCTGGGAGCAACGAAGGAGGACAGGTTACAGGCTCTGATGGGGGTTCCTGTAGCAGCAGTATGGCCAGCGATGCCGGGTATTGTAGTAGCAACAGTATCTTTGAACCAGAGACTCCAGAGAAACACAGGACCACCCAAGAGAAGAGCGTTCTCTGCTGCAAGTCCAGTGTCCCCTTGAGACGCTGTTCCTCCTTGGTTATATTCCCAAAGAGTCCCTGCAGCACACCACCTGCTTCTCCAGTAAGCCCATTTGCTTTTCCTGCTCTACCAGCAACAAGCGCTGCTCTTCAAACACCTGCCACCGATTCCTCTTGGGATGAGGAGGACCGCACTTGGAAAGAGGCTGCTACCCTTATAAATGGCCAACGTTGTCCCAAAGAAAACTATCCAACCGGGTGTCGGGATGCTAAACATATGGTACATTTTAATTTTCCTCTACAGGACAACCTTAAAAACAATGTGGTGGATGGGAATGATGTGATGATGGGACAATCATCATCTCACGATAAACCTTACCATCGCTCAAGGAGCGTTTTGCTGCACTTTGCCCAACATAGACCAGTTAAAGCAGCATCACTGTGTACAGTCAATGCAAAATATCCTGAGGCTCCCTACCCAGTTTCAGAAACTGGGACAGAACGGGATCCTAAGAAAAAACTGTATCGCAGTACCTCAGCTTGTTTGTTCTCCTCTGCGAAACCACCAGAGAAAAAGTTCTGTGCATTAGAAAAAGGGCAGGAAAGGTCTGAGGAAAACCACTGTCATCGCGCCATACAACGGAGCTTTTCCTTGGAGGTCCCCTACGCAAACACTGGGATTTCATGTCATGTTTCAAATGCAAATCTCGGTAGTCCTTGCTCTCCACACGTACACATTCATCTGTCTCCATGCTGTCCAGCTAAGTTGCCTAGCTCAGTTAATAATGCAAAGACAACCTGGAAAGGGAACACTTCTACAAAGAACTTTGCTCATAGTGCTAAGGTGAGTGTTTTCTTTGTTCGAATTTGAGTGACACTCCTTTAGCTCCCAGCTCACAATGCAACAATTTCTTTCTTACATAAATAGCAAGCAGCTTTTACAGCAAATACCCTTTTTGCAGATTGTGGCAGTTTGCGTTTGATTCAAAAGTTGTCAAACTGGTTTAAGAAGATTCCACAGGTCTTAAATTGATGAAACAATAGTTTTAAATGAGTGGGATGTTGAGTCTGGCAACGCAATCTTTGCATCAGCAAAATATTGTGCTAGTCCCAAGATGAATTAAAGTCATTATTTTTCCAAAATTCAATTTATTTAATAATCAGACACCAGAGATGATAACTAAGGGGTTTTCTGTATTTATTATAATAATGATGATAATTGTGCTCTACTCCCTTCCTTTGGTCTTGAACTCTTGATGACGGGAAGGAATTCGGCTCACACAGGCAAGATGGATGCTCAGTAAATGAGAAGCTTGCCGCAGTTAAGACATGCAATTAGCAAGCCCGATGTGGACAAACTCATAGGTATTCTGTTACATTACAGTAAATCAATTTGCATATAACATTTTTTAAACAGAAAAAGACAATAGTGAACTTGAGCTTCTCCATTTTCAAGTATGTAACCATAAGCAAAATTTTTAAATGTTCACAATATACCATTATTCACTTTACACTATGAGTAATGTTCCTAAGTATTTACCCGTGCTAAAATTAGTGGTGAGAAAAGAACTGCCCCTTGCTGATATAAATAAACGGCTTCTGAAATGTTCCCCCTGACTCCAGAAAGTCTGGTGCTGTGTTGCACAGCTCAGTCCTGTGGATTCAAATTTAACAGCATGATAGGGGAGTAGCGACGCACAGTCATGCCAACCATGTCTGAAAGTGGGGTGGGCTGGTTTGCTGGGTGTCGACGTTGGCGAGGTCCGTCGAAACATGAGCCTTTCTCAGTAATGGCATGGTGTACTCCTTTCTCTGTCGGTCCCCCTCCTAGCCTGTTTTTGTGAAGTATCAGGTGCCTCCCACCCCTGGAATACATTTAGCAGCTTGTAAAGTCAGAGTCTGCCATATTTAAAAAGTGGCTCTATTAGAAATATCTAAATGTACTTATTTAAATCCAAAGTCAATGTTCTGTAATGCAGTGTTTTTCAACCTCTTTTGAGCCAAGGCACACTTTTTTCATTCCAAAAATCCCAAGGCACACCACCAGCAGAATATGTAAACATTAATCTCTGTAACCTATAGAAACAATATAAAGTCTATATAAAGTGTTGCCACCTACTGCTATTTAGCTTGTTACATGATTACTCTGCCGATCACTGGACAGCACAGACACTCAGCAATGGCACATTATTGGCGGACTCATTTTCAAAATATATTTATACACCAATTAGGTGAAAGTGGATGATTTCACATGGCACACCAGACACTACGCCACAGCACAACAGTGTGCCACGGCACAGTGGTTGAAAATCACTGTTGTAATGTATAGTAAATGTTTAATTTTCAATATACATTTCTGGTAGCACTGAGTGCTCCGGGTTACACATACATGAAGTAATTGTCAATAATGAAAAGGAAAATTTTACACACAAGCGCATTTAACCTTTGCAATTCAACTGCCTCTTGGCAAATAGACGCCAAATAGAATTAGTTCACACACAACCATGAAAGAAAGCAGAAGTTCATTGCTAAGACTTCTGCCTTGCCAGCCTTGCTGATGAATGAAAGTATGAAGTATGGCATTGTACAGGCTGCCATTCTGAGTTCCGTTTGTAGTATTAAGGAAGATAATTACATACAAGCATCAATATTTATTTGCAAAAAAGAATAAAATATATGTAGTATTGTTAAATTTTTTAAAGAACTTAGTAAATGCCTAACCCCATGCTTAATGCTGTCTGCTGTTGAGTATATTCATTCAGGATATCATTCATGTGCTATTTTAAAAGGTTTTCTCTAGGTAGTATTATGCATCAATTAATTTTTTTTTTAAGCCTGACATTGCACAACCTGCATTTACCAGTGGTAGGCCGTAACTTCAGTGGGTGCCTAACTAGCCAGGATAACTTTCGCCAGACATTGACTGCCGGAAAAAAAAAGATAAAAATATCTCTTTTCTATAGTAGTGTTCAGGATGCTAAGTATAGCCATAAACAACTTTTTTTACTGTACATAATTAGCCACTACAAGTGAACAATAACTTTTGTTATAAATCTAGGCATCTTACCACTGGGTTAGTTTATCTGAAGATGAAAGTTGCATTTCCGTGTGTTGCTTGAGACATCTCTTCACTACTTACTTTGCTGCATAGGTGAGGGGAAATCGGGAGGGAAACTTAATGTCAGCCCACTGTCATGACATTACAAAGTCACTTTATGAAGTGGGTGACACATGGGATTTGACCTACACACAACTGACGAAGTGAGCACACCTCGCATGTTATTCCTTCTTTTGGGCTGGATTAAGGATTTGTACCTGAACTTTTAATACTTTTTCTTACAGATATTTTTTTTAACTTCCCTTTGATTAAAGGTTGAGTCAAGATACAGGTTCTGGCCGCTATCTATGAAGGTGTACAATTTGGTGTTGATCCACACCAAATTTGGTGGATTGTTTGATTTTGCAGAAGGATTGCACTCTACTGAGAAGATGTCTATGAAAAAGTAGATTGAAAATGTTACCTCACTTATTACACAGCCGGTTTAACAGGTTGTTAAAGGTGAGTGGAGTAACTTAACACACAGGTTAGTAAGTATGTTAGACATTTTGCATAAAACATATACAGTATATGAAACTTCTGGTCTTTATTTGGGTCAACATAATCTGATTGCAAACACGCACATGTACTTCTCACACACACACATACACCTCATTTATCGCCATAAATGTCCAGAGATCACCAATAACACATCTGCTAACCACAACTTGATCTCCATGCCATTATGGAGTTGCAGAATTTGACAGGTTGATTATTGCAGTGCACCTGCCACCAGGATTTGTGTGTTGGGAGTGAGTGTGTCTGCATTTCCTAGTTCGAGTTGGAACTCCCGCCCCGGATTCCTTGAGGAGTGATAGCGTTGTTTAAGGGTACAGCGTGAGAGAGGAAAAGAGCCTGGTAATTTTCCAAGCCCTGCCTGGCTATCATTGTTAGTCCTAATATTTGCATTGGTGATTTTGGTCGTTTATTTTAGCGTTTTCATGACAGTGACATTTATTTTGTAAAAGCATTTCTCAACCTGATTGGGATGACTCAGCGTTTGACACTTTGTAGCACTGCTGCTCACAAACATTAACTGGCTCGCGTGTCAGGAGTTAAGGTTTCACAAGCTCTGCTGTCCATCTGTCAAAAGTAGTTTGAAGTGGCCAAGTAGAGATGATTATCCCATACTTTGCTTTTCAGATTCCTCAGCATGTGTTTGGAGCGCTTTGCCTTTTACCTCAAAATTGTTGGACTTTTCTGACATTGAATTCTTATAATTTCCGTCATGTCATCGTTGGTAGTGTCCACTCCCAGAGTTTGCCAATTTTCTTTCCTAGAGATATAAAATACTTGTGACTTTTTAATCCATCTGATTTTGCCGTCATCATTGGCCTGTAACTGTTTACTAAATACTATGCTGACATTTTATTAACTGAAGGAGTTGCCCAATTATTCTCAAGTTTGTTTGTAGTATTTATCATCATTCATCTTGTGAATCAGACTTTTACCAAGTTGCTACTTCAAATATTAAAGTTATTTATTTAAGATGAAGAGGCATTGATAGATACTGTAAGTGTTGATGTAAGTGTCAATGCGTTACAACAGTCAACCCTTTAAGGAAATGTGGTGCCACAGTCGCATGATTTTTTTAGAGTTATATTTGTGCCTTTATATTGAGGTAGCAAAGGCAGATTTTTAGCCATGTTAACATGCAATAATTACCGTTGTGTTCTCAAGCATCAAGCACATCGTTGTGCTCGGTCACTTGCTCTCTCTCTTTCTCTGAACCTTTGCATGCTTGTCCCACTTGCTGAGGCCAGCCGGTGTTCGTACGCTGGTACTTCCTGTCAGGTTTTGGGGACTCAGTTCCTGCCTGGAGATTCTGGGTTGCGTGCCTGGTCGGCATGTTCGGTGGTCAAAATGCGTGCCTGTGGTCACTGTCTGGGAGGGGAGGGCACTGATGTAATGATAAAAAAAAATTTCTAATATTCTTGCGATCGACCAGCAGAGTCCCAAAGATTAAATGGTTGCTTGCAATCGACAGGTTGGTAACCCCTGATGTCAACCTTACCTGACATGTACACGTCCTTAATACTACCAGCATAAAGTGACAGAATGGTTGAAATCAGTCCATTGTTGACTTCCTTAACATGTACAGCAATAATTAAGAAAGCAATTTAATGTTAGGGCTGTCAGTCAATTAAAGTTTTGTGATTCATCACATTTTGTCCAAAATGAATTACACATACATAAGATTTTATCAATAATAACTAGAGATGTAAATCTCTGTAATAAATGAGTCAATATGCATCTAGATATGGTATAACCGGTATATTTTAAAAACAGAACGATTTTACGTGATTCGATACAATGCATAAACCATACAATTCAACAGTTACATTTGTTGACAAATGTAACTGTGACAATTCTCAATCCCACTGACATGTCTTCCGTAGAGGAAGCAGAGTCTGAGGATACGTACGTGGACAGTTCTATCACCATGGCTGAGGTAATTGGGGTAGTTAAATCACTCCCCAGTGGCAAGGCTCCGGGGGTAGACGAGTTCCGCTCGGAATTCCTCAAGGCTCTGGATGTTGGAGGACTGTGTTGGTTGACACGCCTCTACAACACTGCATGGAAGTCAGGAACAGTACCCCTGCACTGGCAGACCGGGGTGGTGGTTTACATTTTCAAAAAGGGTGACCGGAGGGTGTGTTCCAACTATAGGGGGATCACACTCCTCAGCCTCCCTGGGAAAGTCTACTCCAGGGTGCTGGAGAGAAGGGCACGACCGTTAGTCGAACCTCGGTTACAGGAGCTGCAATGTGGTTTTCGTCCTGGTTGAGGAACATTAGACCAGCTCTACACCCTTGCAAGGGTACTGGATGGTATGTGGGAGTTTGCCCAACCGGTCTGCATGTGCTTTGTAGACCTGGAAAAAGCATTCGACCGTGTCCCTCGTGGTGTCCTGTGGGGGGTGCTCCGGGAGTACGGGATTG
>QODF01000216.1:979636-1024556 GCA_024372805.1 Oostethus manadensis | reverse complement strand
GTTGTGGAGTGGATGGTTCTCAGTCGGAAACGGGTGGACTGTTGTACCCTCTGAGTTGTGAGTGAGGTCTTGCCTCAGGTGGAGGAGTTCAAGTATCTCGGGTTCTTGTTCACGAGTGAGGGAAGGTTGGAGCGTAAGATCGACAGACGGATCGGTGCAGCATCTGCAGTAATCTGGTTACTGTACCGGACCGTCGTGGAGAAGAAAGAGCTGATCTGGAAGGCAAAGCTCTCTGTTAACCGATCGATCTACGTTTTCACCCTCACCTATGGTCATGGGTTATGGGTCATAACCGAAAGAATGAGGATACAAGCGGCGGAAATGAGTTTCCTTCGTAGGGTGGCTGGACTCACCCTAAGAGATAGGGTGAGGAGCTCGGCCATCCGGGAGGAGCTCAGAGTAGAGCCGCTGCTCCTTCACATCGAAAGGAGCCAGTTGAGGTGGCTCGGGCATCTAGTCCGGATGCCTCCCGGGCGCCTCCCTGGTTAGGTGTTTCGGGCATCCCCAGTCGGGTGAAGGCCCCTGGCAAGACCTAGGACACGCTGGAGGGACTATGTCTCACAGTTGGCCTGGGAATGCCTTGGTGTCCTCCCGATAGAGCTGGAAGAGGTCGCTGGGGACCGGGAAGTCGGGACTTCCCTACTGAAGCTGCTGCCCCCGCAACCCAGGCCCGGACAAGCGGAGGAAAATGGATGGATGGATGGACAAATGTAACTGATGTATAATGTAACCTTACATTTTATAAAAGCTAATTCTATAAAAGTGGCGACATTTCATAATTTGTAAATAACATCTGATTTTATGTAAAAGGGATATCAATTTTGTAAATTTTGCCCATTATTTTATTTAATTAAGATAATGTACAGATTGTGATACTGTGTGGGAATGCATAAAGGTAAGATTTGGTGACCTAATTGAGTGCTAAAGTGCATATTTGTGCAGTGCACCTCTCTAAAAAACAAACACCAGGCTCATACTGGTGGAGGGTCTGCATGGATTTTTATCCTTTTAATTGGGTGTTGTTCCTGTCAGTTTTACAGAATACATGGTAAATAAAATAAATTCAAGTGCTATAATGTACGTCTGTAATGTACGTTTGCTAATGTGTTGAAAATCAGTCCTGGTGACTAACTATTGCACTGCTAATTCTATTTACATCCATTCTCATCTTCAGTCCTTGTCACATAGACACAAGCCCACAAGTATCTGACCTTGGCAATGCCTGCCGGTAACTAGCAGCTCATAACCCAAATTTTTGCTCAAAGTTCAAAGCAAAAAATACGCCAAGAGACGGCTCGCATCTAAAAAAAACTCTTGTTAGTTGGTACACTCTTATGCCAAGATACCACATAAATGACAATTTAAAAAAAACGTAGTGCTCCAAATTCTCACTTCTCTCTGGCAGGGTCACGATCTGCATTTTTATTGGCGTGACAGTGTATTTTAGTTTCAATTCTGATGCCTGGGTTGTTATTTTCTTATATCCTGCGTTTTTCCTGCGTTCTCTGTTATGTCACTCTGGGTAATTACGCGCACCTGTGTCTTGTTTGTTTCTTAGTATTTAAGTTCAGGTGTGCGCACTCTTAGTTGTCGGATCATTGTTTACGTTCATGACTAGTAGGCTGTTTGGTGTTCTTGCTTGGTTGTTTTTGCTTGCTGCCGCTGCTTAGCAGCATTCACTATTAAAGAAGATACTGTTTCCTGAGCTGTTTTGCCCCTGCTCTCTCAACACCATGCCGAGAAGAGATCATGACAGGCAGTCGACATGACTCAGCTGAGTCTCAGCTCAACTTTCCATCATGGACAACCAGCATCATCCAAGGCACAGCATCATTAATTCATTCATTTTCTATACCGTTTATACTCATTAGGGTCGCGGGCATGCTGGAGCTTGTCCCAGCTGACTTTGGGCACACCCTGGACTGGTCGCCAGTCAATCGCAGGGCACATACAGACAAACAAAGACATACAACCAGTCACACTCACATTCATACCCATGGACAATTTAGAGTCGCCAATTAACCCAACATGCATGTTTTTTGGAATGTGGGAGGAAACCAAAGTACCCGGAGAAAACCCACGCACGCACGGGTAGAACATGCAAACTCCACACAAAGATGCCCAACGAAGATTCAAACCCAGAACCTCCTGACCTTGAGGCCAACATGCTACCCATTCATACACCGTGCGGCCCGGCACAGCATCATCTCCCAACAAAAGAGCAAAAGAGATTGCTATCACTGTCCTGGTCCACTGACAGACTGAGAAGATCATTCCTCCCCCATGCCATGTGGCTTTTCAACGCTTTTCAACAGAGTGGGAGAAAGATAAAAACACACAAACTGGAATTTTTACTTAATTATGTTGTTTATTATTATGTATTAATACGATTTATTATTTAATGAATAATATTATTTATTTTTTATGTATTATTATACTACAAATTGGAAGTGGACAGTTAGGTATTATTTATTTATCCTTCAATTCTATTTCCAGTATCTATCTATCTAATCTACCCATCTACTGTATCTATCTATCTGACAGCGACAGTAAATAATAACAACTTCGGTCTTGTTGCAAGAGCCATTTGCCATGGCTTTGAAGCTAAACTTACCATTCAAAATACCTTTTTCATTGTCCAATTCTCCTCGATATTGTTTCTGCTTATTGCTCCACATCCACAGTTGCGTTTCCTCAGACTTTGGTGCGGATCGACTCAATTTACCTGAGGGTCGCTTAGGTAGACTCTCGGTTAGGCTGCATCAACTATTGAGTCCAGATTCCACATTTGAACTAAGTGCCTAACTCGTCAACAAAGTAGGTCAGTACTCAACATGACAGTGTAACTCATGGTATCATAAAATAAATAATGCTGTAACAATGACACAGCAACTTAACACACAACAGGAAGATACCACACACACAGAGCAACTATTACTACTAGTTGAGGATAATAAATAACTATGTTAACTCTAAACATGAAACATTAGCAAAGTTTTACAAAACAAATGCTGTAAAGCATGCTGGGAGTGCTCTCAGCAACAGGAGGAATGCCAGCTCCCAGTACGCTTTTGCAGCACTTATTTTGTAAAGAGTTAATCAAGTTAATTGTTTAGTGTTAATATACAGTAGTTGTTTATTATTCTCCATAGTAGTAGTTGTTGCACTATGAGTGTTTCCTTACATGTTCATGTTTACATGTTAGCGCCGTGACTGTAGTAAGTTTATGTCTCGTGGCCTCTGTTCATTTCACTGTGTGACAAGGTTACTGCGAATTCAGTGTTGGCTATTGCACGCCCAATTAAAGAGCCTCTTCCTTTAAGCAAGCCAAAGTACCTCTGATGATCTCTTGTGGGACTCAAGTGCACCACAATGTTTATATTGTTAATATAAACCTCCCAGGATGTGTGGGCCACACTAAAACTGAACTTAGATGTCAAGTAGGGAGCCCCATGGGCCACGAGTACTACTCCAATGCAAACCTGACATCCTTAGAAATGATCGAGAACAAACGAGATTGGATTTGTTTGAAGTTATTGTATACTGCGACAAGCTATGCTTATGTCTGTGACGAATACCACACTGCTTATTGGCAAGATTAATTAACTGATGAAGGCATTGTTGCTCTATTGTGCTATATAGGCTAAAGCAGTGTTTTTCAACCTTTTTTGAGCCAAGTCACACTTTTTTCATTCCAAAAATCCCAAGGCACACCACCAGCAGAAAATGTAAACACTAATCTCTGTAGCCTATAATGTAGAAACAATATAAAGTCAATATAAAATGTTGCTACCTACTGCAATTTAGCTTTATTACATGATTACTCTGCCGATCACTGGACAGCACAGACACTCACCAATGGCACATTATTGGCGGACTCATTTTCAAAAAATAATTATACACCAATTATGTGAAAGTGGATGATTTCCCACGGCACACCAGACACTACGCCACAGCACAACAGTGTGCCACGGCACAGTGGTTGAAAATCACTGGGCTAAAGTATTGGGACTGTGAATATACCCGCACCTACGGGAAGTACAAATGGGGAAAAAACTGGGAATTTGTCTCCCCTTTGTAGCTGTAAGTCTAATAATAATTGGAAAATACTTGGTACAGTATGTTTCAGTGTGTGTCTCTAGGGCTTTTGCTCCTTTGTGAGGTCAAATGGGCCTGATTTTGGGCCAGGGAGAAAGTCTGCTGCCTAACGAGCTTACGGTCTTGCTAAACCGTAAGGTGTGTGTGATGGGTTTGAGCTCTCATTTTCTCCCACACCAGGTGCATCCAAGCATAGCTACATTCACCTTGCTTGTGCACTGGGAACAGAAAAGGGCCTTCTCCAGACTGTTCCCACAAATGGGAAACATAGCTTTGGCCAGCTGTGTTAAAATAAGTAACTTAAGATTTCAGTCTCAATAGTACACCACCATCTGTATCTGTGTCTGTTCACCTATCTAAATGATCTGTATCCATATTGGTACTCGGAGTGGGCGTGGCATAAAGTGAGCATGGTGTAACTGGAAATGGGTCTGTCTTGACATCATTGTACATCATTTTAGAGTGCTCATGACACCAAAAATAGTTTCCAAATAACAATAAGAACATGAAAGTACTTACTTAATAAAACATTTTGTCATACTGCTGCGGAAAATAGGGGTGAAATTAAGTGGCTGTTTTGACACGATTTGGAAATAGCCCCAAGCGAGTTGGTAAACCGCCACCATCTTGGCTGTGACATCACGTACAGAGCAGTCTAGCCAGCCATGGAACAACAACAGAGCGAGGAAAGGTACTATTGTTGTTTTTACAGTCTGTGATTGAGATTGAGATATCTGCAGAATATACATATTTGACAGAAAATATATATAGTTGACAGAAAACTGTCAACTGTTTAGCTTGTATGTTAGCATTGCAATTTGACTTGAAAACATAATATTCTGAGATTGGTAGAATATATTTAGCATAATAATGTGGATTTACCGTAGTTACTGTCAACTTGGCGCGCTTTTTCACAGTCAAACGTCTTCTGGGTTTTTGACTTTGTGTATTGCCGTCTGCATTGGTACCGGTGCTTTCACTTGCACCCGGCATGGGTCGAGGGAAGATAGTTGGCACAGCTGATGGTAGAAGCCCCATCCCGTAACACACACTTAGTCCCAACCTTTCCTTTAACTGAGGAATATTATCAAAACCGTTGTCCTTGAAGTGTGTGAAAAACAAGACAGTTCCCATTTTGCACACGTTCGTTGCGCTTGCCTGGTCCATTTATCGCGCCGAATTGGGTCTTTTGGAAACCTGAATAAGCTTATTCCATTTTCTCGAGTGTTTGAGCTAAAGTCTGTCATATAACAATCAGACATATAACAGACATTCAACAAAGAACGAGCCGCCACAACACATAAGCAAAGGATGGGGCGACCTGGAGCTTTCACATTCTGTGCCAGAATAAGCGAGGGACTGTCTTTAGTGACACAAATGACGAAAGTCGTCATTCGAGCACATATCTAACATAGGAAATATGCCTTTTTGTGTGTATTTTTTCACAGAGAAAATAATCAACAATTAACATAGGTTTTGGTGGCCTGAGCACGTATTATGGCGAGCTGTTCTTGTTGAATGCTCATACTCTACAAAAATTCATTATCTGTATGAGATACTTGTTTAGTGCCCGACTCAGCCCTACTCAATACCTGTGTGCCTATATTGCACATAGACTGCAGTGTTGGGACTTTCTTGACTGCACCATGAGCAGGACGAAGGAGGCCCAGATCTATATTTGTTCACGTAAACACTGTACTGTATACCGCTTCTAGACACTTAGACCTACCATGCAAGGGTGTTCATTTAGTCACACACCAACTTTCCCTGTGTTGTATGCTGACCGTAAGCATTCTAGCCTAAGCGTATTCTTTTTTTTTTTTTTTAATCACTCAGCACGTAATCAACCTGCAAACAGCCACAAAGTACATCTAAACGGAACTTATACTTAAAATCTGCTCACAGCAAGCATGTCCTTGTCCTGTCATTTCAACACTGTCATGTCATAATATCTGTATGTGTGTATGTGACTTCTTCTTTCTGCTTATCAGACACGTGATGACTTTCTGGGACAGGTGGATGTTCCCCTCAATCAGATACCAGTAAGTTCTCGCTGTACGCTCTTTGTTCTTTGTACTGTTTATTGTATACATGATTTGGTCTACTGTGCAAGAACAAACTTCAGCTTCACCCATGTCTTTCGCAATGTAAATACCCTTAGTCGTGGTCTGTTCCACTTCATTGTCACCAGTTATGGAAACACAGTCCAACATGTTTATGTCCCATTACTGGTTGTGTTTTATAGTAAACAAAAATCCCAGCAAATGAGGCCTTACATGAACACGTGACTATATTTTTTTAATATACCCTGTTGTGGTACAGTGCCTTGGATCCTACACACTAACATTAGCCTGAAGTGTAAGAATGTTCAACTTTTATCGTTTTACTTTCTCTCCAGACGGAAAATCCTAATACACAAAGGCCATACTCATTCAAGGATTTTCTGCTTCATCCCAGAAGGTTGGCGTGATTTCATGATTCTTTAAGCTTTTAGTTTTTGTTTTGCATTCCATTGAAATCCATTGTTTGCTACTTTTTGCACCCCAAAAAAGTAATGGACAATATTTATAACGTTTTTGTGCAGCCACAAGTCCAGAGTTAGGGGCCAACTCCGACTCAAAATGACCTACATGCCAAAAAACCCAGGTTCCAACGAGGAAACAACTGACGATACAGATGTAAGTCCAGTTTAGAAATATATTCTCTTGTGTTTTGTTTTTCAAACAAAATAAATTCATAGTATGCATACATACCGAATGTAATATAAAATACAGCCTTGTTTTTTTCAATTTCAATAATACTTAACTTTTTAATATTTTGTACAGCCTGGATGGGAATTGCTAGAACCTCAGGACATGTCAGGTTCCATGCATTGCCACTCAGCGCCTCCTCTGCCACCTGGCTGGGAGGAACGTCAGGACAACTTGGGAAGAACCTACTATGTCCACCATGAGAGCAGAACCACACAGTGGCGGCGACCAACTTTACAGTTAAGACCAGACTTTTCTCCCCCCTAAGCATGATTCTTTTGATTGACACAAGCTGTGGTCATGATGGTCAGAGTTTATTTGTGTCTTCTCTAAACAGGGATATTAACATGGACACTCAAAGACGACAAAACAACACTAGGCGGAGGCAACAGAATTATCTCACACGCAGGCAGATCTCAGACCCCGACGAGACTACTGCACAAGATGAGGTATTTTTGCATTTGGTTTCTTCTTGGATATATTGTTTGTTACGTTTGTATTATATTGACTTTGTGTGTTATTAAAGTACCTTCTCAGTACTGTTCCTGTCACAACCACCTCAAAATAAATAGAATCCAATATCAGGCCTCTTTTAATTGTGGATAAAAATAAATAGGAATCAAAAACCTATCAATGCGACTACTGCGTAAACTGAAACATCAGAGCTTCTCTTTCAATTGGAGATTGATCACAGTATAATAAAGACCATGATATTTGGTGGAGATATTGTACATTAGAGGGAAACTGACCATTACTGTTTTTATTTACATTTATATACATACATTATATTTACATATTAGACATTTTACCCTGAATATTTAATCACAGTGGTCAATAAATGTAAATAAATGTCAAATAAATATAAAATGTAATTGTAAATCTAAAGTGTTAACTGTAACCCTTCTTTTTCCTACCCTGTTTAGGGGAAAATATTGCAGATGTTTGCAAGTGGAGTAATGGTGACTTGGACTTAGTGACTAGTTGGTGGACGGGTCGTGACTTCAGTAGAAAAGGGAGCGTGTACACCCTGGACTGGACGCCAGCCAGTTGCAGGGCACATATAGAGAAACAGCTGCTTACACCATTTACACCACTCTCCATTTAGCAAACAACATGCATGTTTTTGAATTGTGGGAGGAAGCCAGACTACCCATATAACACCCATGCACTCACAGGGATGAAACTCCACACAGACATGCCCAATAAAGAATGTAAATTAATAATGCATGATTAATAATTTATTAATAAGGCATGGTGTTTATGAAGGTGCTAATGACAGTTACGTGTAAAAAGAAGGTAACCGCTATATGATTGATTATATGATTGACTGTGACAATGTGCAGAGAGAATATTACTATCTGGATGAGTTTCTTTGCATTCAGGGTGAATTGTGAGGTTCTGCTGCAGTTGTCTGTTTTGAATTTATTATGGCTGACCCACTACACCATGGATGTCCAAACTTACATCTACATACTGAAAAATGAAAGGAAGCAAGGGCGTCTTTGATATTTCGTAAAAATTTATTTTTTGTAAAAATATTTCAAGAAAAAACGTATCTTAAGCTTTGTGATGAAGATGAAAAAGCGTATTATTTGCATGAACTTTGGTATTTGCTCTTTTTCCCATTTTTTTATTTTTTATTTTTCCAAATATTTCAACATTCCTTTCAAATAATTTCTGTAAATTTTGCTTTTTGAAATATTATATTATGAAATGAAATATATATATATAATACATTCCAACTTTTTCCGCAACCTGATTTCCAGAAGTTACGACTTTATTTTGTTTTGTCTGTTTTTCATATTACAACTTATAAAAATGAATTTTTTTAATTTGTTTTTTTTTAAATATTTCAACCCTTTACTACTAAAATGACATTATTTTTGCTACTAATATTAGAAAGATCATTCTCTTAAAATTGCAACTGCTTTTCTTTGTTAGAATATTACTTTTTTTTCTCTTAATATTTTGACTTTATTCTTGTAAAATTACAGGTGTGTCCATTTCTAACATTTTGTGTTTGTTTTATAATTTCTACTTTCTTCTCGTAATTTTTCCCCGCATATTTAATTATTTATTTCCATAATACAGTATTTCAAATTATTCTGGTAACATTATAACTTTTTCCCGCCATTTTTGTTGTTTTGTTTCTTATTATATTATGGCATTACAAGTAATGTGTATTGTTTTCCCTACTATTGCATTATTGCAACTAAATGCTACTAAAATGATGTTTTTGGGCCACAAATGGCCCCCTAGCCGCACTTTGGACACCCCTGCACTACACTAATCTCATGTTAGTGTGTTGTTTTTTTGGTCAGTGCTAAATGGCTACTTGGTATATGTCTCGATCCTATCCATCTAGGAAGGGGAGACTTTTCCAGATGATGGCTTAAATTTACACCAGAGCAACCAGCACACGGCACCACCACACCAGCTGTCCCAGGAGTTGCTGGCATTCCAAGACGAGCTAAGAAACATGCATTTTTCAGGGCCCACAGCTGGCGAACAATACAACATTCACGTAGTGAGTCCTTCTTTAGTTACATTCCTGTAAGATTCCAAAACTGAAAGAGAGTTCTAATGAGATCAATATGAATAAACAATAAAACAATAAAATCAATATGAGCCTCTTGTGAGGAACAGAGACGAGTGGGAGGTCTATCAACATTAGTTGTTAAGTCTGGTTTTTGATGTCCCTTTTCTCTGCTGCAGGATCATGGTAGTAATACGAGCCATTCCATTTACAGAAGTTTTCACTCGACAAGGGGAGTGGAGCATCCTGTTAATACTGCGGTATTTCCTTTTCATTTCCTCCTTATTGCGAAATCACTTAGTTCATTAAACTTGTGAACTTGTACTGGCTCAAAACATTATTCAGGAACTTCAAATGCAAATAGTATGTTAATTAATTTTGGTAATGATCTCAGTTATTTGTTTGTCATTCAATAGTTGCTTACAGCTCCAACTGGGCTGCCACCAGGATGGGAGGAAAAGAGGGATAGTAAAGGAAGACGCTACTATGTTAACCATAATACCCGAACAACTTCATGGATACGACCCACCATGCCGGTATAGTACAAAGTTACATCTCATATACCGTACTGTAGTAATGATGTGCAAAAAACATGTGATGTAACGTCATTCACACGATTTTACACACGGTAGCGGTTTTATTTTAATCTTCTCCTCTCCTATAAACACTCCTATTTTCCTGACAGAAAACGGATACAACACCACCCTCACAGAGTGGTTCTAGTACGCCATCCTTACCGTCTGTGTCCCCTGAGGTATCTCCCCAGCACACCCCGAGCCCTGAGGCCACATCTGATTCTGGCTCCATGCCAGCTGGATGGGAGGTCCGCAGTGCTCCCAATGGAAGACCCTTTTTCATTGACCACAATACAAAGACTACAACCTGGGTGAGGAGAATAAGACCACTCTGCTGCCTTGCTCACTTGAAGATGTACAATACTGAACAAACATCCTTGCCTCGCTTGACATTTGTTGTATTAGCTGCTTATATTAATGTATTTAATAACGATTCCTCAGTCTCTTTTTTTACAGTGCAATCAAAAAACATACAATTATATACAGTGTATGTTATCATAACACACACTGAAATTAATTAAATCTTTTAAAAGGCTGTGCATTACCAAATTATTGTTAAAAATAGAAAAAGATAAATAACAAAGAATTGAGCTGCAAATCCAATATCATTATCACTATTATCACCACTAAAAGAAGACATAAAAGTGCTATGCCATTAAAACAACAATCCCAGTGGTGCCGTAAGATGTTTTTACTGTAGTTCTGCTAATGTCCAATAGAGGCTAAATAAAATACTAGACCACATTTTACTGTTTTTTGTTTTGCATTTATGTCTGTACATATTGTATTCAAAGTATACAGTATACTTCTTCATGGTTAAATATGCACCTCCCACACTCAAAAAAAATTACTGTGTTGTGTTCTACAGCTGGTAAGGTCAATGTTATAGTATATAATTAGAGTCTATTGTAGATCAACCTTCTTTGTAAGGGTTTCCTGTTTCAGTGAAACCAGTTTGTTTGCTTCCAATCAGCAAGATCCACGGCTAAGAATTCCTGTTCAGTTTAGGAGGAAACCCTCACTGGACCCATCTGATCTTGGCCCATTACCAGTAAGTCTCAGAGATCCTTCAAAAATATATGTATATATTAAAAGGTTTTCTACATTAACATCCATGCAGAAAGTTTGTATTGTCTTGTTTAAGCCTTCTGTGACATTTTCATTCTCTCCAGCCTGGTTGGGAGGAGCGAGTCCACACGGATGGGAGGATATTCTACATAGATCACAGTAAATGCTTTACCGATTTGATAAACACTAGTTGACATTTTCATTCAAACATCATGCTTGTCACTTTATAGACACCAAGAATACACAGTGGGACGATCCTAGATTACAGAACTCAGCAATAACTGGACCAGTAAGTAATGATTGTATTTCAAATACTGTAGTGTTTTTCCCACAACTTTTAAGTTACAACTGATTGATTGTCTGTATGCTTGGTTATAGGCAGTGCCTTATTCCAGAGATTATAAACAGAAGTATGACTATTTCCGCAAAAAGCTGAAGAAACCAGTGAGTGTTTTCAACTTTTTACTACACATATGTATACTGTTTGTGTTTGGTGAACTTTGGTCCTCATTATATTCTTTTGTAGGTCGACATCCCAAATTGCTTTGAGCTGAAGGTGAGGCGAAATGCTGTGCTGGAGGACTCGTATCGTCAAATCCTCTTGGTGAAGCGGCCAGAGTTGTTAAAGGCCCGACTGTGGGTGGAGTTTGAGGGGGAAAAGGGTTTGGACTATGGAGGCTTGGCACGGGAGTGGTTGTTCCTCATGTCCAAGGAGATGTTTAACCCCTACTATGGACTCTTTGAATATTCTGCCACGTGAGTTTTGTGACTTTCCAGAAAAGTTGTAGTGTAAATGTCTTATTCCTGAAAAAGCGGTCTCTATATTCTTCTTTTAAGTAATTTGACTTCCCATCTTGTGTGTTCTTTAGGGACAACTATACGCTGCAGATAAACCCCAACTCAGGTTTATGTAATGAGGACCACCTGACCTACTTCAAGTGCATTGGGCGTGTGGCAGGCATGGCTGTGTTTCATGGCAAACTGCTAGATGGTGAGTCATCTTCACTCTGTATACTTCAGAGTAATTTGTGTGTTTTGGTTATCAACAATGGGTTGTAGATTTAAATGACCATTCTGAGTCTGATTCTACCTTGTCATTTTACGCCAAGCCTTCTTCATCCGACCTTTCTATAAGATGATGCTGCAGAAACCCATCACCCTACAAGACATGGAGTCTGTGGTGAGTGTCCTATTATTTCCACTGGGAATGCAAACTTATTAAAGAAAATTAAGATGTATTATGGAATTGTATAATATATAATTTTTTTCACATAGAGAGGGGAATTATGAATGAAATGTGAAATTTATATGCCCGCCCTTTTAACAACTTTTAGCAATTGAATATGTAGCGTAAAATTATAGAAAAAACTGAGTTAAGAACTCAAGCAATGTCCTATTATGAGCCAAAATATGAAATGACAGGGAATGCTAAAAGCTACATTTATTCCTGTATCCATTTTTATTTAATTAATTATTATCCATTATGTATTCTGTATTTTTTCATTTATTATATAATTTTTCTGTCAGTATTTAGTTACTCCAGTATTCTTTAATTATTTGTGTATTTTGTCAATAACGATCCAAACTCTTGTGTTCTTTCAGGATAGTGAATATTTTAATTCACTGCAGTGGATTTTGGAGCATGACCCGGCTGACCTGGATATGATGTTCACCATTGACGAGGAGCTCTTTGGACAGGTTGGTTGCATATGATATGTCTGCCTCATTAGTTCCTTACTTGTCACTGTTTACAGACACTCAGACTTTTTTTGCCCTTTAGACTCACCAGCATGAACTAAAGCCCAATGGTGCAGAGATTGTGGTCACTAATGAAAACAAGAAGGAATACATTGAGTAAGAATCTACAGAAATATTTTCTAATCAAATCCATTGAACTGTTACTGTTAACTCTTACATTTTCTTGATCTTGTGTTTTTCACAGCCTGGTGATACAGTGGCGCTTTGCAAACCGAATCCAGAAACAGATGACTGCCTTCAAGGATGTAATGACGTTTTGTTCACTCGTGAAATACCATTCATTCTAGTTTTCATAGTTTGTTACGTTTTGTTTGCTTTGTTTTTAGGGATTTTTTGAGTTGATCCCTCAAGATCTGATCAAGATCTTTGACGAGAATGAGCTTGAGGTGAGTTATCCATCCACCTGTGGTTATGAAATAAATTTTAAGGACATGAATAACAAATCAGACCCCCTCCCCTCTCCAAAGCTGCTCATGTGTGGTCTGGGAGATGTGGACGTGAACGACTGGAAAGCGAACACCAAGTACAAGAATGGCTACTGTGCCAACCACGTAGTTATCCACTGGTTTTGGAAAGTAAGAACCGTTTCATGCCTGGAGCTACTTAACAATGAGCCGTAGTGTTGTCTACTTCCAAGTAGCAACAGCTTTTCTATGTTAAATACATTGTAGGTAGAAAAAAACTACAAAACAAAGTAGCATAACCATAACTATAAGACAACATATTGTGACAATAACAAAGGGCTATGCACTAGTTATTCAATGACTGTCTGTGTGTATTATCATAGGCAGTACTGCTGATGGATGCAGAAAAACGAATTCGGCTCTTACAGTTTGTGACTGGAACCTCCAGAGTCCCAATGAACGGTTTTGCTGAACTCTATGGTGAGATAAACTAGTACCGGTTCAAATGTTTGGGGTCTTATATGTTGGATACACCTGTAATTACATGTTTGTTTGTCTGCTATTTAATGATTTTTCCAGGATCTAATGGGCCACAGCTGTTCACCATTGAGCTATGGGGAACACGTGACAAACTGCCCCGAGCCCACACATGGTAAGAAAGCCTCTTGCATTTTACTTTATAAGTTTCTGTGAGCTAGTCATGTGATTTTGACGGATGGACATTAAGCTTTGTTTTTTTCATTTCAAGATCCCATAAGTGTCTTAAAACCAAATGGTTGTTTAAATGACAATAAATGCACTCTTTTCCACATACACCTAACCACTTTTTAGACAGGATGTTATTACCTCACTCAACATGTATTCTTCCACTTGGTTTACTGTTTAAGTCCCACCTTCCTATACCGTCTTCATGCAATCATTGAGCAGTGTTCAAATCAGTAATTATTTACAGCACTAGTGATCAGTCAGCCAGTGTGTGTACTCTCACGACCTGATCTTCAGTGGAAGTGGTACAACAATACCAGGTGAACTACATTTGGCTCTACTCACTGGAGAATTGTGCCACGGCAGTATGGCAGCTAATGCTTGGTTTGTACAATGGGTTTAGCGGTCAATGCTCCTTTTTTACACTTCTAATTAGATGAGAATCCTTCAACAGCTTGGTGACAAATAATGCATTCCATATTGCCTTTTCTGTATCTATTTTCTTGCTCTATTGACAACACAATACACATGACACCGAAGCATGATAAACATCAATGAAAATTTACCATTTACTTTAGAATCATATTGAATTCTGTATCGCCTTTAGTTACATTTTTTTTCCGACACATTCGAAATATTCTTAATACTAAATGGTTTAGGGCTGGATGTGTTCAAATGAAGGTTTCACAGTTGCTTTCACAGTTTAGGGCTGGAGTGTTCATAGTGTGGCCTGAGGGCCATTTTTGTCCCACAGTAATGAGATATATTATTATATAGTACCGTACACTTATTGTTTTGACACCTATAACAACGTTAAGACCTATGTTGGATTCCTTTTAGCATCTTTATATATTGCTAAAGATGTATCAATTTAGCCCCATGCACCTTTTATTTTTCTGTACATAAAGTAGTGTTCAAAATAATAGCAGTCCAATGTGACTAACCAGATTAAGTACTGTAATTAGTATATTTTTATTGCTACAAGGCAAACAAGTTACCAGTGGGTACAGTAGATACTCAGAAAACAAACAAGACCCAGATATGCACGCTCTTACATAGGGGTGTTATGATTCATGCACTACATTGATGTATCGATTTATAGTCTTATGATCCAACTACATTGATCTGTGTTCAGCAACTGGCCCTTCCAGATAACATACTGTATATCGATCTAACATTGTTAGAAAGGTAATCAATCGATTGAATCGATACCAGGGAATAAAGCAATAGATTTAGGCACAGCAGGCTTTATACTGATGTGTTCTAAGCTATTTTAATGACAAAGACGATAAACATTACCCTTGTAACAGTTTGATTTCGCATAAGTCAATTAGATATGCCTGTCTGAATTGAATCGGCAAGTACAAATTGCGATACGAATTGAATAGTTAAAACGAATCGTTACACCCCTACTCTTAAGGCTGTGCAGTTAGGCGATTTGTTGAAAGGTGTGTGTTAAAAAAAAAAGTAGCAGTGTGGCATTCAGTCAGTGATCAGTGATCAATTTTGGGAAAAAAACAGGTGTGAATCAGGTGACCCCTATTTAAGGATTAAACCAGCACTTGTTGAACATGTATTTCTTTTTGAAAGCCTTAGGAAAATGGATAGTTCAAGACATTGTTCAGAACAACAGTGTACTTTGATTAAAAAGTTGATTGAAAAGGGGAAAACTTAAAGTAAAGAAGAACTAAAGAAGTGCAAAACATTTTTGTTCAACTTATATGATTTCCAGTGCCTTAAAATGGAGAGCAAAACCAGAGACACATAGCAGAAAACGGAAGACTACTACCAAAATAGACCGAAAAATAACCAGAATGGCAAAGGCTCAACCAATGATCAGCTCCATAACGATGAAAGACAGTCTGGAGTTACCTGAAAAAACTGTGACAGTTAGACGACGTCAGTGTTAAGGTAATCTATTAACAAGAATCCCCCGCAAACTCCCTCTGTTAAAAAAAAAGGCATGTGAAGAAGAGGTTGCTATCTGCCAAGAACACATTAACTGGCCTAAAGCGAAATGGAGGAACATTTTGTGGACTGATGAAAGTAAATTGTTATCGCAACATGTTACAATAGTTTGTAAGATGTCACATTTGCTAAAGCTTTTGTTGTTGTTTTTTTACCTATGTTACATTGGATTTTAAAATATGCAATTTAAGGTATCAGGGTATTTCAATGAATATTTTATTACCACTATTAGAGCATGTCCCTCATACAGAGGGTTGTGTCAGGAAGGGCATCCGACGTAAAACTTTTGCCAAATGAAAACATGCGAAAATGATTCGCTGTGGCGACCCCTGGGACAAGCAGGGATAAGCCGCAAGGAAAAGAATAAGTTCATTTTGGGTCCAAAAGCCACAGACAGTTTGTGAGACGACCCCCAAACTCAACTGAATTCAACCCACAGTACACAGTGAAGAAAGTGAA
Source organism: Oostethus manadensis (assembly GCA_024372805.1). NCBI lineage: Eukaryota > Metazoa > Chordata > Actinopteri > Syngnathiformes > Syngnathidae > Oostethus > Oostethus manadensis. The sequence goes on along the minus strand of QODF01000216.1, from coordinate 1,008,235 downwards.
GCATGGTGGTGCAAGCATCATTATATGGGCATGTTTCTCCTACTATGGTGTTGGGTCTATCCCATACCAGGGATCATGGATCAGTTTGCATATGTCAAAATACTTGAAGAGGTATGTTGCCTTATGCTGAAGAGGGCATGCCCTTGAAATGGGTGTTTCACCCGGACAATGACCCCAAACCCACAAGTAATCGATCATCATGTTGGTTCCAAACCAACAAAATTAATGTTATGGAGTGGCCACCCCAATCCAAAAGGCTGTTTCTAAAGGAAAACCAAAAAAATGTTAATGAATTCTGGAAAGTTGTTAAAGAATCTTGGCGTAGAATAACAGCTGAAAGGTGCCACAAGTTGGTTGACTCACATTTGACTGCTATTATTTTTTAACACTACTGTACCTTGTGAACCCTCCAGTTAATTTGCCATTCTTTTCTGCCCGTCTTTAATGAAAAAAATGCCTGATTCTCCAGTACAAGTGTTAACAGGTATGTTTCTGTATACAGCGCTCTGTGGAAAAAGGTTGAAGCCCCCCATGGATTAAGGCTACTGAATCCTAAACTGTGACTATCAATGAAAAAAACACCCACTGATAAAATGAGGTTTAGAAATGCATGTTTGTCATATTATTTTTCTTTTGTAAAAACAATGCATGTTTTCAATACATTTTACACCACTGAAAAGACAATTTCTCTTGTTAATGATGCCACATTTGTAATGCTTTACTTGGTATAAGTAATAAGTAATAAAGATTTGGCACATTCCTTAAGGGGTCATCAGCTTGACATTTATTTTTGTATTTATTTATTTATTTAATGAAGGACTGAGGTACTCAAAGTTGGCATTAAGTAACTTGTCTGGTGAGATGATCATCACTGGTGTAATTTTCCACTGGAAAGCTTTTGGTTCCCTCCAGTGGACACTTTGTGTCACATACCATTAGTGCATGCAGTTCTAAAAATATAAAAGATAGGCTATCTTATCAACCTTTCCTTGTTTTCTTTTATTTTCTCAAGCTTTAATCGCCTGGACCTTCCACCTTACGAATCCTTTGAGGAACTAAAGGAGAAACTTCACATCGCCATTGAGAACGCACAAGGCTTTGATGGTGTGGATTAAGTGAATGACACTGTCACCAAAGTGCAGCCAAGCCATCCTTTGACGAGGGTGTGAAGTTAAACATCACAGCAGCAGCGGGTCCTAATCCAGCCAGCAGTGAGACACATGAAGAAAGGACACTTACCGTAGTCCCTGCTTTGGCGGTCTGTTTGGGCATATGTAGAGAAGGAACAACAGCATCTGGACAGGGATGTTTTATTTCTACTAGTGCTTTAAAGTTTACAAATAATTATATTTTCAACATTTTATTTTTAATAAAAATTATCTCTTGTCAAATGACAGCATGACAAACATTAACCATGAGATCAGAGTTGTATAAAGGTCTCAAGCCTGCTCCAACCATAGATATTGAGTTTACCATTATCTGTCCTATAGGGGTTAATTTGGAAATATTTAAAAATTTGTCTTCATACATTTAAATACATACAATGTGATTTTTTTTCTTATTTGTTTATGTGCAGCATTTGCCCTGGATGAAACAATCAAATAACTCAAAAATTACCTTGATTAAGCTGTATGATGATCTGACTTTGTATATGCAGTCTTGTCCTTTAACTTAAATAACATAAATAACTTGGGTCCAGGTGACTGAATCAAGGCCTGTAGTTGTAATCAAATAAATTAACAAAGACATAACATTAACATCAATGCTATGTTATTCAATTAAAAGGTAATCTGGCAGTGAGGCCTTCTGCTGCTGTCTAAAATGATAACCTTAACAGGAAAAAAATTACTTGTGATTTTAATTTAGTTTTGTACATGCTTTTACATGATTCATTCCAGTAAACTGAGATAATATGTGCATTACATGCACGTAAAGCAAAGTATATGAAGTTTAAAAATGTACAAATGCCAGGACCAGTTCAAGGCTCATCTAATTCTAGCCCATATTTGTGTTTTGTGTGCAGAGTTTGATAATGTTACAATATTATGCATCATTTTATACATGTCTTTGTTATTACATACACAATTAGTGATGAAACTTATGATGACTGGGCATGTAATACAATGCTGCAAATACTTTTGTGCATTTATGAGCTGCTGTAGCTGTTCTTTTTGCAATCTTTGTGTGTGTAAGACAGATAATACTTTTATTTTCTGGACATTAGCTGACAAATATTTTCCAACCACCTGACTGACTTATTCATGTACATAATTCTACTGATCAAGGGTCAGTACACAACTTTAAAACTATTTTCCTACGTTGACTAATCCTGTACATATACTGTTTTCACACTCATTTATCCTATCTCAGCAAAAGCAAAAATTTACCAATGTTTTCTTTTCTGATCGACAAAATGTGTTTACACCGCCTGCCATGTTTACTAAAGGTTGTTGACGATGGAGGCTGTTGTGGGCTGGTTCTCGTCACTGATAACACAGCCTTAAACTTTGACTTTTTATAAAGTAAAGCACTTTGTTCATACCAACAAGTCTTATCTGAACTGTCTTTGCCAATCTGTCACCTGCACACTTCTTAAAATTGTTCTTTACAAAAACGATCCTATGCTTCAAGTGCACCTGTTAAAAATGTTTACATGTGGACATTTCTAAAAGTAAGCACATTCTCTACTTTCACATCTATACTGATGTACTATAGATATTGTGTTTAATGACTAGATCTACCATTCTTATCTGAAGAGTAAGAACTTTTTGTTACTTTAAACATGGAAGTATGACACCTGTAAGTGCATTATAGCAAACTTGTATTATTAAAGTTTAAAGAGTGGAATGACCTGTGGTTAAATATAAAATAAAATGCTGATAGCACAGCAAACCGAATAAAAATACATTTGACAAATAAAGACACGTGAAAAGAACTACATCTCTATCATGACATCTTCCTCCCATGTCTGTGTACACCTTTTCTTTGGTTTGGTTTCAGTCAACAGTAATATTAGTTTAAGAACAAATAAGGCGATTTCACCAGCAGATGGCCATCTATCCATCCATTTTCTTCCGCTTATCTGAGGTTGGGTCGCGGGGGCAGCAGCCTAAGAAGGGAAGCCCAGACGTCCCTCTCCTCGGCCACTTCATCCAGCTCTTCCCGGTGGATGCCGAGGCGTTCCCAGGCCAGCTGGGAGTCATAGTCTCTCCAGCGTGTCCTGGGTCTTCCCCGAGGCCTCCTACCGGTTGGACGTGCCCTGAACACTTCCCCGGGGAGGTGTCCCGGAAGCATCCTAACCATTTACCCGAGTCACCTCATCTGGCTCCTCTCAATGCGGAGGAGCAGCGATTCTACTCCGAGTCTCTCCCGGATGACAGTGCTTCTCACCCTATCTCTAAGGGAGAGCTCAGCCACCCTGCGGAGAAAACTAATTCCAGCCGCTTGTACCTGCGATCTTGTCAAAGCTCATGACCATAGGTGAGGGTAGGAACGTAGATCGACCGCTAAATTGAGAGCTTTGCCTTTTGGCTCAGCTCTCTTTCCACCACGACAGACCCGTGCAGAGTCCGCATCACTGCAGACGCTGCACCAGTCTGCCTGTCTATCTCGCGTTCCATCCTTCCCTCACTCGTGAACAAGACCCCGAGGTATTTAAACTTGTCCACTTGAGGCCGGTCCTCATCCCCGACCCGGAGCTGGCAGTCCACCTTTTTTTGGGCGAGAACCATGAACTCAGATTTGGAGGTGCTGATTCTCATCCCAGCCGCTTCACACTCAGCTGCGAACAGATCCAGTGAGAGTTGAAGGTCACGGCTCGATGAAGCCAACAGGACCACATCATCTGCAAAAAGCAGAGACCAAATCCTGTGGCCACCAAACCGAAACCCCTCAACGCCCTGGCTGCGCCTCGAAATTCTGTCCATGAAAGTAATGAACAGAATCTGTGACAAAGAGCAGCCCTGGCGAAGTCCAACTCTCACTGGAAACGGGACTGACCTATTGCCGGCAATGCGAACCAAACTCTGACACTGGTCATAGAGGGAACGAACCGCCTGGATTAGGTGGTCCGATAACCCATATTCCCGGCGCACTCCCCACAGTATTCCCTGAGGAACACGGTTGAACACGGTTCTCCAAGTCCACGAAACACATGTAGACTGGTTGGGCAAACTCCCATGCACCCTCAAGGACCCTGCTGAGAGTATAGAGCTGGTCTGCAGTTCCACGACCAGGACGAAAACTACACTGCTCCTCCTGAATCCGAGATTCGACTATCCGCCGGATCCTCCTCTCCAGAACCCCTGAATTGACCTTACCGGGAAGGCTGAGTGTGATCCCACGATAGTTAGAAGACACCCTCCGGTCCCCCTTCTTCGGACCACCCCGGGCTGCCAGTCCAGGGACACCGACCCCGATGTCCACGCGATGCTGCGGAGTCGTGTCAACCAAGACACGCCCACAACATCCAGGGCCTTAAGGAACTCCGGGCGGATCTCATCCACCCCTTGCCACCTTGCCACCAAGGAGCTTTTTGACCACCTCGATGACCTCAGCCCCAGAGATAGGGGAACCCACCTCAGAGTCCCCGGGCACTCCTTCCATGTTGGAAGACGTGTCGGTGGGATTGAGGAAGTCTTCAATGCATTCCCTCCACCGGTCCACAACATCTCAAGTCGAGGTCAGCAGCACACCGTCCCCACCATACACGGTGTTGATTGTGCACTGCTTGACCCTCCTGAGACGGCGGATGGTGGACCAGAATCTCTTTGAAGCCATCCGGAAGTCGTTTTCCATGGCCTCTCCGAACTCCTCCCATGTCTGAGTTTTTGCCTCAGTAAATGCCAGAGCCGTAGACCGCTTGGCCTGCCGGTACCTGTCAGCTGCCTCCAGAGTCCCGTGGGTCAAAACAGCCTGATAGGACTCTTTCTTCAGCTTGACGGCATCCCTCACCGCTGGTGTCCACCAACGGGTTCTGGGATTACTGTCACGACGGGCACCGACCACCTTACGGCCACAGCTACGATCGGCCCCATCGACAATGGAGGCAGGAAACATCGTCTACTCAGACTCAATGCCTCCTTTGGAACTTGGTCAAAGCTTTCCCGCAGGTGGGAGTTGAAACTCCTCCTGACAGGGGACTCTGCCAGAAGTTCCCAGCAGACCCTCACAATGCGTTTGGGTCTGCCGGTTCTGACCGGCATCTTCCCCCGCCATCGGAACCAACTAACCACCAGGTGGTGATCGATTGACAGCTCCGCCCCTCTCTTCACTCGAGTGTCCAAAACATGGGGCCGCAAGTCAGGCGAAACAACCACAAAGTCAATCATTGAACTGCGGCCCAGGGTGTCCTGGTGCCAAGTGCACATGTGGACAACCTTATGCTTGAACATGGCGTTTGTTATAAACAATCCGTGACGAGCACAGAAGTCCAATAACAAAACACCGCTCGGGTTAAGATCAGGGGGGCCATTTCTCCCAATCACACAAGGGAATCCCCCGAGGGAGCACTCTCTGGTACTTCCTCTAAGGACTCGAAAAAAGGTGGGCATTTTGAACTGCTGTTTGGTGCATAAGCACAAACAACAGTCAGGACCCGTCCCCCCACCCGAAGGCGTAGGGAAACTACCCTCTCGCTTACCGGGTTAAACTCCAATGTGCAGGCTTGGAGCCGGGGGGCAACAAGAATTGCCACCCTGGCCCGTCGCCTCTCATTGCCGGCAACACCAGAGTGGAATGAAGTCCAGCCCCTCTCGAGAGGGCTGGTTCCAGAGCCCTTGCTGTGCGTTGAGGTGAGTCAGACTGTATCTAGCCGGAATTTGTTCACCTCACGCACCACCTCAGGCTCCTTCCCTGCCAGAGAGGTGACATTCCACGTACCGACAACTAGCTTCTGTAGCCGAGTATCGGACCGCCAAGGCCTCCGCCTCCGGCCGCCGCCTCCGGCCGCCACCCAGCTCATTTAGCACCCAACCCCTTTGGCCCCTCCGACGAGTGGTGAGCTCATGGGAGGGGGGGGCCTACATTACTTTTTCGGGCTGTGCCCGACCGGGCCCATGGGTGCAGGCCCGACCACCAGACGCTCACCATTGTGCCCCACCTCCAGGCCTGGCTCCAGAGGGGGACCCTGGTGACCCGCGTTCGGGCAAGAGAAAACAAAGTCCAATCTTTAATCATCATCAGGGTCTTTTGAGCCACTCTCTGTCTGGTCCCTCCCCTAGGACTTGTTTGTCATGGGTGACCATACCAGGGACATGACAGCCCCCGACAACTTAGCTCTTAGGATCATTGGGACAGGCAAACTCCTCCACCATGATGAGGTGGTGGCTCAGCGGAGGAGACCAGCAGATGGCGCCATAGTAAAACTACTGAGTCGCGAGACATAGTTACATCAAAACAAAAGTCCAACTAGATTTGCTCTCCTGTGTTTTTTGTTGTGTTTTGTTTTCTTTTCAGATGTTAAGGAATGTTTTTCTTTAAACTTTTTCTGAATTTAGTTTGAACCCCAATTTTTTAAACTTTAAATAAACAATGCAAAATCATGAAAAAGTTGATGTACTTCAGGAATTCTATTCAACTTGTAAAACTAATATTATATAGATGCATTACATAGAGACTGATGTATTCAGTGTTATTTCTTTTAATTTTGATGATTATAACTGACAGCTGATGAAAACCTGAAGACTTCAATGTCTCAAAAAATGAGTATATTGTGAAAAGGTTAAATATTGAAAAAGACTAGTCTCCCATTCTAATCAGCTAATTGACATAAAATACCTGCAAAGGCCTGAGTCTAGTCCTGTAGGCTACAATCATTGGAAAGACTGCTGACTTGACAGTTGTCCAGAAGATGATCATTGACACCTTGCACAATGAGGGCAAGATACAAAAGGTAATTGCCAAAGAAGCTGGCTGTTCACAGAGATCTGTGTCCAAGCATATTAACAGAAAGTCGCAGGGAAGGAAAAAATGTAGTATAAAAAAGTGTACAAGCAATAGGAATAACTGCACCCTTGAGAGAATTGTGAAACAAAACCCATTCAAAAATGTGGGGCTGTTGCTGAAAGGGTTGAGAGTTATGTTCTCAGATGAAAGTCTATTTTGCATTTCCTTTGGTAGTCACTCTGACAAACTTCCCCACCATTGTAACCAGTCAGTGTCCAAAAACGTGGCTGATGACTCTACCACAAAGTCAGTCATCGAACTGCGCTCCAGGGTGTCCTGGTCCCAAGTACACATGTGGACACCCTTATGTTTGAACATGCTTACGCTTGAACATAGTGACAGAACTCAATAGTGACAATAACAAATGACCGAGTTCGCTCGGGTTCGGGGGCCGTTACTCCCAGTCATGCCTTTCCAGGTCTCACTGTCGCTGGCAACATGAGCGTTGAAGTCCCCCAGTAGGACAAGGAAATTCCGAGCACTCTCGTGTACTCCCTCTAAGGACTCCAAAAAGAGCAGGTATTCTGAACTGCCGTTTGACACATAAGCGCAAACAACAGTCAGAACACGTCCCCCTATAACCCGAAGGCAAAGTGAAACACAGCCCTCGCTGTGCATTGAGGTGAGTCTGACGACATACTTCTCGCACCAGCTCCGGCTGCTTCCTCACCAGAGAGCGGATATTCCACATACCCAAAGCTAGCTTCTGTAGCCGAGGTGGTGAGATAATGGGAGGGAGGACCCAAGGTACCTCTTCAGGCTGCGCCCGACCGGGCCCCATGTGTGTAGGCCTGGCCACCAGACGCTTGCCATTGTGCCCCAACTCAAGGCCTGCATGGCACAATCCCAAGATGAAAACCACTGCTGAACAAAAAAAACACTAGGTCTTAGTTTTGCCATAAAGCATCTTGATGATCCCCAGGATCTTTGGGAAAATAGTCTGGTCTGACAAGACAAAAGTGACAAATGTTTTTTGGAAAATATGTGTCATCTGGCATAAACAAATCGCTGTATTTCAGAAAAAGAACATCACACCGAAAGTAAAATATGTTGGTGGTGGTGTGACGATCTGGGACTGTTTTGCTGCTACAGGACCTGTAAGACTGACTGTGATAAATGGAACCAAGAATTCTGCTGTCTACCAAAAACTACTGAAGAACACTGTCCGGCCATCTGTTTGTGACTTTAGGCTGAAACAAACTTGGGTTCTGCAGCACGACAATGACCCAAAACACACCAGAAAGTCCACCTCTGGACGGCTGGAGAAACACGATATGAACACTTTGGAGTGGCCCAGTAAAAGTCCAGACCTGATGATGTGGTGTAACCTTAAAAATGCCACTCATGTTGGAAAACCCTGCATTCATTCATGCATCCATTTTCTATACCGCTTATCCTCATTAGGAACGCGGGTATGCTGGAGCCTATCCCTGCTGACTTTGGGCGGGAGGCGATGTACACCCTGGACTGGTCGCCAGTCAATTGCAGGGAAAACCCTGCAATGTGCTGAATTACAACAATTATGCAAAGATGAGTAGTCCAAATTTCCTCCACGGCGATGTAGAGACTCATTGTTGTCAAGTTATTGTTCCAGTTACAGTTATAGTTGTTGCTGACCCAACGGTTATTAGTTTTATCACCTTTTTAGAACAGGGCTATGTAGCATACAAAAAATAAGAAATCAGGAAGGGGGCAAACACTTTTACACCACCGTACATGCCATCTACACAATGAATATGATTGGTTATTTCACACTAATGACAATACATGCATGCTATTGCTATTTCTACTGGGTGCCTGCTCTCACATACATTAACAAGCGCACGCTCTGTGCTTCACGCTCATCTAGATCCACAATGTTGGGCGCCTTTTTTGTGTGCTTCAGCTCTAATACCGCCCGCCCCCACCCCACCCCCTCATGTGGCACCAAAACCCCCTTGCAGAGGTCAGTGGACAGGTCACACGATTCAGGCCAACCTTCTGGACACTGCTGAGGTCAGCGGGGATGGGTAGAGGGCGCAGCCCTGCTGGCAGGCGGTCTCTTGCTCCCTCCCTCTGCAACCCGGGCAGCATTCATAACCTGATAATAACTTTTACTTTATTGATCTGTCCCCTTAGAGAGGGACCACATGTAGGCCGACTACAGCTCCACCCCCAAACTGTGTCATATTTCCAGGTGATTAATTATACACCCTAGGGAGAGACTAACTGATCATGAATGTGGACAAGCACTCACTTTCCCACGTTCTGTAAGCAAGGGGCCTGCAGCTCAGTGCAAGGCCTCAGCTTCTTACATTATTTGTTCGTGCAGAGCAGTTGTAGTCACTACTATACTGTGTCACTAACAAGGCAATATGCTGTAATTTGTGATAGTCATCGCCATTTTTCTTAACCAAGCACACAGTTTTCCTGTTGAGGATAAATTGTGAGTTGCCTGATATTGTATTTGCTAAAAATAGCATACATTTGCAGTCCATATCAGTCTTTTTGTTTATCCGTTTTTAACCCAGAAGCGAGTCGTTTTTTGTTTTTTTGTTTTTTAATGTGTGAGAAAATATATCACAGATGGGCTGCTGAATAAAAGCTCCACATAGCAAGACAAGAGGGGGTTCGATCCCTGGCCACAATAAATGATGGACGCTGGATCAATATCGACATTGACTGGACAGCTGTCCGGCTCCTATCAATGCTTCCCTGTAATTGCCGGGGTCCAGCTTTTCAAAGGACAAGCTCATTTCCATTATGTTTTTCCTAGTCAGTGGAGACCATTTGGTGTGCATTTGGCCTGAGATATTGAAGGATCTGTTCTTATCAAGTCGGTTTTGCTTGCATTGATAAAGGAAAGGGAAAGGTTGTGATAAAAGTGTATCAGTCAGCTCTTTGCAGTGCTGAAGTCTTTATTACAAAATGTGTCAACAAACACAAGTCATGCCATGAATGTAAGTACATTTGCAGAAAAATCCATGCGAGTTGCTCCAGGGCAACATGAAATCAAGTCAGTTACACGTGTTAATTAGAAATGGCATTAATCCACACCTTTGTGTTTCCATGTTGTATTGTTTTAGTGTAAATCATCATCATAATTGTGTAAATCATCATCATCTTTTATTAGTATTGTTATTAGGTATTCAGTCATGATGATGATGAAATGAGATAGAAATCTCACATCAAAATACACATAATTGTACATGTCAAGAGGAACGTCATCATTGAATAAGGCACACCACACTGGTGATACCATGTTGGAATGATTATGTGGATATAGAGGGACCAATTACAAACGCACACTACAATCACAAAATTGAGTAATTTAAGAGTAAAGTAGTTTCCAATCCAGTGTGTGTAATAAATGGTCACACTGGAAAGACACACTGGCAAGTAGCGAGTCCGTGCTTTCCTCCCTTTTACCACCAGATGGCGCTGTGCTCCAGCAGCGTCCAACTGCAATCCCTGGGCGCTGAAAGCCCAGAGGAGGGCCACTATCTCCCGCAGCCCTCAGTAGGAACGCACTTCTTGGAGAGGAAGCTGACACACTAGCGAGCATGCAGCCACAATTGATGTAAATGGCGTTTGTCAAAAGGAGATTATATCAGCGTTTGCTGTTCTTTGTCGTTTTTCTCCCGACCTCAGGTAAGTGGATGGACTTTGTATGTTCCTTTGAGGACTTCTGAAGGTGTTTTAGTCACTACAGCAACAAAGTTGAGGCTACACCATAGGAGGGTTAGTTCAAGGGATGGCTTACCACTTTAGCGTCGCTTTTAACTACAACTCGGGAGCATTTTAAAGCTGAGTCGTGTAGTTAATGGTATAACTGGGCAATATTTTTTGTCCTAATATTTGTCCTAATACTGATATATTAATATTGAGAGTGAGCACATTGGCTGACACATAAAAGCCCGATATAACGTGAGTGTTGGATATCTTTAAAACGAATTTAGCCCAGAGTTAGAACACTCCTGTAATATTACCCGATTTAGTAAAATAAGTTATCCTTTTAACAAATATTTATTTTCTGTAATTTGAAAATAAACCTCAAATGGTTACAAATCATTCTTATAAGACAACAGTCAGCAGGCGATACACGTTCACATTAACCTCAGTTTATTTATGTTCAGGCATGAAATGTGTGTTGGGCGCAGAGGGAAAAATAAAATGGTAGATATTTCAAAGAAGTGCAGCTGAACACATGGCTATAACTTTGAGAAGTCATGAAGTCATCATCACTCTGGAGGCAAAACCTCATTGTCTGTTAAAAGGTTACTTGTTATATGATTCCGTTTCTTACTTTTTGACTCTCTTTTTGTCAAGGTGTTTTCTGCTTCAGTGAGTTGTTTTTCATCAAGGAGCCACATGATGTCACAGTGATGCGCAAAGAAGCCGTCATTTTGGACTGTCAGGCCCATGGAGAGACGCCTATCGACGTCCGGTGGCTCAAAAATGGAGTGAAAGTAGTGGAGAACGACCGGGTGTACCTGCTCTCCAACAGCTCCCTTTATATTTTGGAGGTGGAGAGCAGGAGAGGAGACAAATCAGATGAAGGCTTTTATCAGTGCCTTGCCCAAAACAAATATGGAGCAATCCTGAGCCAGAGGGCCCGTCTTACAATCGCTAGTGAGTATGACATGTGAAAAAGTGATTCATGCCAATGATCTGGCATCTTGGTTCTTGTTTTGACTGTTTGCTGCACAATTTGCTAATACTGTATATCACTGAAAGAATTAGAACATTGGGATTTTATTTGCTCGATATGTATTTGCTGGACAGTCTTGCATTCAGGACGGCTATGTTGGAGGGAAAAAAGATACTGTTCGGAAGAGGGACATGCCCATTGGTGTGGTAATGAAGGAGCAGCAGATTTGAAAGGTCAGGCTCTGTCCAGGAGACCACCTCCTCAAAGCTAAAGAGCAGATGACCCCTATTCACTGGCCTGGGCTTTCATGTTATTGCACTCTGATCGCTGGTAGAATTGTTCTTTTGGAATGCGCTCTCCCTCAATGCTGCACTCCTATTTTAAGGGGGGTGGAGAGGGAAGCTTCAGGCAGAGTTGTGGGATGGTCTTGCCTCCTTTTCTCCCCAACAGGCCGGAACTCTCTTAGTCACCTTTCAAAGTTTTATGTTAACTCATTTTCTCAACCTGCAGTCTATTTTCATCTTTTTGATAACGCTCAGCCAGTCGTTACCTTGAACGTCATCTTAGATAGTCCCTGTTCAATGAAACGAGGCAGAAGAGACACATTTAGTTGTGTTTGATCGCATTTCATGGGACTTGTGTTAACGCCTTTTCTGTCTGTTCCTGAACATTTTTTCATAGCAGTTTGAGCTTACCTGGAAATCGTACAAACCTTTACAGTGGAACCCTAAATCCTGACTGGAGTCTGCTTCAGTCGTCAGACTTGGATTCAGAATTCCTTCCATATAAAATTTTGAAAACACAATAATCTGTTTCAAAGTTAAACTAATGTCAGTTTAAAATCTTTATAAACTGTCCAGTCAGTGTTACAAGTGTTAGCATACGTAACGGTCATACAAGTGGAAACTACTTTTTGTTAACTACTTTTAAAACTACTTTGGTATGGCACCTTTTAATATTTTAACAGTCACACAAGTGTAAAAAGATGTTAATGTCTATTTAAAAAAAAAAGAAACCTACCACAAAAGAGAGCTTTTTAACTGCTGCATATTAAAACTTGAAAATGATCAATTGTGTTGTGGGTTACACATGTGTTTGGGAGGAGGGTCTCCTCATATTAAGACTAAGCGGTGTCATTAAATCTCATGAGATTCAATGGTGATGATATTTCTTGTTTAGAGAACAGAGCAGCCAGAAGTCTATCTGACTGTGAGCTATGTCATCGCCACTGTGAATCATCCATCCATCCATTTTCTATACCGCTTATCCTCATTAGGGTCACGGGTATGCTGGAGGCTATCCCAGCTGACTTTGGGCCTGGACTGGTCGCCAGTCAATCGTAGGGCAGACATACAAACATCCACACCCACATTCATACTCTAATGACCAATTAAGAGTCGCCAATTAACCTAACATGCATGTTTTTGGGATGTGGGAGGAAACCGGAGTACCCAGAGGAAACTCACGCACGCACGGGGAGAACATGCAAACTCCACACAGAGATGCACAACGGAGATGCGAATCTTGAACCTCCTGACTGTGAGGCCTACATCCTACCCAGTCAGCCACCGTGGGGCCACTGTGAATCATAATACATCTAATATGGAATTGGGAGGGCACGAGGGAGACTGGGAAACGAACATTATGTGCTTTATGCACACTATAAACATTGCAATCCTGCACTCAGTATTCCCAACGTCACTCACTCGAAACGTGTAGCTGTTTTTTTCATCTGGGTTCAACAACTGCCGTGGTGTTACTGTCCAAGCTGAAGCTGTAGGAATACAATAATTCGATCAAACTTACTTAAGATTTTTTAGATCAAAACATGATCGGTACATATGACGTCTATCAAAATACGTATTTTGAAAATGCACTACGCTACCTCTTGGTTTGGCACTGTAATTATCATGGGACGTGTAGTTCTTTAAGCGTAAACACAAAATTAATCTACTGCAATCTGCACTCTATTTTACATGTGTCTAAACATAACTACACATAAATTAGTAGTAGGAGCAACAAGCAATAAGTTCTATAACTGGTTATGTGGTTATCATCACGCTTTCTTGCAAACACAAAATGAACAAGGAAAATACAAAACAACCATCCCAAATTTTAATTTCAATTGAGCTGAAGTGCTCAAATGCTAAAATGTGAATTTATTTTCCAGATTGTGTGACCTTTAGAGAGCTACAATATGGAGCTTCCAACTGTATTTTGTTTTAGGCACCACCTGTAACAAGTTAATGATGTTAACTTGTTGAATTTTAGTTCACTTGAGCTACATACCGTTGTTCTTTGGCATTGTGGCTGAGATCCCCATTTTGGACAATGTTTATGAATGAAATGAGCAGCTTACTTACATGCTTCATAATAAAAGTAAGATGCGATAAAGGCAGCCTGTAAGCTTTACTAGTTTGTTTTAAAATGGCAGTTAGGCCCATTGAGGGTCTATCTGGAAGCTCATAAAATTTGCACATACCTGAGAAATGCTCAGTTGAAGGACACAGTGGTTACAGTGGGGGTTGTTGCAAGTGCCACACACATACACACACACAAATGTGAATTGCTGCTGTTTCCCAGTACCACAGCCCTAAATGAGCAAACTTTATTGCTGGTTAGTTTCGGCTGCAGGGCTTGTACAATTGTTCTGCCTGCTCTTTTGGCCAAAGAGTGAAAAGCTTGTTCATCCTCACACAACCTCACTGTTTTCTTCCATTATTCACCCAACACACCACTGTAGTCCCTAAAGAAAAGACCTCGATTTGCCTTGATATCAGCAGACAGAAGAAGCTGTTCACCACAGCAAGGCTAATTACTTCAGTTAAAAAGTTAAGCATTCAACATTGATTCCAGGTTTAGCTGTTGTTTGTACAACAAATGTGACACTACTTATGTCTTAGCACTTAGGGGCTGTGAAATGTAACTGTATGACGGTCACAAGAGCACAAAGGTGAGACGGGATTTGGCCCTGATGAAGTGGAATGTGACACATGAGCCACGTCATGTGACGTTTGTCAATAGGCTTCAGGTTAATGGGGGATTTGGGCCCAAAGCTTGGGTCCCTCTTTCGGCCTCTTGCAGCTTCCGTTCAGGTATACTTGCTCTGACAATAAACACCTCTGAGGCCACGTGTACAACTGTGGTTTAGCTGTTGACAGTAGTATATGATAAGTGCTTCAATATTTTTGACTCAATAGCGAGGATGCATAATACTTGTTTTTGTAATGTTCTGTTATGGGGAAGGGAAATTATACTGTATTTTCACTCTGCTATAGTACTTTGCATGCACACAGTACACCACACAGAGAACCAGATCACACATGTGCAAGGATGCAGTCAAGCAGAGTTGTCCCTGAGCTGGGTCTTGGTGGGTTTAGAGCCTTGCTGCTTGCAGGATGAATTATCATTACAAGGAGAACCTTGTAATGGCTTGGCTTTTCAATGATTCAATTATTTAAATAAATGATAACTAAATTCAAAATCTAATTTGATTGAAAATAAAAAATGAAAAATACTTTGATAGAAATAATAAAGTTAGTTATCATCACAAATAGTCAAATAAATGTAGTAATGCAGCAAATAAATAAATAAAACTGCACTTTGAATTAAAATAAAACAACATCTTTATGTAATGTAGTGCTTTCTTGGCCCACACACCAAAACAGTAATATGGACTTAACAAAACCGTCTTCGGCCGCACGGTGGCTGACTGGGTAGCACGTTGGCCTCACAGTCAGGAGGTTCAGGGTTCGAATCTCCGTTGGGCATCTCTGTGTGGAGTTTGCATGTTCTCCTTGTGCGTGTGTGGGTTTTCTCCGGGTACTCCGGTTTATGTGCCCTGCGATTGACTGGCGACCAGTCCAGGGTGTACCCCGCCTCTCGCCCAAAGTCAGCTGGGATAGGCTCTAGCACCCCCGTGACCCTAATGAGGATAAGCGGTTTAGAAAATGAATGAATGAATGAAAACCGTCTTCATCAACCACCGTGGAACCTTGGTTACTGTCAATAATCAGTTCCAGAAGGTCTTACCTTAACCAAAACGCACACTCACCGAATCCTTTTTTCCCATTAGAAATCACGAAAATCAAACTTATCCATTCCAAAAAGCCAAAAATGTTAACACAAAACACATTTTTGTAGTTTTACAATTATGATTATGGTTTGACGTGCTGTAAAAAACTCCAAAGGCGTACACTGCACATGATGAATGAAAGTGTTAAATGAAGAGTTCTTTTTATTTTCATTGAAGACGTGAATTCTTGACGTGAGTGTTCCCAAAGACACGATGTGGCAGCGAGACACCACACGGACACCACATTGCTGCTTTGCCTGTTTTGTTATTTTTTTAATTCAATAGTTTCTCATCTCAGTAACCCAAATCAGAGTGCCAGAATTTTGACTTAAGAACTGGAAAAAACGAACAAATCGACATAAATTCAAGAAAAAACTCATGACAAAACATGAAAATGTGTGTCTGTGTTGGTCCTTGCTGCCACATCGTGTGTTTAGGAAAACTTACATTAACAAGCACATCGTCTTCAAAACTGCGATTGACTAGCGAACAGTCCAGGGTGTACCCCGCCTCCCGCCCAAAGTCAGCTGGGATAGGCTCCAGCATACCCGCGACCCTAATGAGGACAAGCAATATATAAAATTAATGAATGAATGAATCTTCTTTAATAACTACCCCTTTCAGCTTTCATTTGTCAGAGTCAACTGCTGATGACATCATAGAAGGGCTGTGCAGCTGATTTTCGGTTTTGGTTTTCATTTTGTTAGCAAGATAACTTCTTTGTTAGAAGCCAAGGATGTTTTGTGATAAAGGTTGTGATCAAGTCGGCTGTAACTATTATGACAATACATTGTACTTTTTCTACAGCACGTAGTGCTTGGTTAAAGTGGAACGTTTTTAGTATCCTGCCTTGCCACCTACTACCCCCTAAATTTGATATTATTTCAAAGAGCTTCTGGTGGTATAATAGGTATGCTACACTCCTAATTTGGGTTTGTTATATAGCTTTGTCCTGAATTACATGCTTGTTCCAATAAACATGCTATGTATATTTGAAGCCCTATGGACACTGGTATTATGTAATGTCTTATACCTTGTAAAACCCCCAGCTTTAAAGCAGGTAGTAATACTCCCTGTCTTGGCATCCCAGAATATTAGTGTACTGAGCTTGTGTCTCTTGTCTCTTGTGGAGAAAAAAAACACTCAAATGTCATTTTTATTGTGGGTGAGTGTGAGTGTGTGTGTGTGTGTATGCATCCACTGACACAGTGGATTAAACCTCACAGGCCAGGGCCACATTGTTATTTTAGTTGCTAAGGAATACACTGGACTTGCACTGCTGTGGCACTATTAGGAGCTCTAATAAGACAAGAGCAAACTTCACACAGTGCAGGCTGTGGTGAGGATGAATGAAATGTCCATGAGTGAGACAACCGAAGGCGTGGAATCTTGTTTTTCCTACTCTGCTGGACACCAAAGGTTACCATGGTTCCCCTGAATGGCAGGCCCACAGGTCAAAGGGCTCCCTAAATTGTTCACTAGATGGAGGGTAGTTAGCCCGAGCCCAGAACTTAAATCTTCCTTCCAATAATACTTTTTTAAAACAGTTGCATTGATCCACATTACGGGGTCTATTTGTTATTTTTTTACAAAGATATGTTAATATGTTTATTAGGTCTAGAGGTAACCCCATTTAGCAATATGACAGAGACCAAATATTCAAAATGACAACTGGAATTGCAATGACAATAATTAAACAGAGCTATTTATTTACCAGTATTATGAATAGCCCGCTGATGCTGTTAATTCAAATAGGGCTGAATTTTTACAAGTCTTCTTATTAGATTGTTTAGGTGTACCTAATGTTGTGGCTGGTCCGTGCAGAATATACCCAACAAATCTTTAGCAAACTAAAAGAGTTGTTAAACAATATGTACCTATTTACATGTTAACCTTTTTCAACTCCATGTCGTGACATCAAGAGTAAAGACAATGAAGTCACTGTGTGCGGTTGAGTAGAAGGTTAGTGTTGAATGATTAGAAAACTTAGGAGAGGAGATAAGGGATTTAAGGGGAGCGAAGGGGGTGAGTGCTTCTCTCCCTACCCCCACACCCCACTGCATGGTGTTTTCAGGGGTCACACCGCTCATGAGAATAGCTCTTTGTGTTGCTGGGCCAGTGGTCACTTGACTGTCCTGCAGGCTGTGTGGAGCAGCAGCACATCTGCCCGCCCGCCGCTGATTGATTTGTTGGCTTTTTCTTCAGCTTTGCATTCTTCTGCTCTGGCTTATCAGTCAAGTTTTGTTTCCCTCTTCACCAGTCAGTGGAGTCACTGCATAATTAATTAGTAGCTGGGCTCTATAAAGCTGCAATGACTGATGTTACCTCCAACAAGAGTGCTTTTAAAACTTTTTTTAGGGATGTTGTGTGTGCTTTTATATAACATCCTCCCTCTGATGCTGGTGGTATTCTTTTTTCATGCAGCCTGATCAATACAGTGATTCATTTTATTGTCTCTCCTAAAAGATTGGACCCAGGAGGTGGACTGAGTTGGGATAGGAGTGGGCACTCATGTCCATCCACACAATTAAGTTGCAGAAATTATTGTTCGGACAAACAGCAGCTCAACTGATGTCAATGCAAATTACTGGAACATGATTGCAATTGACATATAAAAAATACTAGAATTACAGTCATATCTCGTTAATCGCGTTAAATGGTTCCATACCAGACCGTGAGGATCCCTCATTTATAAATGGAACCTATTTGTAGTTAGAGAACGGAAAACCTGTTTACAGCCTTCTAAATACATTTTTTAACAGTATTAGTGTTAGGTTCTGTTTTTTGTGTTTGTTGGTGTTTTTGTGTTGTTGCTATTTTCTGGACATTCACTGTTTTTTTTCTCATGCCTAGACTACCCAAGTGCTGAGTAGAGGCGGGCCTAGGAGACACACCTGTGACAGATTGGCAATTAGGCCTATTTATGCCAGATGCCACAGAGTTAGGTTGTTGAGTTGTCCCTACACATGCCTGTGCTTCTTGCTGGCCGTCTCCAGGGAATACTTGCTCAGACGTCTTCGTAGTTGTATCGGTACTTTCGTAGGCAAGTAATCATTGTTTGATTTTTCCCAGACCTCTCCCCGGGCCCTTGGTTTGTTTTTTGTTGTTGGTGTACACGGTTTGTTGTTGTTGTACAAGCATTTTGCTTCGCCCTAAGTTCTACCCGTCATTTTTGTATTTTGTGGACTAAGTTGTGTTGGAACCTAACAAGCCATCTGCTTCGCTCTAAGTTCTACCTGTCAATTTTGTAGACTAAGTAGTTTTTTTTTTTTTTTTTTTGGAAACTATCTTTAGCCTTAGTGCTAAACCCTGTTTTGTTTACTTTTCTCCCATGCAAGACCCGAATAAACTCTTTGGACTTGCTGCACGCTCCTCTCTCACATCCTGGGTTCCCATCTACAACCAAAACGTAACAATTAGGCTACTTCACATAGCAGGAAATGATGCCCAATTTGGATTTTTTGTTCAAATGTAATTTTTTATGTGGTTCACATTACCAAAAAAATGTAACTGCAAAGTGTTTTGCAAAAAGCATAACGTCACACGCTTTGTCATGTGTTTACAGAAGTAAAGACTGCTGCAGTGCGTGTGCTCTCCTCGGCGCATTTGTGACAACTTCAAGGATTTTGTGCAACAGAGTCAATCAATATTTTAACGAAATGATCCTGCGTAGCAGATCACAAAGAACGTGAGCAAGAATATCGGCTATGGCACTTTTTAAAAATAGTTGTTTTTAATGTATTTATATATTGGCCATTTTACATTGAATATTTAATCTCTCAAGTGCGCAAATGAATTTAAATGTCTAAATGCCTAATAAATTATCAGACATTTAGACATTCTGTAAATATAATGTATGTAAAATGTGGCTGTACGGTGGTAGAGTGGTTAGCACGTTGGCCTCAGAGTCAGGAGGTTCAGGGTTTGAATCTCCGTTGGGCATCTCTTTGTGGAGTTTGCATGCGTGTGTGGGTTTTTTCCGGGGCCTTCGGTTTCCTCCCACATTCCATAAACATGCATGTTAGCTTAATTGACGACTCTAAATTGTCCATTAGAGTGTGAATGTTTGTCTGCCCTGCGATTGATTGCCGACCACTCCAGGGTGAACTCTGCCTCCTGCCCAAAGTGAGCTGGGATAGGCTCCAGTAGACTCTAATGAGGATAAGCGGTATAGAAAATGGATGGATGGAAATGTAAAATGTTTAAGTGTTAACTGTAACCCTACTTTTGGCCCACCCTGTATATATGCATATAAACTCACTGGCCATTCCAGTAGGTCCTGTATTGATTGATTGACGTCCTGATTGACACTAGGCGCTGTAATTTTGTGGGTGATGCAGCGTGGCCCAGTCTGCGCAGTGGTCATTTCGTCTGGTGTCAGCTGAGAGGGTGGAGAACGCAATGGGCCCCCTGCAGAGCTCAGTGTCACACTGGCTGAGGGGCTGCCCACGGTGACCACCGTGTACCTCCGGTGGTCCAATAGTTTTTGTTTTGCCCTTCTTACACCATTGAACTGTTTTTTTACACTGGGCAACTGTTCTCAGTAAATCAGGGCAAATGTGATTTACTATACTTATAATCTCCTCCCAGGCCGCTTTTTCATCAGCCCGTGGAGGTCTGCTCGCGTGACCATATACAGTATTTGGCCACTGCGAGCTTGGAGCTCCTGGACCAAAACATCACTTTCCGTCAGGGTGTAGTTTGGCTCTCTTCCGCTGTCTTCATTCATATTTAGTGGAACTTGCAATGCGCTGCGCTAGTGGCGCATTTAAAGGTGAGGAGAGGTGTTAATTTGGTGAATATTTGACCCAGCTGTATTAAACCCGTTCACACCTTCTCTCCTCCCTCTGCCGATCCACTGTATTTTAAATATCAGAAACTCTGCTTCCGCCACAAGATCAGTTTCCGTAATGTCCGTAACTCTGCTCCACACTCCAACGTGGCAGGTATGGCAATGCCTGTAGACTAGTTTCCACTCGACTTCCGCCACCCGGAAGAAGAAGAAAATGCAACATCACCATGCAGACATGTCCTCGGTGTACTGTGGTGAAGTTAGTTTCTCGTTAGACGTTGTATATTTGGCTAGTTATAACGGTAGTTCCCCCTCACTGTGACTAGACTGCTGTATCATGGTGTGGAGATCTCACAAGGGAAGTGCTGCTCTACCCACAGGCTGTTTATATTAGGGACCATCAATAAATTACTGTTACAATGAAGAGAGCACCTTAAATGTCATATATTCTAAATCACACTACAAATTGATCTGTAACCATGTTAAATGATTTGTGCTACCCTGAAAGTTCTTTGCGTGCCCATTTTTTCTAATTTTGTTTTTTATTGGATGGACTTTTATTGAATCTTTTATTGGATTAGGGACTACACACTCACAAAGGTTTATGAAAACCAAACCATAAAAAAGTAAATTAAGCAATACTTTGTATTTTCAAATGAATTTTAATAACCATATTCACTTCTACAAATTCATGTTAGGAACAAAAGCTTCCTTATCACTACCTCATCAGTTTAAATTGAATCTGCGAAACTATAAAAAAAAAAAAAGTGGATCGAAACAGAAGCCAAAAACTGTGGATTCGAACATCCCTAATTCACACTGTCAAAAAGGTACATTACAATACTTTATTAGTCCAGGAGGGAAATTATAGATGAATAATATTAGTTTTTCGTTGATGGGGTTTGTAGTGGTGGACAACTGCATTGCATCATACTAGGATAGTGCTCCAGACTGCGACTAAATTGTCTCATTTTGCGGATAAAATATGAGTGAAATTTTCGTCTACTCAGGCATGAGATAAGAGTACATGTTATGTATTGAGTTCACCAGGGATATCCCTTATTACGGTGAGAATGAAAAAGAGTGGGAAATGTGTAATCAGTTGACAAAAGCTTGTCACAGTCTAAGCCTGTTGATGCCAGCATGTTCAATCGCTCACACTTTACGTGTATTGAAGTTTGTCCAGTCTACCATTTTTGTTTACACATTTTGCCTGTCTCCACTGCCTGTCTGCTGGCACCAAGAAGATCTAGAACTGGAAACCTTTTGCTTTCCAGACCACAAATAACTGGAATTAGAGATAGATATCAATCCAGACACAAGGAACAATACAATATAAGCATTAATATTTAAAATAAGCTGTCAGTTATCCACATGAACATCAGAAGTGTGTACACAAACTATAACAGCATCAGATAATATTTGAGTCAATTCAAGGAATCCTTAAAAATAATCATTTTCTTATATTTTTTTTTTTTTTTTTTTAATTTTGTGGTTGAAGCATATGAACATGAAATCCTGCGTTAAGCGCTGTTCATTGAAAGAATAGTCTAATAAGTGCCAAAGAAGCGCCATGGATGACAAATGGACTGAAAACATCTGTATGAAGTAAAAAACACATTAAATAGAAGATTTATTACACAAAAACTAAAGAAGTAGAAAAAAACATATTCAATGTATATAAACAAGTTAAACATTTTGAGAATGTGTAAGAATGAATATTAAGGTCAATCACTGGACAAGAATAAAAACAACAGTAGAGCAACATGGGGCATCCTAAACAGTATCATCAGGGATGGTACTAAAGATTACCGTCATTATTTTAGAGATGTAAATGCCAAAAATTATAATAAAGGTAGTTGAAAGGTTCAATAACTAATTTGTAAATATTGGACCAAACTTGGAAGAAAGGATCTCAAACCCCCAATCTTCCAAAATAAATGAAAAACATTTCAACAAAAGTTTGGACAAATTTATAAATAAGAATGATTTGATTGCTGACAGACAATACAGAGCTAACATTTCAACTTCCATGGCACTAATCTAGAGCTTCAATGATTAATCCATTATCCAATTAATGGACAACTATTTTGGTAAACAATTCATCATGTTATTAAATTCTGCCTCTCAAATGTTGCTACTTTTTACAGCCATTCATTAAAGCATACCTATTATCTTTGTGTTTCAGGCAAAACAAGATAGTCACACACATTAGCTTTGACTTTGAAAAAGAGAAATCAACTTTTTTGCCTCTTCCTGATATCTTGCGAAGCAAACCACTGCAGAGATGCGTGCGTACAGCCTGCGTAAGAACATACCCATGTAAAGTGTTGACGTTCATCCATTTGTACTTGTGTGTAGGAAAATGCGCACATTTATGCACAAATCTTGCCATGCGCACACACACAAAATGTAGTGGCACAGTAAAAATACAAATAGCTATGGCTGTGCCTGTCCAGCATAAGCCATATCATGTTGTTACATGCTTCACAACTTGACCATGAAACACGGCGCTACCACTAAAGTACTTCATTTCATTCATTCATTCATTTTCCATGCCGCTTATCCTCATTAGGGTCACGGGAGTACTACATTTGCTTCACACAATTAAAGGCAAAAGAAATGGTTGGTTGGTTGGCCCTTCCAATAAGATATTATTATTGTGACTTTGGATGGAGCAGAGCGTACGCTTTTGGTAGCTCACATGTATGTTGAGTGCAGCCTGCTTTGTAGAGACTGACCACAGTAACCAGAGCAGAGGAGCCTGAACTAATTCCTGGTATTTGTAAGGCAACCTTTGTTTTGGCTTGACCTGTTCACTGACCTTCCGCTTGCTGAGTTGCTGGCATCTGTTGCAAGGAAAGCAAGTAGAAAAAAAGAACAACTAGCATGGAGCATGAAAATGTGTAGGCAGGACACTGAAATCCAAGCATGTGATGGGTTTCTGTGATGTTTGTTGTTGTTATTTAACATTGTATTGATTTAGTATGTTCACTTTAGAGAATTTACATTGCACCGACTGAGATAGCCAAACATTAAAGACAGATGTCTGGCAATACAATGTTTGCAACAAAGTATGTTTGCACAGTTTGCAAAGGACAGCAGTGGGGTGGCCATACAGAGCTGTGCCTGAGCTGGGTGCTAGGCAGGATTTGTGGGGGTCAGAGGTTAGAGGTGAGGTTGCTGGGTAGGGCAGATGGTCAACACTGTGGTTTTTTGCTTTTGGGGAATGGGCTCAAGTATTTATTGTGGTTGTATTTGTAAAAAATAAATGAAATAAAAATACAAATAGTCACGGAATGCTGTAAGAATTAATAGACAAATCTGAAATAATGTCAATGTTTTACCATCAACAGAATGTGCATAATAAAGACAGTGTTTGCTTTGATAAATTAAACCACACATTAGATGTGCTTTGGCAAACATCACCATCCAAAGCTGAAGGTCAATGTTTTATGTTCATCTGTGAATACTGCCCTATAAACCCTAGCAGTTATAGATTTTCCACCTTGACTTAGTAGTTGATCAATAATCAATGGTCTCCCCGCTGTTTGTCAATCCTGCATCGCTGAATGGAAAGGCCGAGCAGAAAGGCAGAAGATCAGTGCAGATCATCTCTCATGCCCTACAGCCATATCACTTTAGCACATAATGGCATTTTTTTGGTCCGAGCCTGTTTCATGTGAGGGTGGGCTACAAGAGGGGGGACTAGGAGGCCTTTCGCCCCAATTCTGTTTTGACATCCAGCAGCCACAGTGGGTATAACAACAGAGGGGATATAACTCGGGACTAATTTGATTAAACATGACCCTGCTTAAAAAAAGAGAAAAAGCTGACAAGAGTTGGCCTCTTGTCTAACAAGAACGTCACTGAGCACAAAGCTGGGGTTTTCACATCATGCCAGGAAAACAACTCTGCAGTAAATATCACCTTACAGTACTGCACACTCATCAAAGTTCAGCTGTGACACGGAGGAAGCAAGTTCGTCAAACATGATAAAGTTGTTTCTTTGCAAAATCATCAGTTAGGTAAATCCAATCTCATGGCTTTAGGTTTGCAAAATTAAGGTCTTAAAACTAAAAAAGCTGTTAATATCAATGATTATTACACATCTACTGTATATGACACTGCCAAATTCAACATTTTCTGTAAGTCTAAAATGGCTATGCTTCTTATATTGTTCCATCGCTAGCCCAACTTCACTTCAACTAAAAGAAACCATTAGTCTTTAACTTGATGCTTTGTCAGATGTCACGTTTTCTTCCTTCACACTGTTCACTTTCGATTTTAAATAGCAGGGATCCTAACAAGAGTCACGTTTCCACAATTTCCAAAGACAAAACCCCTTGAGCAAGTAGCACATGACACAAGTCCTCTATCTGAGAGTTGGTATTTTGATTTATGGTGTTATTTTTTTTGGTTCACCAGTCACACCCGGTTTGTTTACCAAATTCCGAACCTCAGGCTTTTGCAGCTTTTTGAGCAAAGAGTGGGGATGGTAGCACTTCTGTTTGACTTCAGTGCCTTTTAGGGCCCTTAAATCCCAGGGATACCTTCTGTCAAAATAGAGCATTAGGCTCATGCGCTCCTGATGATGATTCATGCATATGAGCTTTAGAGGGCTTGTTGCTCAGCTGGTGGTGACAAGAGCTCAGTTTCAGGAAACATTATCCATGCAGGCAGGATGTAGTTGTTTGTAACTTTTGACAACCTTGACATTTAAGATTAAAAATGTATGTGTAAATTATTAAAACAATACTATAATTTCCTAGAAGACCTTTTAATACGTTTTTGGTGTGCAATGGTGGTTGTAATGGAGAAATGGATCATTGTTATGAAACGTGTCAAGTTATACTCCCTGTTAGTGAGTAGGTATACACTAATTGTCTCATTTGCATTTTGTAGAAGGGTGGCGCATGAGCTAAGGTTGAAGCCATTCTTTGTTGGTGCAGATTGAAATTTGATTTTAATTTCTTGCTGTTACGGTCTGCTTACATTGAGGACAAGTGGGACATTGGTCTATATCTAGTAGAAATAGATGTCATGTTTGGCAGCTGGCACTATTGTCATCAGAATCAGCCATATACATTCAGCGTTTTTTCAGACTGAGAGGCGTTCTAGTTATGGCTGCATTTACACAAAGAAACAATGAGTCATTTGACACGTTAATCACCCATCCAACTCAAACGCCTATTTAATGTTGACACTTTAGCGCACTCAAAGTAAAAGTATGCTCTCTTCTGCTGCAGGTATTTCCTCGTTTACAATCCAGCCAAGGTCCATCGTGGTAACTGAAGGCTCAGTCGCTAGATTTTCTTGCAAAATCACTGCACACCCTCCTCCTATCATCACTTGGGAGTTCAATCGGGTCACATTACCCCTTGCCACTGAAAGGTATGCAGTCTCAGTCCACCATTTGCAATACATGTTTGCTAGACAGTAGCGTTGTTATGGAGTGCTGTGTTGTAATGTTCTTATACCATATATATTTTTTATTTGTGTCCTCCAGAATCACAGTGCTGCCCGGCGGTATTCTTCAAATCTACGGGGTGCAGTGGGCAGACGCTGGAAGTTACCGTTGCAGCGCCACCAACATTGCTAGCCGGCGCCGCAGCACAGAGGCCACACTTACAATCACCCCAGGTGTGTCACGGCACTGTGTTGTACACACTCCACATTTGTAGTTTTACTACTAAATAATAGTACTTAAGCATCACTGTTGTGTAGACAAAAAAAATGAAACTGCAATTAGACACCTGCATTTATTGTTGAATTTTCACATTAATGTACATTACACTATATGTGACATGAAACCTTATACTGTATATTTATGCTTCCTCCTACCCTTTTAACTCTCCCTGCAGCTCCCAGCCCTCCACTTTCCCAGATACCACGCATCATAGCTGGACCGCAAAACATTTCTGTGTCCGTTCATCAGAGTGCATACTTAGAGTGTATGGCCACTGGCAACCCCCGACCCATCATCTCCTGGAGCCGGGCTGACAGCAAGTCTATTGATGTTTACCACACCAAAGTGTTGGGAAATGGCAACCTCATCATCACAGACATCAAACCCCAGCATGGAGGAGTGTACATGTGCAGGGCCACCACTCCTGGCACACGAAACTTCACTGTTGCTGCAGCCAATGTTACTGTACTAGGTAAAGATATACAATTACAGTTACTGTACATAGTTAGAATTGTCTGCTGTTTTAGGTTTTCTCTTTACCTTTTGCTGGAATCCACACGTGGATTGAAAAAATAGTGGGGGTGGTTAAAATGGATGATTATCCCTGTCAAATTTCATTAGGTTGCAATTGACTCGGTGTACATAAAAATGTTTTGAATATGTATTTCTTACATGATTGTTTATTTCGAGCCACACAAAATAAACAGATCGGAACTGATTTGGCTCGAAAAGGAGTGGGAAGAAGACAATCTTATTTACACCCACCTCCTATTTGTAACACTAAAGCCAGTTATATTAACAAAATATGCAGTTACACATTATCATACATAAACAAGATATTAGACCTACACACACGTACAATATGGATTCTTATTAATGCGTTATACCATGAACATCTTATCAATACTAATGTGACATTACTCATTATTATACCATCATATATCAACATACCAATCATGTATTATAATTAATTCATGAATTTACTTATTGGATAAATTTATTTAATTTATATGCAGAGAATTTTGATTAATTAATATAATGGTTATTAGTGTCGATGGAAATAATAATTAGTTTGGATAGAATGTGTTGCGCATTATTGATGTTGTTCTTCCACAGCTCCACCTTCCTTAGTAGAGTGGCCGGAGAGCCTGACTCGTCCACGTGCCGGCACTGCTCGCTTTGTGTGCCAAGCTGAAGGCTTTCCAACACCTCAGATCACTTGGCTCAAGAACGGGGAGAAAATTCACTCCAATGGTCGCATCAAGATGTACAGCAGGTAATATTTCTTTACATGTGTTTCACTTTGGTATTTATGTGAATGCAAAGGTGAGGAACAAAGACAGATTTATTTTACCTCTTCCGACCAACTAAAAACAAAGCGTATGAATAATTAACAGCAGGAAGGAAACTGAGGATTTAAATGCTTTCCCTCTAATTTTCTCCCCTCTATTTAGCTGTCAATGCCTGTTAAAGGTAATTATGAGATGCCTTCACCTTGGGAAAGGAACCCTGTCATGAAGTTGTGTGTGCGTATGTGTGCGTGTTTCACAGCAAACTGGTCATCAACCAGATAATTCCTGAGGACGATGCCATTTATCAGTGCCAGGCTGAGAACCAGCAGGGCTCTGTCCTCTCCATGGCAAGGCTCATCGTGGTGATGTCAGAGGACCGCCCAAGCGCGCCAAGAAACATCCGAGCGGACACTGTGTCGAGCTCCGCCATATTGCTGGCTTGGGACAGGCCGCTTTATAACTCAGACAAAGTGATTGCATATTCAGTGCACTACATGAAAGCTGAGGGTGAGTAAACAAACGTGAAAATAATTTGCATTGTCATATACAATATGAACAAAAGTATATAGACGACTGGCCATTACACCTTAAGCAAGTGAAAATGAAAGACAGGTTATATGTTATATATACTGTACAGTATATGTTGAACAGGCGAGAGGGCACGATAGCTCACCATTTCTTTTCTCTGTCATCCCAATGGATGCTGGGACGGGTTGAGCTCTCATGTCGTATGCTAATGTTGCCAGAGAATTATCCAAAATGTCTGGGTAAAATGAAAGTGTTTTATTAAGTCTTTGTACGTGGGGGCTATTTACTTAAATTTGTTTTTTAAAAATCATAGGACCTGGGGCTGAACTGAATACTTACGAGGGGAATCTGTAAGCGTTGCCTAATAAGTAGCTAGTTGTGCACAAACACAGAATTTGGCAACAAAAAATCAGAGGAGTAATTGTCTTTCCACCGAACAAGGATGGTCTATGTAAAGAAAGCACTGTCTCTGCTTCTGATTTAAAGACAACTCTGAAAAAAGACTTGTTTTATTTTGTAAACATCATAGACTTGTTGGATACCAGTTGAATAAGGCTGGTATAGTCTAATACCTGGTTAATTAATCAGTTGATTAAGAGGTGTGTCCCAATGCTTCTGTTTAAATTGCATATCTGATTATTGTGTCAC
>QODF01000216.1:799202-978498 GCA_024372805.1 Oostethus manadensis | reverse complement strand
TTTTGTGGACTAAGTTGTGTTGGAACCTAACAAGCAATCTGCTTCGCTCTAAGTTCTACCTGTCAATTTTGTAGACTAAGTAGTTTTTTTTTTTTTTTTTGGAAACTATCTTTAGCCTTAGTGCTAAACCCTGTTTTGTTTACTTTTCTCCCATGCAAGACCCGAATAAACTCTTTGGACTTGCTGCACGCTCCTCTCTCACATCCTGGGTTCCCATCTACAACCAAAACGTAACAATTAGGCTACTTCACATAGCAGGAAATGATGCCCAATTTGGATTTTTTGTTCAAATGTAATTTTTTATGTGGTTCACATTACCAAAAAAATGTAACTGCAAAGTGTTTTGCAAAAAGCATAACGTCACACGCTTTGTCATGTGTTTACAGAAGTAAAGACTGCTGCAGTGCGTGTGCTCTCCTCGGCGCATTTGTGACAACTTCAAGGATTTTGTGCAACAGAGTCAATCAATATTTTAACGAAATGATCCTGCGTAGCAGATCACAAAGAACGTGAGCAAGAATATCGGCTATGGCACTTTTTAAAAATAGTTGTTTTTAATGTATTTATATATTGGCCATTTTACATTGAATATTTAATCTCTCAAGTGCGCAAATGAATTTAAATGTCTAAATGCCTAATAAATTATCAGACATTTAGACATTCTGTAAATATAATGTATGTAAAATGTGGCTGTACGGTGGTAGAGTGGTTAGCACGTTGGCCTCAGAGTCAGGAGGTTCAGGGTTTGAATCTCCGTTGGGCATCTCTTTGTGGGGTTTGCATGTTCTCCCTGTGCGTGTGTGGGTTTTTTCCGGGCCCTTCGGTTTCCTCCCACATTCCATAAACATGCATGTTAGCTTAATTGACGACTCTAAATTGTCCATTAGAGTGTGAATGTTTGTCTGCCCTGCGATTGATTGCCGACCACTCCAGGGTGAACTCTGCCTCCTGCCCAAAGTGAGCTGGGATAGGCTCCAGTAGACTCTAATGAGGATAAGCGGTATAGAAAATGGATGGATGGAAATGTAAAATGTTTAAGTGTTAACTGTAACCCTACTTTTGGCCCACCCTGTATATATGCATATAAACTCACTGGCCATTCCAGTAGGTCCTGTATTGATTGATTGATTGATGTCCTGATTGACACTAGGCGCTGTAATTTTGTGGGTGATGCAGCGTGGCGCAGTCTGCGCAGTGGTCATTTCGTCTGGTGTCAGCTGAGAGGGTGGAGAACGCAATGGGCCCCCTGCAGAGCTCAGTGTCACACTGGCTGAGGGGCTGCCCACGGTGACCACCGTGTACCTCCGGTGGTCCAATAGTTTTTGTTTTGCCCTTCTTACACCATTGAACTGTTTTTTTACACTGGGCAACTGTTCTCAGTAAATCAGGGCAAATGTGATTTACTATACTTATAATCTCCTCCCAGGCCGCTTTTTCATCAGCCCGTGGAGGTCTGCTCGCGTGACCATATACAGTATTTGGCCACTGCGAGCTTGGAGCTCCTGGACCAAAACATCACTTTCCGTCAGGGTGTAGTTTGGCTCTCTTCCGCTGTCTTCATTCATATTTAGTGGAACTTGCAATGCGCTGCGCTAGTGGCGCATTTAAAGGTGAGGAGAGGTGTTAATTTGGTGAATATTTGACCCAGCTGTATTAAACCCGTTCACACCTTCTCTCCTCCCTCTGCCGATCCACTGTATTTTAAATATCAGAAACTCTGCTTCCGCCACAAGATCAGTTTCCGTAATGTCCGTAACTCTGCTCCACACTCCAACGTGGCAGGTATGGCAATGCCTGTAGACTAGTTTCCACTCGACTTCCGCCACCCGGAAGAAGAAGAAAATGCAACATCACCATGCAGACATGTCCTCGGTGTACTGTGGTGAAGTTAGTTTCTCGTTAGACGTTGTATATTTGGCTAGTTATAACGGTAGTTCCCCCTCACTGTGACTAGACTGCTGTATCATGGTGTGGAGATCTCACAAGGGAAGTGCTGCTCTACCCACAGGCTGTTTATATTAGGGACCATCAATAAATTACTGTTACAATGAAGAGAGCACCTTAAATGTCATATATTCTAAATCACACTACAAATTGATCTGTAACCATGTTAAATGATTTGTGCTACCCTGAAAGTTCTTTGCGTGCCCATTTTTTCAAATTTTGTTTTTTATTGGATGGACTTTTATTGAATCTTTTATTGGATTAGGGACTACACACTCACAAAGGTTTATGAAAACCAAACCATAAAAAAGTAAATTAAGCAATACTTTGTATTTTCAAATGAATTTTAATAACCATATTCACTTCTACAAATTCATGTTAGGAACAAAAGCTTCCTTATCACTACCTCATCAGTTTAAATTGAATTTGCGAAACTATTTAAAAAAAAAAATTTTTTTTTTATTTATTTTTTAAATTTTGGATTCGGACATCCCTAATTCACACTGTCAAAAAGGTACATTACAATACTTTATTAGTCCAGGAGGGAAATTATAGATGAATAATATTAGTTTTTCGTTGATGGGGTTTGTAGTGGTGGACAACTGCATTGCATCATACTAGGATAGTGCTCCAGACTGCGACTAAATTGTCTCATTTTGCGGATAAAATATGAGTGAAATTTTCGTCTACTCAGGCATGAGATAAGAGTACATGTTATGTATTGAGTTCACCAGGGATATCCCTTATTACGGTGAGAATGAAAAAGAGTGGGAAATGTGTAATCAGTTGACAAAAGCTTGTCACAGTCTAAGCCTGTTGATGCCAGCATGTTCAATCGCTCACACTTTACGTGTATTGAAGTTTGTCCAGTCTACCATTTTTGTTTACACATTTTGCCTGTCTCCACTGCCTGTCTGCTGGCACCAAGAAGATCTAGAACTGGAAACCTTTTGCTTTCCAGACCACAAATAACTGGAATTAGAGATAGATATCAATCCAGACACAAGGAACAATACAATATAAGCATTAATATTTAAAATAAGCTGTCAGTTATCCACATGAACATCAGAAGTGTGTACACAAACTATAACAGCATCAGATAATATTTGAGTCAATTCAAGGAATCCTTAAAAATAATCATTTTCTTATATTTTTTTTTTTTTTTTTTTAATTTTGTGGTTGAAGCATATGAACATGAAATCCTGCGTTAAGCGCTGTTCATTGAAAGAATAGTCTAATAAGTGCCAAAGAAGCGCCATGGATGACAAATGGACTGAAAACATCTGTATGAAGTAAAAAACACATTAAATAGAAGATTTATTACACAAAAACTAAAGAAGTAGAAAAAAACATATTCAATGTATATAAACAAGTTAAACATTTTGAGAATGTGTAAGAATGAATATTAAGGTCAATCACTGGACAAGAATAAAAACAACAGTAGAGCAACATGGGGCATCCTAAACAGTATCATCAGGGATGGTACTAAAGATTACCGTCATTATTTTAGAGATGTAAATGCCAAAAATTATAATAAAGGTAGTTGAAAGGTTCAATAACTAATTTGTAAATATTGGACCAAACTTGGAAGAAAGGATCTCAAACCCCCAATCTTCCAAAATAAATGAAAAACATTTCAACAAAAGTTTGGACAAATTTATAAATAAGAATGATTTGATTGCTGACAGACAATACAGAGCTAACATTTCAACTTCCATGGCACTAATCTAGAGCTTCAATGATTAATCCATTATCCAATTAATGGACAACTATTTTGGTAAACAATTCATCATGTTATTAAATTCTGCCTCTCAAATGTTGCTACTTTTTACAGCCATTCATTAAAGCATACCTATTATCTTTGTGTTTCAGGCAAAACAAGATAGTCACACACATTAGCTTTGACTTTGAAAAAGAGAAATCAACTTTTTTGCCTCTTCCTGATATCTTGCGAAGCAAACCACTGCAGAGATGCGTGCGTACAGCCTGCGTAAGAACATACCCATGTAAAGTGTTGACGTTCATCCATTTGTACTTGTGTGTAGGAAAATGCGCACATTTATGCACAAATCTTGCCATGCGCACACACACAAAATGTAGTGGCACAGTAAAAATACAAATAGCTATGGCTGTGCCTGTCCAGCATAAGCCATATCATGTTGTTACATGCTTCACAACTTGACCATGAAACACGGCGCTACCACTAAAGTACTTCATTTCATTCATTCATTCATTTTCCATGCCGCTTATCCTCATTAGGGTCACGGGAGTACTACATTTGCTTCACACAATTAAAGGCAAAAGAAATGGTTGGTTGGTTGGCCCTTCCAATAAGATATTATTATTGTGACTTTGGATGGAGCAGAGCGTACGCTTTTGGTAGCTCACATGTATGTTGAGTGCAGCCTGCTTTGTAGAGACTGACCACAGTAACCAGAGCAGAGGAGCCTGAACTAATTCCTGGTATTTGTAAGGCAACCTTTGTTTTGGCTTGACCTGTTCACTGACCTTCCGCTTGCTGAGTTGCTGGCATCTGTTGCAAGGAAAGCAAGTAGAAAAAAAGAACAACTAGCATGGAGCATGAAAATGTGTAGGCAGGACACTGAAATCCAAGCATGTGATGGGTTTCTGTGATGTTTGTTGTTGTTATTTAACATTGTATTGATTTAGTATGTTCACTTTAGAGAATTTACATTGCACCGACTGAGATAGCCAAACATTAAAGACAGATGTCTGGCAATACAATGTTTGCAACAAAGTATGTTTGCACAGTTTGCAAAGGACAGCAGTGGGGTGGCCATACAGAGCTGTGCCTGAGCTGGGTGCTAGGCAGGATTTGTGGGGGTCAGAGGTTAGAGGTGAGGTTGCTGGGTAGGGCAGATGGTCAACACTGTGGTTTTTTGCTTTTGGGGAATGGGCTCAAGTATTTATTGTGGTTGTATTTGTAAAAAATAAATGAAATAAAAATACAAATAGTCACGGAATGCTGTAAGAATTAATAGACAAATCTGAAATAATGTCAATGTTTTACCATCAACAGAATGTGCATAATAAAGACAGTGTTTGCTTTGATAAATTAAACCACACATTAGATGTGCTTTGGCAAACATCACCATCCAAAGCTGAAGGTCAATGTTTTATGCTCATCTGTGAATACTGCCCTATAAACCCTAGCAGTTATAGATTTTCCACCTTGACTTAGTAGTTGATCAATAATCAATGGTCTCCCCGCTGTTTGTCAATCCTGCATCGCTGAATGGAAAGGCCGAGCAGAAAGGCAGAAGATCAGTGCAGATCATCTCTCATGCCCTACAGCCATATCACTTTAGCACATAATGGCATTTTTTTGGTCCGAGCCTGTTTCATGTGAGGGTGGGCTACAAGAGGGGGGACTAGGAGGCCTTTCGCCCCAATTCTGTTTTGACATCCAGCAGCCACAGTGGGTATAACAACAGAGGGGATATAACTCGGGACTAATTTGATTAAACATGACCCTGCTTAAAAAAAGAGAAAAAGCTGACAAGAGTTGGCCTCTTGTCTAACAAGAACGTCACTGAGCACAAAGCTGGGGTTTTCACATCATGCCAGGAAAACAACTCTGCAGTAAATATCACCTTACAGTACTGCACACTCATCAAAGTTCAGCTGTGACACGGAGGAAGCAAGTTCGTCAAACATGATAAAGTTGTTTCTTTGCAAAATCATCAGTTAGGTAAATCCAATCTCATGGCTTTAGGTTTGCAAAATTAAGGTCTTAAAACTAAAAAAGCTGTTAATATCAATGATTATTACACATCTACTGTATATGACACTGCCAAATTCAACATTTTCTGTAAGTCTAAAATGGCTATGCTTCTTATATTGTTCCATCGCTAGCCCAACTTCACTTCAACTAAAAGAAACCATTAGTCTTTAACTTGATGCTTTGTCAGATGTCACGTTTTCTTCCTTCACACTGTTCACTTTCGATTTTAAATAGCAGGGATCCTAACAAGAGTCACGTTTCCACAATTTCCAAAGACAAAACCCCTTGAGCAAGTAGCACATGACACAAGTCCTCTATCTGAGAGTTGGTATTTTGATTTATGGTGTTATTTTTTTTGGTTCACCAGTCACACCCGGTTTGTTTACCAAATTCCGAACCTCAGGCTTTTGCAGCTTTTTGAGCAAAGAGTGGGGATGGTAGCACTTCTGTTTGACTTCAGTGCCTTTTAGGGCCCTTAAATCCCAGGGATACCTTCTGTCAAAATAGAGCATTAGGCTCATGCGCTCCTGATGATGATTCATGCATATGAGCTTTAGAGGGCTTGTTGCTCAGCTGGTGGTGACAAGAGCTCAGTTTCAGGAAACATTATCCATGCAGGCAGGATGTAGTTGTTTGTAACTTTTGACAACCTTGACATTTAAGATTAAAAATGTATGTGTAAATTATTAAAACAATACTATAATTTCCTAGAAGACCTTTTAATACGTTTTTGGTGTGCAATGGTGGTTGTAATGGAGAAATGGATCATTGTTATGAAACGTGTCAAGTTATACTCCCTGTTAGTGAGTAGGTATACACTAATTGTCTCATTTGCATTTTGTAGAAGGGTGGCGCATGAGCTAAGGTTGAAGCCATTCATTGTTGGTGCAGATTGAAATTTGATTTTAATTTCTTGCTGTTACGGTCTGCTTACATTGAGGACAAGTGGGACATTGGTCTATATCTAGTAGAAATAGATGTCATGTTTGGCAGCTGGCACTATTGTCATCAGAATCAGCCATATACATTCAGCGTTTTTTCAGACTGAGAGGCGTTCTAGTTATGGCTGCATTTACACAAAGAAACAATGAGTCATTTGACACGTTAATCACCCATCCAACTCAAACGCCTATTTAATGTTGACACTTTAGCGCACTCAAAGTAAAAGTATGCTCTCTTCTGCTGCAGGTATTTCCTCGTTTACAATCCAGCCAAGGTCCATCGTGGTAACTGAAGGCTCAGTCGCTAGATTTTCTTGCAAAATCACTGCACACCCTCCTCCTATCATCACTTGGGAGTTCAATCGGGTCACATTACCCCTTGCCACTGAAAGGTATGCAGTCTCAGTCCACCATTTGCAATACATGTTTGCTAGACAGTAGCGTTGTTATGGAGTGCTGTGTTGTAATGTTCTTATACCATATATATTTTTTATTTGTGTCCTCCAGAATCACAGTGCTGCCCGGCGGTATTCTTCAAATCTACGGGGTGCAGTGGGCAGACGCTGGAAGTTACCGTTGCAGCGCCACCAACATTGCTAGCCGGCGCCGCAGCACAGA
Source organism: Oostethus manadensis (assembly GCA_024372805.1). Lineage (NCBI taxonomy): Eukaryota > Metazoa > Chordata > Actinopteri > Syngnathiformes > Syngnathidae > Oostethus > Oostethus manadensis. The sequence continues at coordinate 971,250 of QODF01000216.1, read as the reverse complement.
GGCCACACTTACAATCACCCCAGGTGTGTCACGGCACTGTGTTGTACACACTCCACATTTGTAGTTTTACTACTAAATAATAGTACTTAAGCATCACTGTTGTGTAGACAAAAAAAATGAAACTGCAATTAGACACCTGCATTTATTGTTGAATTTTCACATTAATGTACATTACACCATATGTGACATGAAACCTTATACTGTATATTTATGCTTCCTCCTACCCTTTTAACTCTCCCTGCAGCTCCCAGCCCTCCACTTTCCCAGAGACCACGCATCATAGCTGGACCGCAAAACATTTCTGTGTCCGTTCATCAGAGTGCATACTTAGAGTGTATGGCCACTGGCAACCCCCGACCCATCATCTCCTGGAGCCGGGCTGACAGCAAGTCTATTGATGTTTACCACACCAAAGTGTTGGGAAATGGCAACCTCATCATCACAGACATCAAACCCCAGCATGGAGGAGTGTACATGTGCAGGGCCACCACTCCTGGCACACGAAACTTCACTGTTGCTGCAGCCAATGTTACTGTACTAGGTAAAGATATACAATTACAGTTACTGTACATAGTTAGAATTGTCTGCTGTTTTAGGTTTTCTCTTTACCTTTTGCTGGAATCCACACGTGGATTGAAAAAATAGTGGGGGTGGTTAAAATGGATGATTATCCCTGTCAAATTTCATTAGGTTGCAATTGACTCGGTGTACATAAAAATGTTTTGAATATGTATTTCTTACATGATTGTTTATTTCGAGCCACACAAAATAAACAGATCGGAACTGATTTGGCTCGAAAAGGAGTGGGAAGAAGACAATCTTATTTACACCCACCTCCTATTTGTAACACTAAAGCCAGTTATATTAACAAAATATGCAGTTACACATTATCATACATAAACAAGATATTAGACCTACACACACGTACAATATGGATTCTTATTAATGCGTTATACCATGAACATCTTATCAATACTAATGTGACATTACTCATTATTATACCATCATATATCAACATACCAATCATGTATTATAATTAATTCTTGAATTTACTTATTGGATAAATTTATTTAATTTATATGCAGAGAATTTTGATTAATTAATATAATGGTTATTAGTGTCGATGGAAATAATAATTAGTTTGGATAGAATGTGTTGCGCATTATTGATGTTGTTCTTCCACAGCTCCACCTTCCTTAGTAGAGTGGCCGGAGAGCCTGACTCGTCCACGTGCCGGCACTGCTCGCTTTGTGTGCCAAGCTGAAGGCTTTCCAACACCTCAGATCACTTGGCTCAAGAACGGGGAGAAAATTCACTCCAATGGTCGCATCAAGATGTACAGCAGGTAATATTTCTTTACATGTGTTTCACTTTGGTATTTATGTGAATGCAAAGGTGAGGAACAAAGACAGATTTATTTTACCTCTTCCGACCAACTAAAAACAAAGCGTATGAATAATTAACAGCAGGAAGGAAACTGAGGATTTAAATGCTTTCCCTCTAATTTTCTCCCCTCTATTTAGCTGTCAATGCCTGTTAAAGGTAATTATGAGATGCCTTCACCTTGGGAAAGGAACCCTGTCATGAAGTTGTGTGTGCGTATGTGTGCGTGTTTCACAGCAAACTGGTCATCAACCAGATAATTCCTGAGGACGATGCCATTTATCAGTGCCAGGCTGAGAACCAGCAGGGCTCTGTCCTCTCCATGGCAAGGCTCATCGTGGTGATGTCAGAGGACCGCCCAAGCGCGCCAAGAAACATCCGAGCGGACACTGTGTCGAGCTCCGCCATATTGCTGGCTTGGGACAGGCCGCTTTATAACTCAGACAAAGTGATTGCATATTCTGTGCACTACATGAAAGCTGAGGGTGAGTAAACAAACGTGAAAATAATTTGCATTGTCATATACAATATGAACAAAAGTATATAGACGACTGGCCATTACACCTTAAGCAAGTGAAAATGAAAGACAGGTTATATGTTATATATACTGTACAGTATATGTTGAACAGGCGAGAGGGCACGATAGCTCACCATTTCTTTTCTCTGTCATCCCAATGGATGCTGGGACGGGTTGAGCTCTCATGTCGTATGCTAATGTTGCCAGAGAATTATCCAAAATGTCTGGGTAAAATGAAAGTGTTTTATTAAGTCTTTGTACGTGGGGGCTATTTACTTAAATTTGTTTTTTAAAAATCATAGGACCTGGGGCTGAACTGAATACTTACGAGGGGAATCTGTAAGCGTTGCCTAATAAGTAGCTAGTTGTGCACAAACACAGAATTTGGCAACAAAAAATCAGAGGAGTAATTGTCTTTCCACCGAACAAGGATGGTCTATGTAAAGAAAGCACTGTCTCTGCTTCTGATTTAAAGACAACTCTGAAAAAAGACTTGTTTTATTTTGTAAACATCATAGACTTGTTGGATACCAGTTGAATAAGGCTGGTATAGTCTAATACCTGGTTAATTAATCAGTTGATTAAGAGGTGTGTCCCAATGCTTCTGTTTAAATTGCATATCTGATTATTGTGTCACAGTCTGGTTGTTATTATTTTAATCAATGTTATATTATAGGAATAGAACTCTACAAGCTTACATTTTACCTCATCAATCTACACTACACTATTAGGCTGCCGCCGCGTTTGTCGTTCTTTCTGTGCTGTTAGGCAGAGGTTAGAGAGAGAAAAAATAAAGAGGAAAAACCTCTTTATCTAGAGAAACACTGTTAGTCCTCTTTAGCTGTGGAGTTTCAAGAATCAGGGCGGAGAAAACTATTCAAAAACTTGTTGTGTGGTGGCACAAAAAGCCTTTTGGAGCTTCACCGTTCCTGGGAACTATTTCTATTAACAGCAAGAGTCACAGTGGAACAATGTTGCATTTGAGGGAACAAAAATCAACTTTGCCATTCAAGAGCTGCACTTACAAATAATTTGCCTGACTTCAGTTGGTGAAATGAACGAGGAAAAAGAAACACCTGCTCATTTTTGTAGTTGGTGAGAAAGGCAAAAAAAAAGTACTTTTATTGTTAAATAACTGGCATCGGTTAAGGTTTTTGCCACTTCAGGTTAAGATGCAGTCCACAGGCTTTGTGTGAGAATGACTGTCAGAGAACAACACATAGTTCATGCTGCACCTGAGGCTGCAAAGTCTTGCACTAAATGGAAGCTGTATAATGAGAGGATAAACTAATTAGTCCAAATGATGGAGTGTTCAAAAGTGCATGTCCTGAGAAGCCAGTCAGAGGTTGTGAATTGGGAAGGAAAGCAGAATTTGTTATTCTTTTCAGGGAAGCCTAAAAGAGGAACTCATTAGGAGGACAAAACTTTTTATATGCTTTGTTGACAACATTTAAATTCAATTAAAGTTTCCTCAGATAACCAATGCATGTGCCAATCTGTGGCTTTGCTCATTTGCTATTAATGGACATACTAATTAAGCATTATGTTAACAAATACAACAAATAGCTTAACAAAACTGCAACAAGTGTTTGATAAACTGAAAGGAGTGTACACATTTCAATGTGCTGTTGATTTGATTATCATGATGTGAAATATTAAACACCATATTAACTAAAATCCTTAATTTGTCCAGGATTAAACAACGAGGAATACCAAGTTGTCATTGGAAACGATACCACTCGCTATATTATTGATGACCTGGAGCCAGCTCGCAACTACACCTTCTACGTTGTGGCCTACATGCCCATGGGAGCCAGTCGCATGTCGGACCACATGTTCCAGCACACTCTTGAGGATGGTGAGGAATGTAACAATAACACCATTCAACATTAACTAGAAGTTTTATGCAGAAACAGGAGACAATGAGAAAAGAGCTGACATGGTGGTGACTCCCTCTCATATTTGTTTACAAGATGTTTTACTGCAGTTAATGAGTGTGGGTGTTGTTGACGTAAAGGGGGAGTCAAATATCCTTGTGTCCTTGTGTTTCTCAAATTGTGCACACAATCACGTTTATTTAAAGCCTCTTTGTGGTTTATGGATTAACAGCAGTTAACGTTTTTGAAAAAAACTATCCATAGTCTTTGTGTTGACTTTTAGGGGTGTAGTCACCTTTGTAGATTGTCACAGGTATGCCAATATTCTTTACATGAGCTAGTGTTTATGTTTTTGAGGCCACCTTTAGCTCTGGCATACTTAACCTGCAAATCTTTTTTCACGTGGAGCTAAAAATATTCCAAAAACACATCATATTTGTTGGTTGGATTGATTTATGAAGTTGATTCATAAGTTGTGGGACCTGTTCTTTAGCTCTTCTGTCTCTTTATTACCCAGTTCCCCTCCGTGCCCCCGAGCTCAGCCTCACCAGCCGAAGCCCCACGGACATCAAGGTGTCGTGGCTGCCCCTTTCCGACAAGCTGAGTCGCGGCAGGGTTTCTGCCTATCGTTTGTCCTACCGCACCAGTGCTGAGAGCTCAGTCTCTCAGGTGGAGCTCCCTGGAGAGAAGACACAGTATCTGCTAGAAAACCTGCAGCCTGACACCATTTACCTCTTGCAAATCGCTGCCGCCACCAGCGTAGGATGGGGTGAGCAATCGGCCTGGACTTCCCACCGCACTCCAAAGGCATCCGGTGCTCAAGGTATAACACAGCGTACACATGTGTATCGTATTTATATACATCATGCAAAAATATGTATTCTAATTATGTATACTATTCTGAATTCCTCATTTATGTTCAACAGTTTAGTTTCCCAATAATTTTGTCAAAACATTGCTTTTGTTATTCAATAACCTTTGCCCTGCACTGCCAGTATCACTGACGGGCTTTCAGTCATGGGTCATAAAGGGAGCCATTCAGGCCTCCGGGTGGGAAAAGAGTAAATGGCCGTTTTAGAGATACATTTTTGAGGTGGAGGGTTGTGTGATTCGTTTTTCCTGCCCATCCCATCCCACGTTTGCTGTGTGTCTTCTGTTTAAATTCGGGTGTCTTCTTGCAGTAATCGTGCTTCCTAAAATAGGCATGTGTGAAATTGCTCCCTGTGCTGTTGGTGTGGTCCTGCCTGCTGTGTACTATGTGTGAAACAGCTGGTAAACATCAAATGAGAGTTTCACTTTTCAAAGACTCTGACTAGGAACAGCTTCCTGCAGGGACAAAGTTCCTAAAAAAGATTCTGGCATGGTGCCCATTAATAAACAATATATTTTCTACCATGTTGTGATTAAATAATTAAATTGCAAATTTTTTTTGATTTTGTCTGCATAGTTCTCCTTTCTCCTGAGCTGCATTTGGAGCCCTTAAACTGCACCACAATTTTGGTGCGCTGGCAACTGGCACAGAAGAATTCGGCCAGCGTGCAAGGCTACAAACTGTTCTACCATGAAGAGAGTCAGTCTGAGAGTGCCCCGGTTCAGCTGCGCGCCTCAGATCATTCACACACCATTGGAGGCCTTGGTGAGTTGGGCTGCAGTTCTACTGATTTACTTAAGCCGGATTTACACTACATGGTTGAAGTGACACACTTTCATCTATGCGGTATGTTATGGCAGCATACATTTAACAATGCATAAAAAAGGATATGTTTAGATCAGATCAGATCAGATCTTCCAAATGTGAGTACAAATCTGACATGTATTGGATATTATATATAAAATTATCTTGTTTATCGCCGTTAAATGTTTTCAGACCCGACCATCATAAGTAAATTTCCACAAAGTAGGATTCCTTATTTATGAATAGAATATTTTTAAAGTTGGAGCATAGCAAACCTGTTTACAACCTTTTAAATACAGTACAGTTCTTAATAGTTATACAGTATATGTATTTTTAACTATGCCACGCTAGTGGGGTATTGACTGTTATTAAGGAAAACACAGTAATTGCAGATGGCGGCCAGCCGAGTAATTTTGACGTGCATGTGTGTACTGTATTTATATTTAGGCACTATATCGTTAATGGGGAATACAATGTAAATCCAACCTTAATTGCACGTGGGAACCTTAAATGATACTGTGACTCCGTGGTGTTTGGTAAGGCACTAACCACACTACGTACCACAATATGCACACTACTCTGTTGTACTATCTGCTGTGCAACAACATTGGTGCCCCATCGGCCAATAAGGTTGTTTAAACTACAATGGCACTCTTCTTATTTCAACACATTAACTGAATCGCTATAAAACTATAAAAAAAATAGCTAAACTATAAAATACATATTGCGAAAGAGGAACAGTGCAATTTGGCAGAGCACTGCTCCTCTTGTCTTCAATGCATATTCTCTCATGCTCAGACTAGTAATAGGAAGGCAATTCACTACAGTAGTAGTTGCTCTACAGTATAACCGCACCGCATTATATGGAAAGGTTATACGAAGCTACATAAAATAAGTGATAAGTCATAAGTGATTAATGTTGACATGCCTAATATGACTTGAGAATGAATTCCCCACCTACCTGGATTTTAAGTGGCTGCTAGTTTTATGAGTGATTAATTGGCAGAAGTCTGGTCACGTGTCAAACAGAGGTTCCCTAGGCGTGGAACAGAACAGCACCACTTCACTTTCCTTTCTGTGCGTGTGTATGTGTGCCTTTTTTCAGCAGCTGCTGGGTAGTGTTGGGAGCATATCACAGCTCCTCTGGCCCTTGAGGTCACACACATTCATTTAGGCTTTTTTCTTGAGAGAGGGGGAAAAAGTCTCAGGCGATGCAGCGGACAACTGACCATCTGTGGCCAGAGGGGGTCAACCAGGTGGTCAGCAGCTGACTTGTAAATCAGGCCGCTTGGAGAATGAGCAGCATTCGAAAGAAAGACGAATAAGCACTATAAATTACATGCGGTGTAAAAGCAAACTGCTGCTGGCATTTCATTTATTTCTTTGGTTTTAAGATAATTCTGCTTTTAGTTCTGTTGCGAGTCGTGTTTTACTGGCCACATTCATCCATGTAAGCAAACTAGAAAACATAAACTGACGGGTCACTTTCGTTTGCAGTCTGATGTATTTTTGTTTGTCTTTTCATCTTTTCTACATTCAGCCCACATCTGATTGCTATGATGAATGTATTGTATGTCAAAAGCTTTTAATAACCGTTAAGCCACTTCTGTGACATCAAACCAAAGTTGGAGCTGAATCAAGCTTCCTCTTTAGTGGCATTTATCTGAAGCAGATTTACTGTTTTGTTTTACGAGCGCTGTGAGCAGTGTTACAGACATCAAAGCCTCTCATTGTGTTTGGCTTTCAGAGTCACAAAGCTGGTTTATTGGTCAAGATTTCAAGGCAGTGCAAGGCTCTCAGTGGCCAAGCTGTAGGTCAAACAATGAGCATGCCTTGTAGTTTGGCTATTTTGTGTGTCAGAGGGGTAGTTTCTTGGGATTCAGCTGCATGTTTGGTGCAAAGGAGAAGGTGTAAAACACTGCATCTGCTCTGCTGTAAGGCAACAACACAAACTGCTAGTGAAAGTCCTGCTGTGTTGTGGGGACTCTGCGTTAACATCTTTAAAGGCATTACCAGTTATTACTTTGTTTACATGGTGATTAGTGTTAATCGGTAATAAGAGTTTACTTTCAGTAGCGAAATTCATGCACAGTTTGAGTGCCCTTTATGAATAATTAAAATGATCTTACACTGTCTTTTACAGATATTTCCCCACACATTTGAAATTGGCTTACTATAAAATATGTACATTTATGTTTCTATTGTCTTCCCAAATCTGGTTCACAAATGGTTTAAATGATGTGTCTCCAACTTTCTCTAACTCATCACTATTCAGAAGTGTCCACTACGGTGGAACCTTGGTTAGCGTCCCTAATCCATTCCAGAAAGACCGACGCTAACCAAAACGGATGCTAACCAAATTAATGTTTTCAATGCCATGAGTTATTTTTGTATTCCATAGTGTTGCTCCCCTCCACTTATTCATTTTCTGTACCGCTTATGTTTCGCACTTCAACAACGCAACATGATGCCAAAAAAGCTGCAAGTGCTAGTATTTCATGAAGAGGGTGAGAAACACAATTGAAATAAATAAATAAATCATGACAGAATAGGAAGATGGTGTCTGTATTAATCTTGCTGCCACACTGTGTCTCGGGGAACTGTCCCATCTTCAGTAAAGGTTGGTAATTAATAAATGTTTGTTTATCCCTTTCATTTGCCATTTATTTACATTTAGAATTGCTTTATGCATGTGAAACCATAACTGTAAAACGATAAAAACGTGATTTGTTTTAACATTTCTGAGGGTCAACCGGTGATGACATCATAAATGGTTGATGCGGCGGACTTCCACTGCCTTTTTCCATGTAGCTGCAAGCGAACAGGATCCTAACAAGGACGTTCTGTCATTTAAAATACATTCAGAACAGAGTTGGACTCTTGCGGTGTATTGGCAAAACGACAAGACTCATGCGATATTGTCTGCTAACCAGAAAGTGTAAGCAAGCAAAGGCAAAATTTTGGCGTACATTTTCTCTGTTAACCAAAAAATATGCTAGCCGAGGTTCCACTATACTTTGATAAAAAGAAAGCATTTTTTATGAAGCAGATGTTCACTGTGGTCAGTGTTAATGCTTGTGTGGTAACATGTTAATAAATAGACCTACCATGTCCTAATTGAACAGTTATAAAAATACTAAGAGTTGAAGCAAATATTATTTGATTATTTGGTGAGCTATTTAAAATCAGCTACCTGTTGGAGAGCCCTGGTTTAAAGACATGGAGACATGTCTCATTTAAGATCATCTACTTATTGATGCTACAATATACTGGCCAAAAAAAAAGTCGCCACCAAAAAAAACAAAAGCCATACACATTTTGTTGGACAGCCTTTAGCTTTGATTGCGGCACGCAGTTGCTGTGGCATTGTTTCGATAAGCTTCTTCAATGTCGCAAGACTTATTGCCATCCAGTGTTGCATTAATTTTTCACCAAGATCTTGCATTGATGATGGTAAAGTCTAACCGCTGCGCAAAGCCTTCTCCAGCACATGCCAAAAATTCTCAATGGGGTTAAGGTCTAGACTCCATTTGTGAAAAAGATGTCTGACGCTCCCTAAACCACTCTTTCACAATTTGAGATGGATGGATCCTGGCATTGTCATCTTGGAAAATGCTCGTGCCATCAGGGAAGAAAAAATCCATTTATGGAATAACCTGCTCATTGAGGATATTCAGGTAGTCAGCTGACCTCATTCTTTGAGTACATAGTGTTGCTGAACCTAGACCTTACCAACTGCAGCAACCCCAGATCTCCAAGTGGCAATGTTGTTTTTGGCCAGGCAGTGTATAACAACAACCTTTTTCATTATGAGAGCAATACAAAATAAAAATAGCAAGGAGCCTGTCTTGTTTTATGGTATATGATAGAAACATGATAACTTTTAAAAGTGGTTTTGATGTTTTGGATATTATCATCTCTGGTATAAACAGTGAAAAGCAAACCAACAATTAACAGGTGATCTGCAATTTGCATCATTTCTGTGTCAAAATGCAGACACGGAAGATCAATCCCGAAGTCTTGGTCTTAGACCAAGGAACAAAGAGAAACAAAATAATTGTATTTGATACATATCAGCATATCAAGGATCAGGTGGGTTTTTAATTGACTTTTAAATAATGAGAGGGTGTCTGCCCCCCGGATTGAGTCGGGGAGATGGTTCCATAACAGAGGAGCCTGGTAACTAAAGGCACTACCTCCCATTCTACTTCTAAAGATTTTAGGAGTGACAAGTCATTGTAAATTCTGTGAGTGCAGTGTTCTACTGGGTTGGTAGGGTTCTAGGAGCTCTTCGAGATATACTGGTGCCTGATCGTGTACCGCTTTATATGTAAGAAGGAGAATTTAAATTCCATTCTAAATTGTACTGGTAACCAGTGCAGTGAGGCTAATATGGGCGAGATATGATCTCTACTTTTGGTTCCACGTTATACTCGTGCAGCAGAATTGTGGACTAGTTGTAGGATAGATTTCTTTGGGCAGCCTATTAACAAAGCGTTACAACAATCCAACCTGGAGGTCACAAAAGCATGAACAAGTCTATCTGCATCTGGTAGTGGCTGGACTTTTTGAATTTTCTTTATACTTTATAAATTGAAAAATGCTGTTTGTGACACTTGTAGTATTTGGGAACTAAAGGAAAGGTGCTGATTGAAGATGACACCAAGGTTTCTGACTGTATTATGGGGGTGAGTACAAGACCATCTAAAGCAGTAAAATCATTTGCAAGCTTGTCTCTGAAGTGCTGGGAACCAAGGACAGCACTTCTTTTGGAGTTTTGCCCATCAACCACCCACAATCCTTATGTGAGAAATGAACACATACTGTATGTCTTTCTCTTTTCTGTGCTTTCTTAAGATATGAAACCAGACAAAAAGACAGCTTATCACTGCATATACGGGACATACTTATTGTGCCTATTAAAGACATCAGGCAAAGTCTCCAAAAAGTGCCAACAAGGCTCCATTTAAACATAATGTGACTGCATATTAACCAAGCTTCGCTCGACAGCAGACTCAGACCACTACCAAAAGGTCCACATATTCAAGATGCCGCCAGTGCCGTTGGGTTTTTATGTTTCTTTTTAAGTTGACGGACCGCACGGTGGTCAAGTTGGTAGCACATTGGCCTCACAGTAAGGAGGTTAAGGGTTCGAATCTCCGTTGGGCATCTCTGTGTGGAGTTTGCATGTTCTCCTCGTGCGTGCGTGGGTTTTCTCCGGATACACCGGTTTCCTCCCACATTCCAAAAACATGCATGTTAGGTTAATCGGCGACTCTAAATTGTCCATCATTATGAATGTGACTTTGAATGTTTGTTTGTCTATATGTCCCCTGCGATTGACTGGCGACCAGTCCAGGGTGTACCCTGCCTCTCGTCCAAAGCCAGCTGGGATAGGCTCCAGCATACCCGTGACCCTAATGAGGATAAGCGGCATAGAAAATGAATGAATGAATGTTTAAGTTGACGCTAGGTGTAGGTGTTCGTTTTTATGCTACTATGTACGCCAAGAAAGGGCGTTCCTGTAATGGCCAAAATACACACAATATTGTAAGTATTTTATCATGATGTACCTGCTACTACACAGCTGGCATATAAAACCGTAAAACATTATTGGTGGTTTTAGGAAGTCTTTTAATAGTGGTCTCTGTAGGGGGCATAGGTGGCGCTCATTGCGTCTAGTAATAGACTCATGAAGTCATGAACTGTCTGTTTTTATCTGTTTTTATATTTTTAGAATGCACATAAGAGAAAGACGTGTGTTCATGTCTGACATTGTGGATAATGGGCAAAATTTTTCAAAAAGTGCAGCTTTTGTTTAATGTACATAACTGCAGTAGCTTACATTCTATCCTTGTGGCTCTCAAATGCTGCATTTCTAAATTTGGGTTTAGCTAATTTGAATGTCCTTGTACTGTAAATGGGTTTCCCAATACATCTTGCTGATGTTGTTCACCCTAGTCATGCCTCTGTTGTCAATGTCATTGATTTTGGAATGATCCGCTTTAATATGTACAAAGCGGATGCTGCTTATTCAGCTAAGCTGTGTGTGTACAGCTGCACAAGGACACTGGTGTGAATACATATGACAATCCCAATGATTGAAAGCGCACCCCGAGGGACAGGAATGTGTTCCGGACGACTGTGTGTGAATGTTGTAACCCTAACTTGTATGTGTGTGTCCTTTGGCTGGCCAGTGAGAAAAGCTCAAATACCGCTCATACCTGGTGGCACCAGGAAGCGCTGAGTTCTCGTGTAGCCATTTAAATTACAACTACACTGTATCCTGCGTCTCACCCATTTGCCTTGATGAAACCTAATATACAGTGCATTCCTTGATTGCTATGATGGCCCCAACTTACTTTTAAGGATACTTGCATTTGAGTGTGTTTGTTTTGTTTGTGGGAGGGGATGGATGCTGGGGTGTGGGCTCATGTGGGGAGATGACATTTACGGCCCCTGTTCAGGTCAAGCTTGCCGTGGCCTGGGGTGGCCTTTTGCAGGGCAGAACAAAACCTCAGTGGCCAATGGGATTTGCATTGTGGGAATAAATTTTAAAAAAAAGAGGTTGACCACTAACGGCCCGAATATGCCCTTCAATACAAACACCGTGATTTAGGGACGTTAAACCTTGAGAGATTTACACCAGTGGGAAGGACAGGAACATTCTTTACTCAAGGAATGCCAGCGGAGAAGAAGAATGCAGCTTTCTGAGAATAAAATGTGTTGTAGCCCAGTCACATTAATAACTGAATCTGTGTCACACTCTACTCCTTGTAGCACTGTAGCTTATTTGAGCGATTGCCAATTACTGCTTAATTGTAATAACAGTTTTGAAAAGGGAGCCTGAATGCCTTACTGTGAGACATTTGGTTAGCCCTGCTAATTAGGGAAAAATATAATTATTTTGAAGTCTCTATTGGTATACTACTATTATAATTCAATATAATCACAATAAAATATACAGTTAACACTACATTTTTTAAGTTGTTCCAGTCTTTAAACAAGGCCACTATAAAGAAATATAGGAACTTTTTATTCTATGAAGAATAAAAGGAGCAGATTTTCTGTATATTCGTATATTTGTATTTTATATAAGAATAAGAAATTGATTCAGTTAAACTGATCCCAAATATGATTCCTCTTCACGCCCCAAACGTACACTTTGACAGATAAATGCAATTGCATTGGAAATGATTTGTTTATAAGTAATTGTAAATTATGTACCGTATATTTGCAAAGTTTTTAAATGTGCAGTTGTTACAGTAGCAATAAACTTCCAATATTAAAACTGGTTAAATAGCTTCAATATTCCACGGTCACTATTTTTAAACCGACCATCCATTGAAAGTTAGCATATTTTAAAAATAAATGTAATTTACCGTGAGGGTTGAATAATTTAGCTCAACTGTAGGAACTAATGACTAGGGCTGTCTTCGGCTAAGGATTTTCATAATCAAATCTGATTTGTTAGACTTGGCCGGACTTTTCCACCTCAAAGAAAAAGGCTAATGCACTGCACGGTAGGTGTGCAACAACAGCACCTTAATTTACTTGTGACACAGAAAGCAAGACGGATAAAACCGAAACATTGTCGCTGTTGGAACACATCATAAAAGTGCACATAAAATATCAAATATCTTTAAACGACCCAATAAAAACTGACCCAAAACACATTTTGGGTTCTGACACTAAGTTTGGGAAAAACTGTTAGGAGCCTGTTAGGAACTGTGTTATACATCTTATTGGGTCAGAGCATGTTAACATCCTTTGTTCCTGAAAGTTTAGCATGTACTTTGACTCTCAGCAATGTTACTCAGGTTAACCCACTCACTTCCTGTGCTTGGCTCCCCACCCCCGGTCCAAGAGAGCCCGACGTCCCCTCCTTTTGCAGGATTTAGCTTGCCCGGATTCCATGTCAAAGGGCATGGCCCATATGTCACAGCTTCCAACCCTCCCCCCAGTAACCCTCTGTCGTAGATCCTCTCTCGCGCAATTACGGCAGGTCTATTGTATTGTGGGCCTTTGCTTGAAATACACGCTATTAGCTTCTCTTTAAAGGTGGACACTGAAGTGAACATTGACAAAACTTTGGTGAGAAAAAGTGGACCTTTTCATATATTCCAAATATGCATGTACTCTGCTCAGTTTTTCTATATCACATTTGCTATAACTGCATCATAATCATGCATTCATCATAATCAGTGCATTATAGACATTTGATGAAACGTAGAAGGAATTGTTAAGCAAAAAAAAGGTTCATCTCGTATTCCACGCCTGTGACCTCAGATTCTTTCAGAATTTTATCTCAAGCTGACCTCTTGGTCTTGGTCTGGCTCCAGTGCAACTCCTCAGGCCTGCGCTCAACACCTCCCCCCTCGTAAACTTCTCAACCTACGTGCACACAAGTTAATCTCTTGCGCTTCTGCTAATGTTGGTGCCGAACAAAACTCAGCTCATAGATTTTGGGTGTACCTTTGACGTAGCACTCCTGAATCATTAGCACTCATTTCATTAATTTCATTTGACGTTTTTGTAAATGATTACAGCATTGGGAACACCACAGAAAAAACTGTGTTTTGGTGCAATATCTATAGGTGTATAGAGGCCCATTTCCAGCAACTATCACTCTAGTGTTGTAATGGTACAATGTGTTTGCTCATTGTGTCAGAAAGCTAATGAATGATTAGAAAAGCCTTGTGCAATCATATTAGCACAGCTGAAAACAGTTTAGCTGCTTAGAGAAGCTATAAAACCCACCTTCCTTTGAGCAGGTTGAGTATCTGGAGCATCACATTTGTGAGGTCGATTAAATGGTCAAAATGGCCAGAAAAAGACAACTTTCATGTGAAACTCGACAGTCTATTCTTGTTCTTGGAAATGAAAGCGATTCCATGTGAGAAATTGCCAGAAATTTCTAAGTGACCCCAACCTTTTGAACGGTAGTGTGTATCTAATCAAGTGTCTAATGCTTGTTGTCATGTAAATTTATAAAATATTTGCTTGTGTTAGTTTCCATGTTCTCTGTAAATAGGACCATTATCTTCATAATTAGGGGACATTTGGTGATCTGACCTACGTTTGGACCATGGGTGTTGACCACCACAGATGTCCTTCTCAGGTGATTTAGTTGGTATGCTTCACCCCCCAGAATTTAGCTCTATATAGAAGAGATCGCTGACCACTGAGCAGCAGAGCTTGACCTGGGCTGGAAAAGGGACCTTCTTTTTTGTGTGCTTAAAAGACGTGTGTCACGGTGATGGATCTTGACCAAAGGTCTAATAGGTGCTGAGCGTCTGTCACACTCCCACCACACCATCAATTCCAAAACCCACATTAACGTATACCCACACCCTTCGGATGAAGAGGAATGGTTAATCTTCAGTGATGACAAGCAGAAATCTTTGTGGATCTTTGTTGACGTCCAGGTATGAAACCCCAGATGGACGGATCTTGATATTTTGCCATCTTCCTTCTCTTTAAATGCAGACCCAAGAAAAAAATACCATGTGAAGCTTCTGGCTTACAACTTCATTGGGGATGGCTACCAGGCTGACCAAACTATCAGCACCCCTGGATGTGTCTGTGAGTATTCTCCCTTTTTTTTCATTTGCTTTTTTTTTTTTTTACAAGTTGGGACACATTACCTTTTCAATGCATTCGCAGCCGTTCGAGACCGCCTGGTGCCGCCTCCACCACCTCCACACAATTTGTACGCAAAGACCAACAGTTCATCTTCAATCTTTCTTCACTGGGGCCGACCAGCCTTCACATCCAGCCATGTGGTCAACTACACGGTTCGCTGCAACCCTGTCGGCTTACAGAACGCCTCGCTGGTGCTCTACCTACAGACGTAAATGACAACTCTTTCTTGTGCCACCAATACTTTGTTGTTGTAATGGATGCATCATTTTTATTTTTTATACTCATCCTTTATACAGGAATGAGCAGAGCCTTTTAGTGCGAGATCTGGATCCCAACACCAAGTATGAATTTGCTATCCGTCTTCATATTGACCAACTGTCCAGCCCCTGGAGCCCTGTGGTCTATCAGAATACCTTCCATGCGGGTGAGTCTTGCCTTGCCATGTACAAATAATTTTTATATATGCTATACTATTTAACAGGTGTCAAAATATAGGGCCTGAGGGCCAGATCCAGCGTGTTACATCATTTTACTGCACGTCACACCGAATGTGCAATAAACTGTTTTATATTTTAATATCAAAGAGAGGAGCATCAACCTTGTACCAAAAAGTCAGTATATTCTATGAAACATATACCTATACATATTATTAAATATAATTTGTGCAACAGCCCCAAGCCTAGATGCACGCTGCAGTCACCTGACTTCCTGCTGTAATCGTACAATTGACTGGTCACTCTATCACGTCATTCTATTCTAGCTCCCACGCTGCCTCCCACTAACGTGAAGGTGACGTTGATCGAGGAGAACACAGCCCTGGTGTCATGGAAACCTCCGCAGGAAGTGACCCTAGCTGTCACACACTACACAATCCTTTATGCTTCCAGAAATGAGTGGCTGGCGGGGGAATGGCAGGTGCTGCAAAGAGAGGGTAAGGACGTGTGTGTGTAGAGAGAAAGAGGTAGTAGGCAGATTCATGAATCCATTCACAGCACAGGCTCTTCTCCAGTGCGGGACAACGGTCCATTGGAAATCAGTAACTCATCTTTCCTGAGGCTTCCCTCCCTGCATCAGATTGAGTTAGCTGTATTTGTTGATGTTAGTTTGAATACAGCTTCTTTACCTTCCTTTTCACCTTTTTTACACCAACATTTATCAACAAGCAAGTAGTATAAGTCCATGACTGGTTATTGAGCCCAGGATACACAGAAAGACACATTGCACCGACCAGTACTCTTCTGGGGAAGGGGTCAAAAGTGAAGTGGTTCACAAAGCCCCTCTAGCTTCTCTCACATCAATCTTAACAGCACACCCCCTCTTCTCTTTTGTGCTGAGACCTTAGTAGTGTAGTGCTTATTGGTGTGTGGTGACCGTCCGAGGTTAGCTAAAAGAGTAGAGAGAGATTATACAGTATTTTAATTCATTTCCTACATTAGTAAATAAATCATGTATGCCACATTCAATTTTATGTGCGTAATACAACCACTTAAAATATTAAAATCAAATGCAATCACAATTACAGGACTTATAAATCCCTCTTACAATAATCCCCATTATAATATTTTAACTATCCAGCCATCTATCTTCTATGCCGCCTAGTCTCACTAGGGTCACAGGCGTATTCTGGTCGCAGGGCAAATATTTGAACTACATTACTTCTATTATTAAATGCATGAGTTCTTTAATTATTTAAATCTAATTATTTATTTTGTGTCACTGTAATATGATGGCTGAATGTGCAGCATGTTGGCCTCACAGTCAGGAGGTTCAGGGTTCGAATCTTCGTTGGGCATCTCTATGTGGAGTCTGCATGTTTTCCCCGTGCGTGTGTGGGTTTTCTCTGGGTACTCCGGTTTCCTCCCACATTTCAAAAACATGCATGTTAGCTTTATTGGTGACTCTAAATTGGTCATTAGAGTGTGAATGTGAGTGTGAATGTTTGTATGTCTGCCCTACGATTGACTGGCGACCAGTTCAGGCCCAAAGTCAGCTGGGATAGGCTCCAGCATACCCGCGACCCTAATGAGGATAAGCGGTATAGAAAATGGATGGATGTAATATGATTGCCTTTGATTATTTATTTGCCATCTCTATTACATCTACAAACTTTATTTATTACATACAAAGTTGTACGTTGTATGATGCAGAGTACAGACATTAAACATAATAGAATACAATTTTAATAAATGTAACCTGAAAGACGGTACAGATTTCAATGTAAGAATACAACTGTATGAAAAGAAACATACATACTAAACAAAATAAAGCTAAATGTTTTAAGAAATGATTGAGATTTTTAATGATGCTGTCACTCTACTGTACATGTAGAGTGTGCGACCGTCAACGGTGAAACAACGAGCAGGATTACTATTGCAACAACACATCATCAGTAGGGTAAAACTAACCTGTTTTACGACGGTCTAATCCCAGCTCACGTTCCCAGCGTTGAGATGAAATTCATTAAATTAAAGTAATAATGTTTGCTCATGTGGTTCTACTACCTTGTAGTATGCATGGTCCTTTATGAATGCCAGCCTATATTTAAAAATATTTTCTTGCCTGATATGGGCTTAGGAAATTGCATAAAGCAAAATCCTGAAGATGGATGTTTAAATAATTTCTGATAAATGTAGTCAACTCTAATCCTAGTTTTCTGTCTTTAGTATGGAATACTGTGAGTATAAAGTCAAGATGAACGTTTTAGCCAATTATAGTGACAACAATATGGTTTTCTTTTGATAGGAAGCATCACCATGGCGCTGTTGGAAAACCTGAAGGCGGGCCAGTTCTACCTGGTGAAAGTGTCTTCTTCCAACAAAATGGGTGATGGGCCCTTCTCTCAAATGGTGGAGCTGACAGTGCGAGCAGATCACACCTCTGGTCATGATCCTCGGCTGTCACGTGGCTCCATACACTCCACAGGTTTGTAATGGCTGCATGATTTTCACTTGGTGTCTCATCTTTTTAAATCTCGCAGACATACGGTATTATTAATGTGACCTTATGATGTTTTTATTACAGGCTTTTCCGATGGCTACTACCACCTGGACCAAACTTCCATGACAGGCATCACTGTGGGAGTCTCCATTGCTGTCATGTGCATCATCATCTGTGCCTTCATTATCATGTGCAGAGGCAAACACAAGTACGCTTTTTGTTTGTCTGACACGGTCATGTTTGTGTGTGTGTGCCTTAAGTAATGTTTCATTTCGGCTTCCCTGCAGGAAATCATCAGCTGTTAAAGTGAACAGGGACGGAAGGAGCTCACCCACCTCTGCTGCAGGACACCTTGGCTCAGAGGGCCCAGTTGAGAACACCAACTTCAGTGTTGCCCTGATGAGCCAGAATCATTTCATTGATACTAAGGTGCCTAATTAACACTGAACCATTTTATTACTGTAGTCAGGTTGGCATAGTAGAACAATCAGCAGGATTAAGAAAAAATACACAACAGATATCTAAAAAGCATTATAAAGATGCTAAGGTCTAGAATATACAGTTTTTTATAGAGAGAATATAGAGTTTTTCACAATTTAATCACTGTGGCATGAATTGAACTGTTCACCCTCCCAAATCACAATGGAACAGCCCAAATGTACACCAACCAGCATGAACCAGGAAGTAGCACGACACGCAAACATGAATACAACACTTTTGTTAAGTTAGGCCTTGGTGGAGGTAACAATGTCGTTGTAAAGGTATGGTGATAAGTAATATTAGGCCTTGTAAAGTACGTTTGACATCACGCCTTAATCATTCCACTAAGTCATGGATGCACTGTTTTTAACATTGTTTGGCTTTTGCAGGGTGGAACCAATCTCATCATCAATTGTCTGGGCCCAGTTCATCCCAATGTTGAAAAAAACAAATGGTTTTCTTTCAGTAGCAAAGGCAACAAGGGTACAAAAGAAGTACAGAAAATGAGACACAGCACCACCTCCTACCAGCAAGGCGCTACCATTTTGACCTACGAAAAGGAGCTGTCCGTTACCTCAGACCAGCCTACCTCTCTGCAGGCTTTGCTGGGACGTCCCGGAGACTCGGAGGGTTCGTCCAATAGCGAGGGCAGCAATGCCACCGGGGACTCTGGTCGGTACTCGCGCGACGAGACAGAAATTACCAACCTGTCGTCCAGTCCGAGCAGCCGGCAGCCGTCTGTCACAGCGGAGGACAGCGGCGGAGTTGTTGATGAAGAAGAAGCGGGTCAGGTGGCCAAGGAGAGTGAATTGAAGTTTGTGGAGGACCTTAGGTGCCATCGGGAAGCTCAGAAAAGTTGCCTTTTGCTGTCAGTGTGTGAGGTTGCGTGAGTGTGTGTGTGTTTGGTGGTATACTTGTAACAAACTTTACGGCTTTACTAAAATACTTGTGAGTAGCAAGTGTACCACATGTTCGTGTGTGACTGCAGTGTGTATGCAACACATGGAAAGAAACAAAGCAGACAACTTTTTTTTTTTTTTTGCTTTAAAAACTTTTTTTCTTTTTGATTGAAGCCTGCTCAACTTTGACCTTATTATGAGCTTTTTAGGCTTTTCTTTTTCACTCTGTCTTTTTAAAAAGAAAAAACCTCACCCACCATGAATGTTTAAAGTGATAGTCAAAAAGCTTATTTAAGAGTTTATCACTGGAGTGAAAATGATTATCTACCTCGGTTTGCTCGCTAGTCAAACCTTTGCTGTATATTTAAGAACTACCACATTATGTGACATTACATAATCTGTGATACTTCCTGATTGTCATCCCATTTTGCCCCTTTTTTCCCTAAATTACTGGAATTGAAGGGCACTGCTGCCTCCATTTCTTACTTTGGTAGTGGATGAAAAACACGTTTGTCTCCTCAGGTGTCGCTGAGGTCATGACCAAGTATTATTGAGTTTTCTATCCCACTATTGAGTAATGGTGTGGGATGCAAATAATGTATGTTGATTTGTGTTGTCAGTGTGCAGCTGCCCTTGCTGTTCCTGTTTTTATACTACCTCAGATTGATTTGATTGTCTTTGTTGGCTTTCCTTAACTCAGGAAACAAGGTTTAGTACATTAGAAAAATCATGTAGTGTTGCATGGTGAACTGACAGGGTATCTTCTCAGTACTAAGCTGTGTGTAATTGCCTAATAGACTTGCTATGAATGTATCTCTGTGCCAGTAGCGCCTCCTTTTTTTATTGTTTATCTTCTGTCTCAGCCTCCACAAGTCCATGCAGTGTTACATAGGTACAGAAAAGCTTTGGAATTGGCCTTAATGTGGATGCATCTCTCAGGGGGCCGAGGGAGGCTTTATTTTTCTCAGGTAGAAGATGCATCATGTGAAGAGTGATTGTAGTGAACAACACTATGTTTAAAAATAATAATCAGGGATGAAAGTGAAGAATCGACATAACGTCCTGAAAAGCTATATTTTTGTTAGAAGCTCTGTACTACTGAGTACACCAGGTGTCCTTAATCTTGTTGTTTTGCTGTAGAGTAGATCAAATTTAGCACTTGTCTGCCAAGTAGTTTTGTATTAGCAGGCCAATGTGCAGTGGTGACTGATGCTATTTTCCCAAAGACCTGTTTGCCTAACTGATTTTACTGAATTGTCATCTCTCAGCTGATGCTGATGTTGAATAATCAAACACATTAATAGACCAAAGATGATCAGCTGAGGTGATGCTTCTCACGACAAAGCCTTGCACATTAGTGGCCTTGAAGTATGACAAGTTGTGGGTAAAAGTTCTCCAGGGAGGTGCCAGCAGCATTCACGGGCACCAGACCCAATATGGAGGGGCAATTACTTATCAGTCTTATGCACACAAAACATATCATCCTCATGCAGAGCTCCTCCAAAACTGTTGTAACCAAGTGTTTCTATATTATCTGTGAAATTATATTGAATATTAGTGATTTGTGTTGCAGCAGTGCGGCTATGTACTTGCAAATGTGCACCCACTCCTTCATGTTATCAACACAATCTAACCTATTTTTTGATTCTGTAATTCACATTTGAAAAGGATGGCCATTAGGCCTAATCTATTATTGTTAAGAATTATGCTAATCAGTAATATTTGTGACATTACCTGTTGATTAACTGGATCTTGAATAAATGGCATGCATTTGTTGGCTGCAACCAGCAGAGACGCGGTTTACTTCTCAACTAACTGGTGTAAAAAAACAGAATGTGACATCCTCTATGGGATACTGGCATAGAAACATAAGCTCAGAACATCCTGATATTCTCACATCCCTTTAGAAATAACATTTTCCACTTAGTCTGTCAAGCAAGTTAGTAAAATGTTTATTGCTAATTTGTAGAAATAAATTGGCATTTTATAGTGTTAAAATGTAAGTGATTGCAGTTTTAGAAGAAAGGTCAGTGGGTGCACACATGCTCTTTTATTGCTGTTTATAATCAGAGGATTCTGAAGAAGAGGATTCAATCAGGGGGATTTAGAGAGAAGAAAGTGACACAATCAGTTACATTTTGTTGTCAGGGGCAAACATTATAAACCAAAGATGATTTTTAAAAGGTCGCCACTGCATATTGGCGAGAAGAGATCTGTTCAAATACATCCTGCTTATGTGTAAATTGTCATTTTCATTCTCCTCATGTTAAGATCGTGACTAGAAGAATCACTGTTGCTTGTTGTCATGAAAACTTGCTGTACTGAACCTGAAGTATTGTAATGGTTCTGCTGAACTTCATACAGCTGCAAATGTACTGTGTGTTCTTCCTTGTTATTTTTTAAATGATTCATGAATGAATGAACTTCCTGTGAATTGTGCCGCTCCAGTATATTTGAGGCAATGATGTTTGTGAGAGTCTAGTCAAATGACACTTGTTCACATAAGAGAACATCCTTGGATGTTGTCCTGGTCTCTTCTAATGTGTCCTACCCGATCATGTGAATTTAAAGGGATTTGGAGTTTTTAGACTGCTAATGGACTGATTTGCTCATGGTCTCCCTTTTAGCAGTAATGTTGTGTGATGACGAAATCAAGTGTCGAGCGCTGTGGGTTATTTTTTTTTAACATATTAACTCAGGCGGACCCTGTGCTGCTGCTCCTCAAAAGAGAAAGTCATGAAAATTGAATGTATCACTTGTAATTAAGATGCTTTTTGTGAATGCTTCGTTTTGTCCATTTGTCTTTGTCAAGAATTATTTGAAAGTTTTTTTGCATAGATATTTTACAGTCGTTACTTATGAAAAGTCTGATTCTCAGTTTAAATACAAGTAAAAATATAACAGACTTGTTGTGATTGTGTGTGATCATTTGTTTATTCATTTTGTTCAAAAGCTCCATTTTAGCGTATTAAACTGTTTGAAGGTGCCACTGATGGTACAGTGGTTCAGTTGCAGGCAGAGTAAATTCAGTCTACACGCGGTGATGCCATGAATGCTTGTCACGATACAGTATGTCCTGGTTATAGTCCACCGTTTGCACAAAGTGAGCTGAAAAAGAAAAAAAAATGGTTGGATGGATGTGTACCACTGCAAACTATAACCGCAGTAATAAACATTGTTAAATGAACACCTCTCTCACAGGGTCAATAAAAACGGAGCATTATTTTGATTCATTTGTTATACATATTGCAATTTGGCTGCTGCTATTGATAGAACTGGGCAAGATAGAGCAACGATATATAAAACAGACTATGCAGTTGACGACAGTACAGTTTGCAATGTGATGACATTTACCAAAGTGAAAAAGATCAGTCATTGTTCATTTTATGGAACAGTTGTAGTGCATGCCAGTTGTAGAGAACACCCAACCATCTAATCCAGGGTGTCTAAAGTTTTTCTGAGCCATATACAGAAAAACTGAAGGATGGGGTGCCACTTCGATACAGTTTGCTCATTAAATATGCTAAAACCTTTCTAATTTGGGTCAGTATACAGTGGTGTGAAAGCGTTTACCCCCTTCCTGATTTCTAATGTTCCATTTTTGTCCCACTTAAATGTTTTAGATCATCAAACAAATGTAAATATTAGTGAATGACAACACAACTGAACACAAAATGCAGTTTTTAAATAAATATTTTTAATATTGAGTGAGAAAAAAAATTCCAAACCTACATGGCCTTTTGTAAAAAATTGATTGCCCCGTGTTAAAACATAACATGAGATCTACGGTATTAGTCTGGAAAAGGTTATAAAGCCTTTTGTAAAGCTTTGGGACTCCTGCAAACCACAGTTATCCACAATTATCCACAAATGGCAAAAATATAGAAGAGTGGGGAACCTTCCCAGGCATGGCTGGATGACCAAAATTAAACCAAGCCCTCACAAAGAAACACACAATAACATCCAAATACTGAAGGCCTCACTTGCCTCAGTTAAGGTCAGTGTTCATCACGCCACAATAAGAAAGACATTGGCAAAAATGGCCTGCCTCCATTGCAAAAAACCACTGCTGAACAAAAAGAATATTAAGGCTCGTCATCTTGATAATCCCCAAGAATTTGAAAAAATACTCTGTGGTGGGAAAAGACCAATGTTACCTTTTTTGAATGTGTTACAGTCCATTACATCTGGTTTAAAAGTAACACCGCCTTTCAGAAAAAGAACGTCATAGCAACAGTAAAATATGGTAGTGGTAAGTACAATTGTCTGGGGCTGTTTTGCTGCTTCAGGATCTGGAAGACTTGCTTTGATAAATGGCACCATGAATTCTGCTGTCTGCCAAAAAAAACCCTGAAGGAGAATGTTTGGCCATCTGTTTGTGACCTCAAGCTGAAACCAACCTGGCTTCTGCGGCAATGATCCAAAATACACCAGCAAGTCCACCTTCGAATAGCTGAAGAAAAACAAAAAACTTTGGAGCGGCCTAGTCAAAGTCCTGACCTGAATCCTATTGAGATGCTGTGTCATGACCTTAAAAGGGAAGTTCATTCATGAAAACCACTCAATGTGGGTAAATTACAACAATTCGGCAAAGATGAGTGCATCAAAATTCCTCCACAGAGACTCATTGCAAGTTATACTTTCGATTGCAGTTGTTGCTGCTAAGGGTGGCCAACCAGTTACATTATTAGGCTTTAGGGTCAATCACTTCCTAACACAGGGCCATGTAAGTTTGGATTTTTTTTCTCCCTTAATAATTAAGAAGTTTCACTTAAAACTTCAGTTCAGTTGTTCAGTTGTGTTCAATTGGGTTGTCATAATATTTAAAAAAATTTCAATATATTTTTTGATTCATTCATTTTCTATGCCGCTTATCCTCATTAGGGTCGCGAGTATGCTGGAGCCTATCCCAGCTGGCTTTGGGCGAGAGGCGGGGTACACCTTGGACTGGTCGCCAGTCAATCGCAGGGCACATATAGACAAACAAACATTCACACTCACATTCATACCGATGGACAATTCAGAGTCGCCAATTAAGCTAACATGCATGTTTTTGGAATGTGGGAGCAAACCGGATACCCGGATAAAACCCACGCACGCACGGGGAGAACATGCAGACTCCACACAGAGATGCCCAACGGAGATTCGAACCCTGAACCTCCTGACTGTGAGGCCAATGTGCTACCCACTTAACCACCGTGCAGCAGCCCTATTTCTTAATTAATTTTGATAATTTTGATTAATTTGTTTGATTTGAAACATTTAAGAGTGACAAACATGCAAAATAATAAGAAATAAAACATGCTAAACTATCTGAATAAAACAGCGACATCTTAAAATAAAGTAAAAAAAAAAAAACATTGACATCTTCAAGAAAATGATTTAAAAATATAATACCATTTGTCGTTAATAAGGAATTAATTTTATCTTTAGAATGTTGTCATTACAAATGTGTTGCGGGCCAAAAATATGAACACCCCTTCTCTAATTCACTAAATAATGTGCTAAGCAAATTAACAATTTGATCCTCGATGCTGTATGTACATTTCAACAAGACAGTAGTGTTACATCAGAGTACTAAAAGTGAACCTCATATCAAATATGAAGTAAAATCTGAAGGAACGACTTGAGTAAAGCAGTGTTTTTCAACCCCTGTGCCGTGGCACACTACTGTGCCGTGGCGAAGTGTCTGGTGTGCCGTGGGAAATCATCCACTTTCACCTAATTGGTGTATAAATATTTTTTGAAAATGAGTCTGCCAATAATGTGCCATTGCTGAGTGACTGTGCTGTCCAATGATCGGCAGGGTAATCATGTAATAAGCTAAATAGCAGTAGGCGGCAACACTTGATATTGACTTTATATTGTTTCTACAGTATAGGCTATGGAGATTAATGTGTACATTTTCTGCTGGTGGTGTGCCTTGCGATTTTTGGAATGAAAAAGTGTGCCTTGGCTCAAAAACGGTTGAAAAACACTGGAGTAAAGACCTCAAACAACGTCCCATTTAGGAATAGTACAAGTATATGGGTCAACAACATTGCATGCATATTTTGTGTCCAGGAATCAATATTTAATTTTTAAACGATGACACGTGTAACTTCACTCTTTAAACCATTATGGTGTGCTCAACTCGCTTCCGTGACCACCCGTCACGTGACCCAAGCTCTCAGGCCAAAACAAAACAAGGCACGTGCTCCCCGGTGGAGGCTGTTAATTTTTTTACGTTTTTGCGTTTTATAAATCGTTAGTTGACAATGAAACATAATATATGGCGCTTTTATCTATCCGTTTTTGGGAATACTGTGTGCTATTTTATCCTATTTTCGTGTTTATGTTTTCAAAGTTGTTGTTTCCACAGGGTTGGCCCCACCCTCGCTCAACTCGTTTTATCACCGCGGAGGCTTATGGGAAATGGTGTTTTATATGCTTGGCGTTTTGGTTGCACTCATTGAGCTTTCTTCTTACCGTTGAACTACATTTCCCATTCAATGGTCACTCTGTGTTGACGTTAGAGGATACCTTGGGCCCGGGCATACTGCATTAACTATCCGTCTGCCTGTAAACAGCTGCATCATCGTTGGCACAAAACAAAGGTGATATAACTATTTTTTCATTTTGCATTAAAGAAGACTGTAACTTTGTAGCTTACCCGAATAAACGTTGTCTTTATATATTTGCAAGGGTACGCAGTAATGTGTCGTTACTAACGCATTAGAACCAGTTAATCCGGGTAAAATCGGGGTGACAACAATAAAACAGAAAGCAAACTATTCTTTTGACATTTTGTTGTATCTTATTTCATTTTAATTTAAGAGTAGTATGTTTAACAAGCTTAAATTTCATCAACTGGTATGACACAACAACAACTGGCACGTTTGCGTATAGGGGACACTGTGACATGGCATGTTGCCTTATGACATAAGATACAAAGTTGATGATTTAAACATTTACACCCAATTTCCAATGTGATGATAACTGTGTGACATAAACATCAAGGTAATTTGCTTCACTCGAAACAATTAACATCAAGGCCATGTGCTGGACTGGAAACAATCTACTTCAGTGTTGTTCAAACTGTTAAGTGTGTAACAACAAATGTTCATGTTTGTTAGTGATTAAACTGTTCTTCCCTGCAGATTGTTGCAGCGTATCAGACAACTGACATAATGTCAGATACTGCAAGTGATAGCGAGTCATCCAGTGGTTGGAGCATCATTAGTATTGAGGTAATATAAATCATTATACTCCACAATACAACCACAAAACATATAACAACACATACAAAGATGGAAATATTTGCTCAAATTCCTAATGCATGCCTGCAGGTGAGAGAAAGTGGAGTGTAAAATGTGTTTAAAAAAGGGTAAAAAGTATATACACTTATAAGAAATACATTAAAACCTGCTATTTGCAGGGGTTAGTTTCCATGACCACAAATATCGACTAGATGTAGTTGAGATGCCCATAAAAATATATTTCTGACTCTGTTAATGCTTGAATTATGATTGTATATTTCCTACACTGAATGTAATGCGATGTAAGAATGAATTTGACAACAAACAACTTGTAGGGTCAAACAGAGCTGAGTTAAAAAAAATATATAATAATAATAAATAATACAATTGGGCCGCACGGTGGCTGAGTGGTTAGCACATTGGCCACACAGTCAGGAGATCTGGAAGACCTGGGTTCAAATCTCCGTTGGGCATCTCTGTGTGGAGTTTGCATGTTCTCCCTGTGCGTGTGTGGGTTTTCTCCGGGTACTCCGGTTTCCTCCCACATTCCAACAACATGCATGTTAGGTTAATTGGCGACTCTAAATTGTCCATTAGAGTGTAAATGTGAGTGTGAATGGTTGTTTGTCTATATGTGCCCTGCGATTGACTGGCGACCAGTCCAAGGTGTACCCTGCCTCTCGCCCAGAGCCAGCTGGGATAGGCTCCAGCATCCCCGTGACCCTAATGAGGATAAGCGGTACAGAAAATGAATGAATGAATGAATAATACAATTAGTTGTCCTGATAATTTAAAATTTTGAGATTAAAAGTGGTAGTTTTACGTGTCATACGTGTCTGAGGGAAACTACAGCATACTTCTTCCATAGGGAGGGGAACTTCCCTCTGGCTTCAGACAAGCTTTTATTTATCCACCTTATTCCTAGCCCCCATTTGCTCAGTGACACACTTGTTGAATGATAGAAGTGTGATGACACTTGAAGATTTCAATATAAAATATAATTTACATGTAAGCAAAAAAAGTGTTACGAAAAATAAAATATTTTATCCACAGCACTTAATCTTTTTCAGAATCCTACCAACAGAACTCCTGAACTTTCCAGCATGTTAATCAATGGGTTAGATACTATTGGCAGCAGACTAGCCAATTCTATAATTAGAAAACTCCTTACCGATGCTTCATTTTCTTTTATTTTCAACCCAAACTCAATTTCACAATTATTTTTCAAGCATCAAAAGGAAAAAATCGCAACATTTTACCTTAAACTTTCCATCCCTCCAAAAGGTAAGAAAATTCATTACAAAGTTCTCTCTGGAATCTACCCTTGCAAAGAATTTCTTAGACGCAGGTTTTCTTTTGAGGATAATGTTTGTTGCTTCTCTGATGGGAATATTGGATCAACTGACAGTTTTATGATGAAAATCCCAAACTTCTCTGAATTCTCTGTAAAGGATATCATTTTTGGAAATAGAAGGATAACAAAAATATTTAAATGTTCTGAATGTAATTATAATTTTAGGTAATTTTTTTATCCACAAGTGTCGTTTCTTGAAAAGTAATCCTACCTTCCCCACCTTTCAGAAAGAACTCCGCCCAATTTTTTTCCTCCTTCAAATTATAGACAAAAAACAAGCAGTGGACTTCACACAATCAAGACCTTGAAAATCACAGTATGACCCTGGCTGTTTTAGTTTACTGAGTTATATTACTTTATTTTTTCCTTTTTATTTATTTTTATTTATTCTTTTTTTTGTTTCTGCTCCTTTTATGTAAGTTCCTTCTTATTTGATCTGTTATCACGTAGCCTGGTCTGGCCTTAATCTTTGTTTGACAAATGTTGTGTCTGTATTTGTTAATGTGTGTTCTAATTAAAAAATAAAACATAAGGTATATAAAATAATAATATGCTAGTACAACCACGAGCCGCACAACATGTCCCTGAGCTGCGCGAGCCTATTTTTGTACATTTTGGAGGATTAAGTAAAACACGCTTCTAACGTTTGCATGCTAAAACCGCCAATTCTAATTGAAAACTATACAGTAGCGCAGTGACACTTCCTGTAGCAATACCGGAAGTTCCACCCATAACCCGTTTTACGTCTGCTGCACTGGGTGGATAACCGGACAACAAAACAGAGCAGTTGGACACAACCAGGTTGGCATGGGCTAGCATCATCGCACCGCTACTCTCTAGTACCCCGCCCCTCCACATACAGCTCCCCGGTTCATAGCGATCTCAGGCAATGCCTATAAAATGAAATTACGACTTTTATTCCCGTAAAGTTACGTTTGTACTCTCGTAATAAGACAATCTTTTCTCGTAAATATAACATTTTATTGTCGTCAATTTACGACTTAATACTTAATTCTCGAAATCTTGATGATTTTAATGCTTTATTTAACAGGCATTCACTAAGACAGCTATAAACACAGGGTTCTTGCGTGACCCTTGACCTGGGTCAAAGGTTAAATTACGCGTTTTTTCTTCCAAATGATTTCAAAAGGCTGGACTGCTTCGTGAGGAGAACACAACTTCAGCGGTAAATGAGGCTCTTTAACAGGAAAAGGATGAATAAAAACGATTTTTCTGTTATGTTTGAGTTTCACTTCCAAATTACGGGCACTGTTTGGAAACGAGCTATATAAGCAAACATTCACATAGACAAATTCTTTGTTTTCTTTCTGGTTTATCCATGTTGTGTTCTGCCAGACTGCCGTAGTGAGCACATGCGTAAAATAAAGCAGCCGAAAGCCGACTTGTTAAAATACAGTCATACAGGTATATTTTGGATATTTGAAAAATACATCAAAGCGTTAAACCAAAAACAAGTCATTTTAAGTCAGCTCAAGTCCGAGTTAAGTCTCAAGTCAAGAACATGAAGTCAAAGCCAAGTCGAGTGTTTTGGAACATTTGTCCAGCAAGTCACAAGTCCTAAACATTGCGACTCGAGTCTATCTCGAGTCAAGTCATGTGACTAAAGTCTCCCATCTCTGACGTTTACGATCCAATATTACATTTAATGACTAAAGTAATCATAGCAATATTAAAATAGTTTTTTTGTGACTGTATACATCTCCCTAGCAAGTAGTAACTTTTCATTTTTACATGGAAAGTAAACAACTTGTGTTTTTTTGGACGGCCAATTCTTTTGCACTGTGGAAAAAAGTATTTTAAAATTATAGTCTTGACGGTTTGAAGGTGTATAACATCTTTAAGAAAGTTAATCTTTTCCTTTCGGCTTATCCCATCAGGGGTCACCACAGCGAATCATTTTGTTTTGTTTGATTCGCATGTTTTGATTCGGCGAAGGTTTTACGTCGGAGGCCCTTCCTGACACAACCTTCTATATGAAAGACATGATACGTATGTATATTTTGGTATATATTATTATATATATACCAGAATGCCTTCAATGGAACAATGGAGCTTCAGGTTGTGCATGGGCGTCAAACGGCATCCGGCTCTGTGGAGATTTTGGAGGGGCATAACTCATGACTGAAGGCCCTCATCTGTGTGGCAATGACTGGCTTTATTACAGGGTTTCTGCAGAGTCTTAAAAAGTCTAAAATTTAAAAAACGATTTTTTTAGGCCTTAAAAAGTCTTAAATTCCCTGTTCTAGGTCTTAAATACTTTTTCACAGGTCTTATTTTCCCGTTGTCCATGTAAAGCTTATTTTAATTCTATTTCTGTCTTTGTTGTTGCTTGGCTGATTCCATGGTGTTGTAGTTTTTTGTTTGCTGTATTACAATTACAAATGAGACCAACATTCATTCATTCATTTTCTATACCGCTTATCCTCATTAGGGTCACGGGGATGGTAGAGCCTATCCCAGCAGACTTTGGGCGAGAGGCGGGGTACACCCTGGACTGGTCGCCAGTCAATCGCAGGGCACATATAGACAAACAAACATTCACACTCACATTCATACCAATGGACAATTTTAGAGCCGCCAATTAACCTAACATGCATGTTTTTGGAATGTGGGAGGAAACCGGAGTACCCGGAGAAAACCCACACACGCACGGGGAGAACATGCAAACTCCGCACAGAGATGCCCAACGGAGATTTGAACCCAGGTCTTCCAGATCTCCTGACTGTGTGGCCAATGTGCTAACCACTCAGCCACCGTGCGGCCCAAATGAGACCAACACGCAACAGCCAATCAGTTTTCTGTTATCGGCGCGAGTCACTCTCGGGACTGTATGTTACCTCAGACGTAAAACCAAGTTTACGTTTTAACTATGGGGAAATGAAGGTTTAGTGATACTTGGCTTGAAAAAACTGAATATAAAGATTGGTTAAGGCCAGTTGCTAACAATGCATTTGAAGCATACTGTTTATTATGAAAGAAAGCAATTAAACTGGGAACGTTAGGTGTACGAGCCCTATCCTCTCATGCAAAAAGTGAGAAACATCTGACTGTTGTGAAGGGTCTTAAGCAAAAAGCATCAGCCGAATCTGCCAAGCATTTGTTGCCAAGGCAAGGCCCAGACTGCAGCTCCGCAGCCGCCACGAGCGACCTCCGTGTCGCTTTTGGATTAGCGCCAACGCTAAGAGCAGAGGTGCTCTGGGTCCTCCACGTCGTAACAATCCTATAGTGCGAATGAAGAAATCGGTGAACTGTTTCAGACAATGTTTCCGGATTCTGACATAGCTAAATAGTTTAGGTGCGGGAAAGACAAAACGTCTTATATTGCGCGTTTTGGAGTGGCGGATTTTATCAAGAGAAACCTTATTTCAAAAGTTACCGAACCGTTTGTGCTGATGTTCGACAAAAGTCTTAATCGCACCTCCAAAATAAAGCAACTGGACTTGCACGTACGTTTTTGGGAAAGCAGACAGGTGCAATCAAGATATTTAGGATCCCAGTTCATGGGGCATGCTATAGCCGAGGACTTAATAAAGCACGTGAAAGTGAGTAAATGTTTTATTTTGCCTTTTTATAGGTTTTATTCTTTTAGAATAATTAGGGTCAAGACAAAGAGTGGCTCAATAGACCCCAATGATGCACAAAACAATGGATTTTGTTTTCCCTCGCCCGGACGCGGGTCACCGGGGCCCCCCTCTGGAGCCAGGCCCGGAGGCTGAGCACGATGGCGAGCGTCTGGTGGCCGTGCCTGCACCCATGGGGTCCTTTCGGGCACAGCCCGAAAAGGTAATGTGGTTCCTCTCTCCCATGAGCTCACCACTCGTGAGAGAGGCCAAAGGGGTCGCGTGCAGAGAGAGCTGGGTGGCGGCCGGAGGCAAAGGCCTTGGCGGTCCGATCCTCGGCTACAGAAGCTAGTTGTCGGTACGTGGAATGTCACCTCTCTGGCGGGGAAGGAGCCTGACCTGGTGCGTGAGGTGGAGAAAGTCCGGCTAAATATAGTCGGACACACCTTAACGCACAGCAAGGGCTCTGGAACCAGTCCTCTCGAGAGGAGCTGGACTTCATTCCACTCTGGTGTTGCCGGCAATGAGAGGCGATGAGCAGGGATGGCAATTCTTGTTGCCCCCCGGTTCCAAGCCTGCACGTTGGAGTTTAACCCGGTAAACGAGAGGGTAGTTTCCCCACGCCTTCGGGTGGGGGGACGGGTCCTGACTGTTGTTTGCGCTTATGCGCCAAACAGCAGTTCAGAATACCCGCTCTTTTTGGAGTCCTTAGAGGAAGTACTAGAGAGTGCTTCCTCGGGGGATTCCCTTGTTCTTCTGGGTGACTTCAACACTCATGTTGGCAACGACAGTGAGACCTGGAGAGGTGTGATTGGGAGGAACGGCCCCCCTGATCTTAACCCGAGCGGTGTCTTGGTATTGGACTTCTGTGCTCGTCACGGATTGTCTATAAGGAACACCATGTTCAAGCATAAGGTTGTCCACATTTGCACTTGGCACCAGGACACCCTGGGCCGCAGTTCGATGATTTACTTTCTGGTTGTATTCTTGGACTTGCGAGCACATGTTTTGGACACTCGGGTAAGGAGAGGGGCGGAGCTGTCAACTGATCACCACCTGGTGGTGAGTTGGTTCCGATGGTGGGGGAGGATGCCGGTCAAACATGGCAGACCCAAACGCATTGTGAGGGTCTGCTGGGAACGCCTGGCAGAGTCAGAAGGAGTTTCAACTCCCACCTACGAGAGACCTTTGACCATGTTACGATGGTAAGGTGCCGGTAAGGTCTATTCACGGGTTCTGGAGAGCAGGATCCGCCGGATAGTCGAATCTTGGATTCAGGAGGAGCAGGGTGGTTTTCGTTCTGGTCGTGGAACTATGGACCAGCTCTATACTCTCGGCAGGGTCCTTGAGGGTGCATGGGAGTTTGCCCAACCACTTGGACTTGGAGAAGCCATTCGACCGTGTTCCTCGGGGAATACTGTGGGGAGTGCTCCGGGAATATGGTGTATCGGACCACCTAATTCAGGCGGTTCGTTCCCTGTATGACCGGCGTCAGAGTTTGGTTCGCATTGCCGGCAATAAGTCGGACCCGTTTCCAGTGAGGGTTGGACTCCGCTAGGACTGCCCTTTGTCACCGATTCTGTTCATTCTGTCCACTTTCATGGACAGAATTTCTAGGCGCAGCCA
This sequence comes from Oostethus manadensis, assembly GCA_024372805.1. NCBI lineage: Eukaryota > Metazoa > Chordata > Actinopteri > Syngnathiformes > Syngnathidae > Oostethus > Oostethus manadensis. The sequence continues at coordinate 938,038 of QODF01000216.1, read as the reverse complement.
GGGCGTTGAGGGGTTTCAGTTTGGTGGCTGCAGGATTCAATCTCTGCTTTTTGCAGATGATGTTGTCCTGTTGGCTTCATCGAGCAGTGACCTTCAACTCTCACTGGATCGGTTCACAGCTGAGTGTGAAGCGGCTGGGATGGGAATCAGCACCTCCAAGTCCCAGTCCATGGAGTGCCATCTCCGGGTCGGGAATGAGGTCCTGCCTCAAGTGGAGGAGTTAAGTACCTCAGGGTCTTGTTCACGAGTGAAGAAAGGATGGAACGCGAGATGGACAGGCGGATTGGTGCAGCGTCTGCAGTGATGCGGACTCTGCACCGGTCTGCTGTGGTGAAGAGAGAGCTGAGCCGAAAGGCAAAGCTCTCAATTTACCGGTCGATCTACGTTCCTACCCTCACCTATGGTCATGAGCTTTGTGTAGTGACCGAAAGGACAAGATCGCGGGTACAAGCTGCCGAAATGAGTTTTCTCCGTAGGGTGGCTGGGCTCTCCCTTAGAGATAGGGTGAGAAGCACTGTCATCTGGGAGAGACTCGGAGTAGAACCGCTGCTCCTCCGCATTGAGAGAAGTCAGAAGAGGTGGCTCGGGCATCTGGTTAGGATGCCTCCCGAATGCCTTCCTGGGGAGGTGTTCAGGGCACGTCCAACCGGTAGGAGGCCTCGGGGAAGACCCAAGACACGTTGGAGAGACTATGTCTCTCAGCTGGCCTGGGAACGCCTCGGCATCCGCTGGGAAGAGCTAGACGAAGTGGCCAGGGAGAGGGACCTCTGGGCTTCCCTGCTTAGGTTGCTGGATGGATCTTTTGTACAGGGCCAAAAGAGAAAGGTGGCAGAGGATTGCTTAGAGGAACTAAAAAAAGGAGGAATACCTTAACAGTTGCTGAAAGTCTTTGTAGAGATGTAGACAAATTTGCAGAGGAGGCTGAATGCAAGGTTGGCCGTAAGATGGCTCAGCTACTAACTAAGTCAAGTGCTATGAGGAGGGCCATTAAGGAGAAATCAGCTGAGCTCAAGAACATTGAGGATGATATTCTGGCCAAGAGAGAAGAGCTGAGGTTAATGTAGCACCCACACGCACACACACGTGTGTGCATACATGTATGTTGTTGTTTTTGTACTTCAACAATTCATCTAACCTTTTTTTTTGTTTGTGTTTTTGATGCTGTGATAAATGTCTTAAATTTAATTCATATTGGTCTTAAAAAGTCTTAAATTTGACATTATGAAACCTGCAGAAACCCTGTAATAAATATTTACCTGACTTACTGATTTTGCCATCTGACTTTAGCAACACATTTAAAAATAAATAGACTTATCTTTGGAAATCTGAAATTATCTTTTCTTTTGGTAATTAGATTTGTCACTTTTACATGGGATACAAAGTGTTATCATAAAATACATTTTCATAGTTAACAGAAGTTGTACCACATGACATCAAAAGTGTAGAAAACATGAATGACTTCAAATAAGCACTTTTTATAAATGAAAGAGATCTAACATTTTCATTCTGCCAAAAGTCATTTGGGGTTTGCTGGTTTGTTGCTTCTTAACTGGCTGCAGGATCTACCATCACGACACAAATTGTAGAAATGTTTCAATTTAAATGTCTTAAATATCATATTAAATGAAAATACATTAAAATCCTGTTTAAATTTGAGGTACAACAAAATAACTCTATGTCCCAGCACAAAACACATTTAATCAACAACAAATTTAAAATTATTGTAGCAAAAAGTGACTAAAGGTTTTCAGTATCGTTATTTCTGAGGATTTTGACCTGGATGAGAGGCCATCTTAAAATCAAACAAGTCAAGTTGCTTTTATTTAACTCTTCAGATAAACAAAAAGTGAAAATCCAAAATATTAAAATATACAAACTAAACTTTTTTTCTGATTATCTCAGTTGACCAACACAAAACAACAAATTTGATACTAACATCTTAGTAAAACTTTTCAATTATAAACTCAGAATTGAGAGGCTTATGTTTATCAGTGTAGCGTCTTTGGAAGAGTAACTACCACGAGGATACCCAGCATGCCTTGTGGTTTATGGATAAGAATGTAGATTGCATACACATGTATGTTAGTGTTTTATTTTGATACTAGTTACATAGGCTTCAGTAGTGATGACCGGTGAGTTTGTGCTGTGTTAAGAGTGTTTGTTGGTTTCCAATATGGAGCATCTTTTTTAAAGCTAGCTGAAGATACCTCTGACCATATCTTGTGCTACTAAAGCTGGCCAAATGATATTAACAAGTTTTGTTGGTCTTCTTCAATGTAACCTTGTTTTAAATAGATTGAGCTAGATCATATTTACATGTTTATTGGCACATCCAGAAGATGTCGTTTTTATGTCAAAATAAATGTCAAAACTAGCACCATCCATTGAATTGTTGTTTGTATTGTTGTGGTTACAGGGTTCTGATATAGAGACATTAGTGTCAGAGGCAACTGGACAACATGGAGCTGATCATTTAGAGCACCCTCCTGTGGTGGAAGCAGAACTGCAGGACCCTCTTACCTCAGCTTCTGCTTGTATGAATCTTTTTGAATTGTTGAGAAATTGATGTGTTCCATTATTGTAAATTACTCAGTAGGCGTTTCTGTAAAATTGGTTAACAAATTAGGTGAGAACTTGCATTTGTTGCATTGACCTTTTTGCAGCTGGATGTATTGAAGACAAACATGAAGACACTGTAGGAGAACAAACCTTAGGTGAAACACTGTACACCTCAAAGGTGAGCGCACCTTTGTAAAGTCTCACTGATGGCCACTTTGTGTACAAATGATCTTGAATTTTACACTTTCAGGCTATGCCTGATGCTGCTGTAGAGTCACGTGTCACCGTGTTGTCCTCCAGCGAGCAATCTGACATTGTGACTCTGCACGAGCTAAGAGAGGATGAGTGTGACGGTGTGGAGGAAGATGGGGTGGTGACTACCAATGATGGATTTAATTTGGGGACGTCGTGCAGCAGCCAGTATGCCTTCACAGCTGGAGAGCATGGTAGGATCTCACAGTCTCTCACCCTCTCTGCCATCATGCTGTATTTTTAGTTACAATCTAATTAACCACTGTTCGACACAATATTACAGAGAATCATATTTTCCTTGTCGTTTGTCGCCAAAGAAGGTCTGAGTTCGAGTCCCTGGAGTCTTGCGCAGAGTCTCAAGAACTTAGGCTGCCAACTGCGAAGTCAGCTCACCAGAGGTCACACTTTTACAGGTGGCCTGGTTTGAAGTGTGACATGCAAAGCTTGTCCACAAACTAATAAATAAGAAGACAACACTTGTTGTCACGCATGTTCAGCTTCTCTGAGGTAGTAGTCAGGCCGAACTAGTAAAAAGAAAAAAGTAATGGTACGAGAATAAAGTTGTATTTTATTTAAAGAGAGACCTGCTATACGGTTTACTGTATTGTCCAAATATAGACATTCCATAGCGTTTTTCCTTGGGTCAAAAGTATGAAGTGGGCGTGTCGGCTCAAATAGAAATTTATACAAATAGGTGGCACCAAATGACTTCTCCCCGAGTAAGTCAGAGCTTTTCTTCCTGTCACTTACACTGGGACTGACAGTAGTGATCTGAGATGCAACCTTACTCTTGTATTATTGTAAATTTTGCCTTGTAAAAACGTGAGATTATTCTAGTAACAGTGCCATGTTTTTCTAGTAATAATATGATGTTTCCTCCAGTATGCATGTACATAACCAAAGTTTACTATTTTTGCATTTTCAGTGTGGCCCTCATAATTCACAACATAAAGTCAGAAGGCATGCATTGCTAATTTAGAAAAAGCTATTGTTTAAATTAAACACCAATGAAGAAGTGACTACTGGATGTTGGTAGAGATTATTTTTTTAAATTAGATTTTCCCTCACTTTATATGTTGGCCTATAGAACTATTTTGGCATGAATTAACATGCACGCATGCTTTCAGCTGTTATATCCATGTCTGCCTCATTTCCACCACTTTAACTTTACATATTCCCCTGTGAAGTTTTTCCAGCGGTGCTGCTGCCTACAGCCACAATCTCCAGCAGCAGCGAGGACGAAGCAGGACCAAATATGGTGGTGCGAAGGCGAAGGTTGAGGAAGATTACGACGACCATGACAGAGTCCTGTGAGGAAGAGGAGACGACAGTGGGGTCAGATCCTAGCGAGGAGGAGGAGGAGGAGAAAGCCAAGGAGGAGAAGCAGGAGACAGAGGAAAGTCAAAGTCGACGTGCGACACAGCGAAACCAGGGCAGCGGAACCCTCAACATGTGCATCCTGCTTGCCCTAGTCATAGCTGTCAGCATGGGCTTTGGACACTTTTATGGTAACATAAAATTATTTGTTACTGTTTTATGTGTCCTTGCTACCATCATATTGTTTCGTTTACAGGCACCATGCAAGTACAAGAGCGACTAAAGACAGCAGACAGAGTAAACGAGATGGAAAGTGTGATGGATCTGCTTCAAACTCATGTAAGTCAACATCAAACGTGAGCCACACAACAAATCCAACAGAGTGTTGTAATTGCTAATGCGTTTTTATCATACACTTGCAACCTTTTAGACTTAAGTATGCAGGTGGTTGTCAGTGTTTATGATGTTTCATGGTTGTGAACACGCTGCCATAAATTAACTAAAAACGTAATTTTGGTCCAAAACACAGGACTCACTCGAGAACTAGCATTTGGTGGCAACAGAAGAATTCATTATTTGCTCAAAATTGGCCGCACTCACTCGACTATTGGAACCACCATAAAGTTCAAACAATGTTATAAGGCTGTATTGAACTCGTTCATAACCCGAGATCCTACTGGATGTTAAAAATGTTGTACTCTTGTTCCAAGTGATGTGGATGTGTCATGCAGTTGATGTTTTTTAACTAACACTGGTCTTCTTTTTATATCACTCCTAAATTTCATGACTGGTTGGGTATAAGAACTTTATGACATTTCCACAAGATCTTTTTAGATTTCTCTTCTCACAAAAAGGAAGTTTGTGTATAGCAACTTCCTGCTTCTCCAGTGGTAATGGTTTAATTTTATTTGAACATGCACGCAAAACAGAAGTAAAGAAAAGGTATTTATTTATGAGAAGAGTAAGATTAAAGTTCTCAATTGTTTATCACAGCAGCGGATCCCGGGATGTCAATAGTAAACATGACCGTCTCACTCAGGTTGTCATAAACAGACATTTGTAAAACAATCCCGCAAAGGACAGTGGGAAGCAGGAAGTGCAACACTACAATATGAATGGCACAGTGTTGTGTGTGGCGCTGACGAACCAACCAATCACGATGGGGAATAACACTCTCAGGGGCGTGACATTGACTGGGCTTTGACGCAAGCAGAGAAACATTTTCAATGACTGAAAGTTAACATAGCGTTGCTATGGAAGTTTTTCTTCTGTGCCTGGCTAGGCTTTCGTCCCAGCTTGCTGTTCACATCCAGAAAAGTGTTTTAAGTTGCTGTCCAGCGTGACATCATACTATGTGTATAGGTTATCCATCTCCAAATAAATACAAAAAGTGATGCGTGGCCGGCGAGATAAAAGAAGCGCGGGGAACTTGTTGATGTGGTGCGCGAGTGCATATGTGCTGAGGATGCAGCCCAACCTCAGCCAAACTCCGCCTCAAGCGGCCCCAAAGTAAATTGAGTTTGAGACCTCTGTTGTAGAGCATTGTTTTAGTTCTTTACCTAATCCATTCCATAGTTTGATTCCACATACCGAAGTACTAAAGGTTTTAGTGTTGTTCTTGCATATTTGTGTTTGCATATTTGTGTTTTAAGTTTAGTTTATTCGTAAGACCATATTTCTCCTGTCTTGTTGAGAAAAATTGCATAACACTCTTTGGTAACTGGTTGTTGTTTGCTTTATGCATCATTTTAGCGGTTTAGTGGTAATCTGTGACTTCCGCTCAGTACTAGCCATATCTAAACCAGAGTAAGGCAGTAGTGGAACTAGGTTTTGTTTTCAGGGAGCTAAAGACCCATCTCATGATCTCCACTCCTTTGGTGTGGCTGTTTCATGTACAGCTGTTTGTGAACAAAGGAGAGTTTGACGCCAGATTCTCCAGTATTCACCCAGTTAAACCAAAAAACATTCAATTCTTCTTTACTGTTTGCTAATAACAATTAGCACGTAACTGGTTGAGGGGAGTGTCTCTATAGCAGCTTTGAGCTGGGTGTGGGGATAAGCGGCTGGAGCTGACCCAAGACTCCTGACCAATGGCAGAACATGTATCGGCAGAGTAGGTTGCAGAATCCAAGTGTTTTTGCCAAGAGGAAAAGTGGGCACATTTACTGTACACAAATTGAGATTTATGGAGTATTCTTTTAAAAGAAACTTACTGTTGTGTGAGTGTGAATGATTGTTTGTCTACTTGTGCCCTTTATTTACTGACAAATGGTGCAGCATTCCGTCTCCAATTTATTGTAAAGCCCCTGTCACACTAAGTACGAATCAGCATGAATCAGGCAGATCCAGCCAGAATCAAAGAAAAAGTTTCAAAATCCGTGCCACATTTGGGAGAGGATTTAAATGCTGTTTGAATTCAGAGTCGTCTGGGATTTGAGCACCTCTGTACTGTACACCCAAGTGGCTGTTGCTAAGTTTGGCTCCTTTTTTTCTTGTGATCTAAATGACGGAATGTAAATTGGCGACTTGAAAGTGGTGCGTGACGCTTCAGCGGCCTTGTTGCCTTTCAGCACGTCTGGGCTGTCTCCTCGGGAGCTACTAGTGGAGTTAACTTGGCCACGTTTCCTTGGCGGTAATTTGAATGTGATGTGATTTTGAGCAGCTGCAAATATTTAGAATGCAGTCAGAGTGCAGTCATTCATACCTTTTGAATGATGTTTGATGTTTTCCATCCGTCTATCTTCTATGCCAGTTATCGTCACTAGGTATGCGGGGGTATGCTGGAACTTATCCTTGCTGACTTTGGGCGAGAGGCGGGGTACTACCTGAACTGGTCGGCAGTCAATTGCAGGGCACATATAAACAAGCAGCTATTGACACTCACATTCATACCTATGGACAATACAGAGTATCCAATTAACCTGGTATCCGGAGAAAACCCACGCACTCATGAGGAGAAATGAAGACATCACATACACACAGAGATTCCCAACGACAGAGATACAAACCCGGATTTTGCAGATCTTCTGTGTGGCCAACATGCCAACCACTGGGCCGCACGTACAGGTATGCTGTGTGGCCAACATGCTAACCACTAGGCCACAGTGTGGCTCAATCGTTCGATATTTTTCCACTTCAAATTTACCTTGAAAGTTTTTAGCATGCCAAAAACATTCAGGCTGGCCACAAGAATGAGCTCGAATATTTCAAATGCACTCCAAATGCAGTCAAAAATTTTGGAATGCATTGCATATCCAAGAATAAACCAACAATTTTCATTCTGTCAGCTTTCTGGTTCATTTTGCTTCTAGTGTGCTCAGTGTATAACTTGCTCAGATGAAGTATTTTCCTGAAATTATGTTTCTTTTTACATGTAGGTTAAAAGCAAAAACGTTGGCCTGGATGACTTGGATGATCAGAAGGTGATTTCATTGCTGGCAGACGTCATCAAAAAGATAACCAAAGAGAACAAGGAGCTCAGCTTCCAGCAGGGACATGTTGAGGTAACGTCTGCTTTCTTCACCTCAGTACATTGCAATACAATGAAAACAACTGCAGAGAGTACCAGGCGTTTATTACAGATAGTGCATAAGAGGCCTTTATTTGTGCGAATGCATTTTCAACTGGTCTCATTCTAGGACCCAGATTTTTCCTTGACCGTTTATACTAGTCAAACCAAGCAAATAGTTTTCAGAAACACATTTATGACATGTTTTAAACATAAATGCATGAATGACATGTTCAGAATGTGTTTCACAGCACAATATTCATAAACTGAAGTGCAGGATAGCTGCTTGTTCATAAAAACAATAAAATATAAAATAATACAAAATAATACTTGTACAAATACAAATACGTTCTCTAAAAGAAATTTTTTCAAAATAATAAATTCAGACACTGATCATATATTAAATATTTTGAGGAAATTTGGCAGCCTCTGGACCTTTCGGGTGCTGCAGGATTTTAATCCATTACAACATAGTGTGTACGTAGTGTGCCCCTCCGTGAATCACCACCTTACCGCGGTGGAGGGGTTTGAGTGCCCAAGTGATCCTAGGAGCTATGTTGTTGGGGGCTTTATGCCCTGGTAGGGTCTCCCAAGGCAAACAGGTTCTAGGTGACGAGCCAGACTAAGAGTGATTCAGAAGACCCCTATGAAAAAAATCAAGAGGAGTGACCGCACCTCGCCCGGACGTGGGATACCAGGGCCTCACCCTGGAGCCAGGCCTGGGGGAGGGGCTTGCAGGCGAGCGCCTGGTGACCAGGTCTTCACCTGTGGGACCTGGCCGGGCCTAGCCCGAAGAAGCCACACGGGAACTCCCCCCCGCAGACCCACAACCTGCGGGGGCAAGCATGAGGGTCCGGTGCTGTGTGATTTGGGCAGTGGTCGAGGGCGGGTTTCCGGGTGACCTGGTCTTCGGCGGCCAAATCTGGTTCTTGGGACATGGAATGTCACTTCTCTGGTGGGGAAGGAGTCCGAGATTGTGGAAGAGGCGGAGAGATTCCGATTAGATATAGTCGGACTCACCTCAACCCACAGTTTGGGCTCTGGAACCAAATTCCTTGAGAGGGGCTGGACCTTGTTTTTCTCTGCAGTTGCCGCAGGGGAGAGGCGGCGAGCTGGTGTGGGCTTATTGTTAGCCCCCCGACTTGGTGCCTCTGTGTTGGAGTCATTCCCAGTAAACGAGAGGGTTATTTCCCTACGCCTTAGGGCTGGGGAAAGGGTCCTGACTGTGGTTTGTGCGTATGCGCCGAACGGCAGTTCAGAGTACCCAGCCTTCTTGGAGTCTATCAGAGGGGTTCTGGAGAGCACCCCAGCTGGTGACTCCATAGTTCTGCTGGGAGACTTCAACGCCCATGTGGGCAATGACAGTGTGACTTGGAGGGGCGTGGTTGGGAGGAACGGCCTCCCTGACCTGAACCCGTGCGGTGTGTTGTTGCTGGACTTCTGTGCGAATTACAGTTTGTCCATAACAAACACCATGTTCGAACATAAGGATGTCCATAAGTGCACTTGGCACCAGGACACCCTAGGTCGCAGGTCTATGATCGACTTTGTGGTCGTATCATCAGACCTGCGTCCGCATGTTCTGGACACGCGGGTGAAGAGAGGGGCTGAGCTGTCAACTGACCACCACCTGGTGATGAGTTGGATTAGATGGCGGGGAAGGATGCCGGACAGACCTGGCAGACCCAAACGCGTAGTGAGGGTGTGCTGGGAACGTCTGGCAGAATCTCCCGTTCGTCGAGTCTTCAACTCTCATCTCCGGCAGAGCTTCGCCTGCATTTCGAGGGAGGACCGGGATATTGAGTCCGAATGGGCCGTATTCCGTGCCTCTATTGCTGAGGCAGCCAGTTGTGGTTGCGGCCGCAAGGTGGTCGGTGCCAGTCGTGGTGGCAAGCCCCGAACCCGATGGTGGACACCGGGGGTTAGGGCTGCCGTCAAGCTGAAAAAGGAGTCCTATCGAGCATGGATGGCTTGCGGGACTCCCGAAGCAGCTGACAGGTACCGGCAGGCCAAGCGGCACGCGGCTTCGGCGGTGGTCGAGGCAAAAACTCGGGTGTGGGAGGAGTTCGGTGAGGCTATGGAGCACGACTTTCGGTCGGCCTCGAAGAGGTTCTGGCAAACCGTCCGACACCTCAGAAAGGGGAAGCAGCCCCCAGTTCACACTGTTTACAGTGCGGACGGGGGCTTGCTGACCACGACTGTGGATATAGTTGGTCGGTGGAAGGAATACTTCGAGGCCCTTCTCAATCCCACTGACATGCCTTCCATAGAGGAAGCAGAGTCTGAGGATACGTACGTGGACAGTTCTATCACCGTGGCTGAGGTAATTGGGGTAGTCAAATCACTCCCCAGTGGCAAGGCTCCGGGGGTAGACGAGTTCCGCTCAGAATTTCTCAAGGCTCTGGATGTTGGAGGACTGTGTTGGTTGACACGCCTCTACAACATTGCATGGAAGTCAGGAACAGTACCTCTGGACTGGCAGACCGGGGTGGTGGTCCCCATTTTTAAAAAGGGTGACCGGAGGGTGTGTTCCAACTATAGGGGGATCACACTCCTCAGCCTTCCTGGGAAAGTCTACTCCAGGGTGCTGGAGAGAAGGGTACGACCGTTAGTCGAACCTCGGTTAGAGGAGCTGCAATGTGGTTTTCGTCCCGGTCGCGGAACACTGGACCAGCTCTACACCCTTGCAAGGGTACTCGAGGGTATGTGGGAGTTTGCCCAACCAGTCTACATGTGCTTTGTAGACCTGGAAAAGGCATTCGACCGTGTCCCTCGTGGTGTCCTGTGGGGGGTGCTCCGGGAGTACGGGATTGATGGTCCGCTTCTACGTGCCATTCGGTCCTTGTACAATCGAAGCAGGAGCCTGGTTCGCATTGCCAGCAGTAAGTCGAGCTTGTTTCCGGTGAACGTTGGCCTCCGCCAAGGCTGCCCTTTGTCACCGATTCTGTTCATAATCTTCATGGACAGAATTTCTAGGCGCAGTCAAGGTGTTGAGGGAGTCCAGCTTGGTGACCTTAGGATCTCGTCTCTGCTATTTGCAGACGATGTGGTCCTTATGGCCTCATCAGGCTGTGACCTTCAGCGTTTACTGGAGCGGTTTGCAGCTGAGTGTGAAGCTTCTGGGATGAGACTCAGCACCTCCAAATCCGAGGCCATGGTTCTCAGTCGGAAACGGGTGGACTGTACCCTCCGGGTTGGGAGTGAGGTCTTGCCTCAGGTGGAGGAGTTCAAGTATCTCGGGTTCTTGTTCACGAGTGAGGGAAGGTTGGAGCGTGAGATCGACAGACGGATCGGTGCAGCATCTGCAGTAATGCGGTCGCTGTACCGGACCGTCGTGGTGAAGAGAGAGCTGAGCCGGAAGGCAAAGCTCTCTGTTTACCGATCGATCTACGTTCCCACCCTCACCTATGGTCATGAGTTATGGGTCATGACCGAAAGAATGAGATCGCGGATACAAGCGGCGGAAATGAGTTTCCTTCGTAGGGTGGCTGGACTCACCCTAAGAGATAGGGTGAGGAGCTCGGCCATCCGGGAGGAGCTCAGAGTAGAGCCGCTGCTCCTTCACATCGAGAGGAGCCAGTTGAGGTGGCTCGGGCATCTAGTCCGGATGCCTCCCGGGCGCCTCCCTGGTGAGGTGTTTCGGGCATGCCCAGTCGGGAGAAGGCCCCCGGGAAGACCTAGGACACGCTGGAGGGACTATGTCTCACAGCTGGCCTGGGAACGCCTTGGTGTCCTCCCGATGGAGCTGGAAGAGGTCGCTGGGGACCGGGAAGTCTGGACTTCCCTACTGAAGCTGCTGCCCCCGCGACCCGGACCCGGGTATGCGGAGGAAAATGGATGAATGGATGGACAACGTAGTGTGTTTCTAATTGTAACCTCTGTCCTAACCTATGGTCCCGGCTCTCTTCAGGGCAATAATGTGTGTGGTTTTGGGCTAATTCCTGTCCCTTCCTTTTTGGACATGATTGGAAATTACACAACTTTTGTACAAGCGATGGCTGCCAAATACTTTTTGTATAGGCCACACCGGTCTGCTTATCTGCAGGAGTACACATTTTAATTTAGGATATTTAACACACAGAAGGTTTTTTAAAAATGTTTAATTAAATTAATGCTTTTTTTCTGAAAGTATATCCCTGCCAGACAGCTCAATCATGGGGAATCTCATTACAAACACTAAACCGCCACCTCTCGAATAAACACGTTGAAATGACGATAAACACTGGCGAAAGTTGGCGGAGCCTCCTATTAGCTTTGCGTCCTTGCATGCTAGTGTGGTTGTGTGTGCACCTCGGGCTGGATGAGTATATTTTCACCGCATTTTCCAATGCGTGTTACAATGCGCGATGTGCAGGTTCTGAGTGAAAAAGACAAGTAGCACGTATATTTTTGTACCCAGCTCCTCTTAGCTGTAAAGAAATTCTCACACACAGAACATACATCCGAACTTCAAAATAAGAGCACCGTTGACCACATGTTGTCTGACTGTGTAAAGAAAATAAGCGTGTCATAAAAAATATCTTACATATGCAGTTGGAATTGCATCAGTGACTACATCTTCCTGAATCACAAGCATGGGCGTTGTTGAGGATTTTGTAGCAATGTGTGCAGAGGCTCAGATCCCATTCGAAAAGTTAACCAAGCTACATCCATATCTCAATTATTGGACAAAATTGTCCATTGACATATTGCATCAATAAATGTAAGGATTTTTACATTCAATTAACAAACATTTTATTCACTAACCCAAAAAGCACACACACTATGCTGATAAAAAAAATAAGGGGAAAATGTAAAAAACTAAAATCTCAAAAAATGTAAATGAAAAGCAGAATTTGGGAAAAAATTAAAACTGATTTCATAGAGCCCACTATACAGTAGTTGTCCTCTTCAACTGTTGAAATTAAGTCTCTCTCCAGCTTGTGTTGTCGCTTCCAGCGCCAACCACCTAAAAAGCTCAATAGTGTAAGCTGCTGGTTAATGCTCTAATCAAAAACTTAAACGTAAACACTTTCGGAGCCTTTTAGTTGAAATCAAATACGTTTTTGATTGATATTCTAATTTACTAGTTTAGTACACATACCAGTATCAGTCACAGTGAAGGTGAAAGTATTTGTAAATGTTAATAAAAATTGCACTTTGAGATTAAGTCAGTCATATTGTTAGAGAAAATACTTTATATAAATTGTTTTTTACATTTTTTTTCCCTTCACAATCAGACCCAGCGAGATGACCTGGCAATGTTACTGAGACAGAAAGAGGAGAAGAGCAACATTTTGACAGCCACAAACCAGCATTTGAAGAGCTCCCTCCAGCGGGAACAAAAGACCCTATCCACCCTGCAGGAGGAGCTGAGCAGCCTGCGCTCCACGGTTCGAGATCTGGAGGCGAAGGGAACCGGCGCTGACTCACTGCTGTCTGAAAACCAGAGGCTGAAGGACGAGCTGGAGGGAGAGAAGGAGCTGGTCAAAAACTTTCAGACCAAGAGGGTTGATATCATTGTGGAGTTGCTAGCGCTAAGGAAGAAGCTGGACAAGGAGAGGAAGGTTACAGATGAGCTAAAGAGGGAAATGAGTGAGCTGAGGAGCAGCAGTAAATCTGGAAGAGAAGCAGACAATCAGGCCCAGGAGCTCCAGTCTCGCCTGAAGGAAGTGGAAAAAAGGCTGGGCTTTGAGCAGCAGCGCTCTGACCTATGGGAGAGGCTCTACCTGGAAACGAAGGAAGACCAGGCCAAAGGAGAAACAGAACCCAAAGTGAGGAAGCCAAAAGATGGCATGTCAGGGAAAGTGAAAGAGACCTTTGATGCAGTCAAGAACTCCACCAAGGAGTTTGTTCATCATCACAAAGAGCAGATTAAGAAAGCCAAAGAAGCTGTGAAGGAGAACCTGCGCAAATTCTCTGATTCCGTCAAATCAACTTTCCGTCACTTCAAGAATTCGGCCTCGACCTTCATCAACAAGGCTAGAGGATTCTATGAAGAGAAATGCAGCAAGAAAAATAAGTGTCATCACAAACACGACAACCACAACACACGAAAACAGGGTGACAGTGTGCATAAAGAGCAAGGTGGCCGTAACGCCAACCTGAAAGGATGTCGAGGAGTGTTTGACTGTGCCTACCAGGAGTCCATGAGCCTCTTCAACATGGCCATGGAGCCCATACGAGCAGACGAGTTCCACCAACTGCTGCGGAGCTATTTGCAGCAAGAAGTGGACCACTTCCACCACTGGGAGCAGCTGGAGAGCTTCATTAACGACTTCTTTCACAACGGGTACTTCATCCACGATCGCATGCGCTTCACTGACTTTATTAGCGGTGTGGAAGACTACCTGGTGGACATGGATGAATACCATGGGCTTGACAACGACGCCTTTGGAAACCTTGATGACTTCATCTACAGACACTTCTTTGGAGAGGCTTACTTGAAGAGCTACGGGCCCAGGTGAGCAGCTTAACTCATTTTTTTCACAGATTGTAAGTTATCCAGTGTGTCAATATGACATCTGTCACATGCTTTGGTCAAAATACATGAAACATAAATAATTAGCAAGTTTTGGAGGAATGTGCAATCAGGCTTAATGTGTGGGATTCTTAGGGGGCAAGTGAGCAAGGAAGCGGTATTGAGAGGAATGTAAGCAGCTTGATGCATGTCGCATTAAAAGTTTCACCCAGAAAACCACAGCCCGACACCAGAAGGCCCTGATTTCAAGTCAATGCAGACACTCAGCCTTGGAGCAGAAGACTGAGTAGCTGAGCTGCTCTCTGATGTCCTCTGTGGTCATTATGAGTGACAGTCTGTGCATCCGTTATTTAGCTCTTTTTCATGTGGTCGCTTACCAATAAAGAGTTTCACTTGTTGAGCATGGGTGGAGAAACTTGCTGAGAGCTTACGTAAATTAGGCCTTTTTTTGTGTCTTTTTTAAATGTAGCAAGTGTAAAACAAGTAATTAAAATGAAAGTTTTCCGTAAGTAGAAAACATACTGTTCATAAATGTACTAAATTTTTTGCTCCCCCATCTCCCAGTGGACCGCTTGAACGACCAGACTCGTACTCCAGAGAGGAGTCGAGGGCGAATCATCAAGCTCGTAGGCAGCAGAGAGACAGAACGCGGCCTCACAGTGAGCGTAAGTGGAGCAGGACAGGAAGAAACGGACACATGGCTGACGTCAAAATAGAACTGGGCCCCATGCCGTTTGACCCCAAGTACTAAAAATGACGTAATTATTTCGTAATTTTCTGGTTTGTCAGTTTGCACAATGTTTGTGTTTTGATGCTACTGAATGTCCACCAGCTGGTGTTGGTTTGGGGAAGGATTTCTATTTTTGGTATGGGATTAATCGATTTTTTTTTTTTTTAAAAAGAGCACGTCTCTTTAAAGGCAATGAACTACAAACTGAAAAGGTGGCGAGGGGAAATGACAAAATTCACAGTGATTTAACCTTTGACCCCACACTACCTCAAGCATCTATCATTTAAAATCAACAGGCCAATTAAATTGCATGTCAATGCTGAGAGATGCTGTCATTGAGCCAAAATGCTGATTAATGCATTACATATCATAGCAATCCCCATATACTAAGGGTGTCCAAAGTTGCAGCATGCAGAATATTGAAGGATGCGGAGATCACTTGTGATACATTTTGTGTATTATACAGTAAAACCAATGCTAAGCTATTTTAAGAAAACGTCCACACTTTATCTTAATTATTTACCGTGTTATGATGACATAACCCATTAGCGTAAAATGAAATATTTCTGAATAATAAAATAAAAGGGCAAGTTGAAAATAGCCTCAGGCTGTACTTTGGACTTCCCTGCCATATACAATGGCAACGAGACCTCCGACGGCTGCTGGTAGAACTGTGGAAAAACATTAAGAGAAATCTGATTGAATGCTCAGTTATTAATAAAATCTGCGTGTGTGCGGGCAATGCCATAACATCTTTGTGCCGTTATTCTGTCAATTAGCTTTCCTTCCTACCCAAGACTTCCTAAAAATACCTCAACCATTAGGTCAATAATGAGACACATTAAAATCACACATTAATTTTAAATGACAAATCCAATGATGACGATTCTGTTACACACCCTTAACAATTGCTATGGTTTGAATGAGTTAAAATTTTTAATCTTTATAAACGGTGACATGTTCATTTAAGCTTTGACCTCAGATACATTGAAACCTTATCTGTATTTAACAATATTTTAACTGATAAAAAAGCAATTAAAAAAATGCCTCAAGTTGTGATGTTTCAACTACTACTAAATGGGAAATTATGTTATTTGTCTGAAAATAGGGCAACAGTCCAAGCTGTTATGGAACAGTAACAGCACATTACTTTATTGAATCATCAGCTTCAAGTATGAGCTTGTGTGACGTGCTGTTGTAACATTCCACCTAATGTGTTTCTGCACAACTGGAAAGTTTTGGTTCTTTATATGCATTTGGGGAAGAAAATAAAAGTTTGCACCAAACCTTTAGTGCATCATTAACCATTTGGTGTTTTGTTTTCCCATGGGACAGAAGCAGATATCACAAGCATGGTGTTTAAAATTTATTTCAGCAGCTAATGCACAGTATCACACATAGTGACTAATAGATGCATTGTTCCAGTGGTTGTCAGTGCCTTTCATAAATAAAAATGCTTCCTCCAACTCTTCCTGAGGGAAAATGAGTGTGAAACATCTCTGTTGTCTTTGTGAAGTTATTCTTGTGTAAAAACACTGAGATTTCCTACAACATAAAACACATCAGCATGAAGCAAGTTCTCAAGTTTTCAAACCATACAGCTTTGTCGGCGGCACTTTTACCTTCTCTAAAACGTCAAACAGAACTAAGTGGGTATGTGGCAGCTTGTGTGGAAATGACGTTCTGAGCCAAAGAAGAGGGTCATTGTAGAATCTGTCAGCTGTGTCCACATAAGCCCCCTCACCAAGATCAGGCGGACACTCCAGGAAACTCATCCTAAGTGGGCAGTGAATGTGACTGCAGAGAGAGAACCATTAGCTGCTTGTTTGAGACCTCTACATCCCATCATGCATTACCTGTAGAAAGGGGTGGAGTGGCAGGGCATGAGGAAAAGAATGTCCGGCTGTGGCTGTTCTGAGAGGTGGCAAAATGTTTGGAGGTGGCTCATAACATCCAGAGCACCTCGCTGGTGAATAAGGCCCAGGTAGAGTGCTGCGAGCAGATTGGTCACTAGCAATACAGATGCAGCTGCTCTGCGCCATGCTCTCATATGAGCCATCGATAACCCTGTGGTCACCCACAGATACACGTTAAATGGTTAAACACACGGTGTGGCGCGCTGCCATTTCTTAACAGGGACTTACCACAAAAGATCATACAGAGGGGAAGCACAGGGTAGATGAATCTGAACTCCTTGTGAGGAAGCAAACTGAAGAGAACAACATGGTGTCAGGTAACTAGGAGGAGTAAAAGACAGCATTTTTCCTCTCTTGCTGTTCTGTATGAATAGCAACCAGTATTACTTTTAAAACCACTGACTCTGAGGATCTGTTTTTGCAATAGGTCTTTAAAAACAGCAGGGCATCCCAGTCATATGATGAAGAAAAAGTATAAACCCATAACTCCGTGCAGTCCACGTGCTGAAAGCAATTGAATATTTCACAGGTCACAGTTCTGGAAATATCCTGCAGAATCTTCTGTTATGGCTTGGATGTGGCTATTGTACAGGATCTACCATAGATTCAGAGGCTATATGTACACACAGTCAAATGGGCAGCAGGTTAGGCTACGCCAGTGGTTTTCAAACCCCGGCGCGGGAAAAAAAGTTTGGGAGCCACTGGGCTATGCTATGGTTAACTGGAGAGAATTGTCCATAGATGTGAATGTGAATAATTTTTTGTCTAATGTGCCCTGAGATTGGCTAGTGACCAGTCCAAGATGTGTCCCACCTCCTGCCCAAGGACAGCTGGGAAAGGTTCCAACTCAACCATAATATGTTGTCATATTACGTTTTTTATACATTATTGATGTTTGTTCTGCGGTGGCTACGTGCTATTAAAAGGTGGATTAAGTACGGGATTGGTGGCCCGCTACTACGTGCCATTCGGTCCTTGTACAATCGAAACAGGAGCCTGGTTCGCATTGCCAGCAGTAAGTCGAGCTTGTTTCCGGTGAACGTTGGCCTCCGCCAAGGCTGCCCTTTGTCACCGATTCTGTTCATAATCTTCATGGACAGAATTTCTAGGCGCAGTCAAGGTGTTGAGGGAGTCCAGCTTGGTGACCTTAGGATCTCGTCTCTGCTATTTGCAGACGATGTGGTCCTTATGGCCTCATCAGGCTGTGACCTTCAGCGTTTACTGGAGCGGTTTGCAGCTGAGTGTGAAGCTTCTGGGATGAGACTCAGCACCTCCAAATCCGAGGCCATGGTTCTCAGTCGGAAACGGGTGGACTGTACCCTCCGGGTTGGGAGTGAGGTCTTGCCTCAGGTGGAGGAGTTCAAGTATCTCGGGTTCTTGTTCACGAGTGAGGGAAGGTTGGAGCGTGAGATCGACAGACGGATCGGTGCAGCATCTGCAGTAATGCGGTCGCTGTACCGGACCGTCGTGGTGAAGAGAGAGCTGAGCCGGAAGGCAAAGCTCTCTGTTTACCGATCGATCTACGTTCCCACCCTCACCTATGGTCATGAGTTATGGGTCATGACCGAAAGAATGAGATCGCGGATACAAGCGGCGGAAATGAGTTTCCTTCGTAGGGTGGCTGGACTCACCCTAAGAGATAGGGTGAGGAGCTCGGCCATCCGGGAGGAGCTCAGAGTAGAGCCGCTGCTCCTTCACATCGAGAGGAGCCAGTTGAGGTGGCTCTGACATCTCGTCCAAATGCCTCCCGGGCATGCCCAGCCGGGAAAAGGCCCCGGGGAAGACCTAGGACACGCTGGAGGGACTATGTCTCACAGCTGGCCTGGGAACGCCTTGGTGTCCTCCCGGTGGAGCTGGAAGAGGTCGCCGGAGACCGGGAAGTCTGGACTTCCCTACTGAGACTGCTGCCCCCGCGACCCGGATAAGCGGAAGAAAATGGAATGGAATGGAAAGTCTGATAAGTCCCCATTGAAGGCTGAAGCCAAAAGCACCACTATACTGAATACTGTATATCTGAGATTTTAGTACATATTACCTAAAATAAGCAAATTGGTCTGACAGAAAGTGCCTGGTAAGAAAAAAAATCTCCCACCTCCTGATTACAGTTTCTGCAGTGCACACAGACTCTTCACCTGTACACACCGATGGTCCAGACTATTGTCACTAGCAGGACTCTGTATCTTCTGAAAGCCAGGGAGCATCCGTGAAGAAAGAACGGGAGATGGGGGCCGATTATGAACACAAACCCCTGCGTGAAGTACCAGTGCCAGGGGTGGGAGCCATAGAAGTCTGCTATGCCGTGGAAGACGTTAAACTTCAGGAAGTTGAACTGCACAAAGGTCCACTGCAACAAAATAAATATTCGGCCTTTACAGAGTGTTACATTAACAATGTCAGTCTAAACAGAGCACTATTATCTGTGTAAAGGTTGACTTTACATTTGTAAATTCAACCTCTTGTATTGAATCTCAAATGATGCATCTACACTACATCTAAAATCCAAAGTTTCACCTTTTCATAGAAGATGCAGTCAATTATAGTTGAAATCACAACAGCTGAAGCCCTGAAGAGATGAAAAAAATAATCTCCTAAAAAGATATACAGCATACATTAAATATGAAGCTAAGAGATTAAAAGCACGAACCCAATAGGGATGTAATCATGAGAAACTAGTTTCAGTTTGTTTTCCTCCTGCCAAAAATGATAAATCAACAGCGGGAGCCAAACAATCAGGGCTGTCGGGCGAACAATAATTGCCAAGGCAACAAGGATCAAATATTTTTTGCTGAGGAGAAAAAAC
Organism: Oostethus manadensis; assembly: GCA_024372805.1. Classification (NCBI taxonomy): domain Eukaryota; kingdom Metazoa; phylum Chordata; class Actinopteri; order Syngnathiformes; family Syngnathidae; genus Oostethus; species Oostethus manadensis. The sequence goes on along the minus strand of QODF01000216.1, from coordinate 918,496 downwards.
AAAACAAATAAGCACTGCGTTAGCTCGGAATCTATTAAACATAGAGACAGGTGTGTATCGTGTTAGGGAGACCTGCTGTGTGTTTTGGATGCAGGCAGAGGGAAGTAGGATAGGGCCAGGCAAGTGATAGTGGCCTCCATGCTGTTGCTGAGCGTCCTGGTGCAGCAGTACCATGTGAACCATGAGCACAGATGGCAGAAGAACTGAAGAAACACAACAACACGATTAGGCATGTGCCGTTATGAGAGTCTAAATGATGAACTTGGGAAAAAATATCATGGTTTGACGATTTTGCTGTATGACAACATCTCTAAAATTTGTTATTTGAAACATTCATTCATTCATTTTCTATACCGCTTATTCTCATTAGGGTCGCGGGTGTGCTGGAGCCTATACCAGCTGACTTTGGGCGAGAGGAGGGGGACACCCTGGACTGGTCACCAGTCAATCACAGGGCACATATAGACAATCAAAGACATACAACCATTAACACTCACATTCATACCTATGGACAATTTAGAGTCGCCAATTAACCTAACATGCATGTTTTTGGAATGTGGGAGGAAACTGGAGTACCCGGAGAAAACCCACACACGCACGGGGAGAACATGAAAACTCCACACAGAAATGCCCAACGGAGATTTGAACCCTGAACCTCCTGACTGTATAACACAATGATAGTGGTACATATGTATTTAAAACCAGTAACAAAAAGAATCATAATTAATAATTCTTTCTAAATACAATAATACATAAAATGTAGTTCTCATTGCAGTGTACTGTGGCCAATCCTGCAACTCAGGTCACAACAAAAATATTTTCATGGTAAAAACAAAAACAGGGCAAAATGAAAGTAAATGCAATCAAGGGGCTCAAGAAGGTGACAACATAAATAATTTTAAACTCTTCATTAATAAAATTTTTATTTTATAGTGGCAGGTCACACTATGGGTCTTTCATTACGCAATGTGTGCCGGAAACTGGATCGGTTCTACGCCTGTGCAGAACAGGTCTACATCTGACCGACCTATTTTTTGGCAGTCACGTGTTGAACAAGCTGATTTGTACTGCAACGCATGTGAAATCTACGTGATCCATCATTTTATATTACAGCAGTTATACAATGCAAACATCCCCCCTATTAACATTAATAATTGAAAAAGTACAGAATAATGATTTTTTTCTTATATTTTGTCCTTGGAACAAGTGGATAATTATAATTAGGTTTTTTCGCAGAAAAAATACTGGCAAAAGCATTTGCCACCAAGATATGTTTGAATGGATGGTATTTCTCAGTTTAGGAAAATAAAAGCTCTAGATGAGTCCTCTAAATTATTTTGATTAATTCATCATTGCACTGTGTTTATGTGTATACTGTGTTGCTGCTGGGTCACTCTTTCGCCTGGAGAGGGTGTTTCCACCGAGGTCCCTCCTAATGATGGACGCAAACGGTCCAGGGGAACCTGCAAATGCTGACCAAGCATCAGGAGTGCTGGAGAACTGCCTGTTGTGACATGTGTTGTTGCCCTGTAGTGCGGGAGTGTGCTCTCAAGTGATGAGGCAAATTAAAAGCCATTCGCCAGGTGAGCTCTGAGGCCATTTTTCAGGTTCTAGTTAAACCTTTCCACACTACCGTTCACCTGAGGTAATTACAGTTCACAGTTCCCTTGCCACACAGACATCATTCCAGCATGAGAGGTCTCTTGACGCAATGAAAAGGCCCTACATCTTACGGGATGTACCCCCCCCCCCCCGGATGAATGCCTGCAGGTGGGCAAATCCTGGGTCCTGAGCTGGGGCCGCTTGGAGCTCTTGTAGGAAAACGGCTGCTCGGAGGGGTACGTGCAGCATGAGAACCAACTCAGGCTATGAGGGGTCATGGGCGGCGTCTTGCGTGGAGCTGTGGCTGTGGAAAGTAAGTCCGCCACAATGTTGTCCCTGACAGGCGTAAATTGCGTGGTGAAGTCGCTCGGCCCACCTGTAGAGGCGCAGTGGATTGTGGCCTGAGCCGGTAGTAGCCAGTAGGGCTGTGAGGGCCTGGTGGTCAGTCCGCAGAGTGAAGTGCCCCTCGTAGAGGTACATATGCCACCACTTACAGGCCCAGATGGAAGCCAGATCCAGTACTTTTGTTCAGTTGGTGTCAGTGCCCTTGACGCAAACGCCACAGGGCGTTCAGCCCCTTGCTGAACTTGGGATAGAACCAACTGCAGAGTTGGAGGCATCACAGGTCACAAACGTGGGGCACCGCAGATCAAAGTGAGCAAGCACTGGGGACGAGGTAAGTTGTGCCTTCAGCTGGTGGACAGCGGCAGAGTACTCAGGTGTCCAGGTCCAGGGGGTATTCTGAGCCCAAAGGGCATACGGGCATATCGAAAAAAACTAAGGTAGTGAGGTTGTGGCTGTCCGGATGCAAGAGAACCTGCACGCTGCTGGTAGCCTTTGCGGAGATCCAGCTTGGTGAAGACGGTAGAGTCATGGAATTTAGCGGACAGCTCCTCTGTGGTGGGCAGAGGGCACTTGTCTGGGATTACCGCTCTGTTTACCTGTCATAAGTCGACACAGGGGCGCAGTCCACCATGTTTTTTTTGCCACCATAAGGTTGGAAATCCAGGGTGAGGCATTGACACGCTCAATCACACCAGCATCCAGCAGCTTCTGCAGCTCCACTGTGATGTCATCCCGCAAGGCAAGCGGCAGCCGGCGCAGAGCTTTCATATACTGTGTACTTTTGGTGTTTTATAGTTACCGATAAAGCTGACAAAAAGTATCATCGCTTCATTATTATGAAGTACTGTGCCATAAAAATGCATACTCCCATAACCTGCATGCAGATCTTGGTGTGCCTGCAAGACTAGGTCCATAAACCTGCAAACCTATCTGCACCCATCTATCTGGCTGTTCTAGTTACCGTCCATTTTGCAACTTGTCCATCCTCCAGTGTTCTTATGAGGAAAAAAAACTTCACATCTGCAATCGCAGCGAGGAGTGCTTGACTGACTCGAGGCAGCCAAATCTGCAGGGGACAAACAAACCAGGTTAAATAACGGCAGGGGGTGAAATATGTCTTAAATACGGATTTTTAAAAAAACTTTCCAAGAGATAAACTGAGTCACAGTTTATGAAGTGTAGCAGTTTGTAAATGAAGGCAAAGAAAAGAGGATACATGAAGCCTCTAATGCCTGCTTTCCACTCCCATGTCAGATGGCCATAAGTGAAATTGTTAAGGTTATATAAAATATGTAACAGAATAAGTCAGTAAATCAAATCTCAATACATTTTTTTAAATAACTGATGGTATGAGTCATGGTATCCTTCATGCATATAGCCAAAATAAATCAATAAAATAATAATCTTATAATTAAAGAGAAGAAAATAACAACTTTTGGAACTAAAACAATAAATAAAACAAATATATATATTTTTTAAAAACAATAGCAAAATATATATGAAATAAAGCTTAATAGTTAAAGGATATTTGAAGACCATGTGATGGGCAACCTCCAGAGACTGCCAGTATTCATCTGGAACAAAGCTGGTCTGAACCAGGAAGCAGTTGATCATCCGGAAAGTCACTGAAAATGCTGCAACTCTCAGCACATCTGCATGGAGCAAGAAGAACGGCTTCGTTATAGGTAAAAAGTAAAAACAAGGCTCACCATCACTGGGCTACTGTATGATGACGTCAGAGTAACCAAGAACCGCACCATTCCTAAGAGCGTCGTCATCTTCCTTTATGTATAGCAGTGACTTTCTTTTCCTTAGTTTGACATCCTCTTTCCCCCCGAACCTCAAGCGTTGTCTACAAGACTCCATATGAACATTGTGTCTGCCTGTCCACCTGTCCGGAAGACATTCGCTACACTCGTCCTGTCAACATTACCTCGAGTAACTCAGGAAAAACTGGTGACATGCAAAACTGACACGGCGACATAATCTTCAAAAGCCTACTAAAGTACTGTACTTTTAAATTATACTTGGGAATCCAATTTACAGCGTCTACGACCGTTTCATTTAGGGGAGGAAATGTGGTTCGCACGCGCTTCCGGGATTTCGCTTTCTTCCGTTGTACTTAGCCTTCAAATTAAAAGTTTGAAACGGGTTATTCACAATTATAAAGAACGACTATTCCAGCATCAACAAGACAGCAAATTAAAACGACAACGGAATCCCTCGTAGACGTGGGTAGATTAAGTGTTATTCTGTAGCCAGACAAACGTGCGTCGTTTAGCATTAGAGGTAATCGCCAAGCGCGGTATGCTTTTGTCCGGCAGATGGCGACGTTACGCCATTGCAGTTTGGCCGAACAGAAGAAGAGACTGCATTATGGCGTGAAGTGGCCCTTTCTCTAGCCTCCTTGTTGTTGTCTCCCGCTGGTCAATACAGTTATACGCTTCACATATATTACCTCGGTGAGTACAGCGTTACTGCATTATTAGTAAACTATATCTCAAACTGTTTTAACAGTGCCAGTAGATGTTGAAATAGGTATTTGTTCGGATCCCACGGATGGGTCAAACAGCAGAATTCTGACAACGCTGAAGTTGGCTTCTGATTTGCTGCTTAATTCAATTCAGTGTATTTGTTTAGCGCCAAATCACCTCTCGAGGTCACAGAGAACCAACCGAGAACCCATATGAGCAAGCACTTGGTGACAGAGGCAAGGAAAAACTCTCTAGGGGAAGAAACTTTGGACAGAACCCAGGTTCTGCGGGGCAGGCGTTTGTTTCGACTGATTGGTTTGAGGTATAAAAAGAGTAGAGGGATACATGGTAGATCAAGCCAGAAGTCTGTCCACAAGTAGGCTTTTCCTCATTAGGGTCGTAAACAAAAACAAAACACTGTACGGTGCCATTTTGTTTCCGTGTTTGCAGTTTTAGCGCATGCGCGTCTGTAAAGGGGTGGAGCTATGACGCAAGCGTTTTCATAGAAGCTGTGGAGACGCTAACGGCGTCCTAAAAATGTTTCCACTCTGGGACCCGGTTAAAAAAGTGTTTGTTTACAGACCCTGAAAACGCAGGCTTCGTATGGATGATGCGCGGGGGTTTGATAAAGTAATTGTGGTTTAATAGATGTTTCTACGCTCGTAAGTCACATCAAAGCTTGTATACCAAAGCAACATTTTGTCCGCGTTAAGGTTTGTATGTCGGAAAATTCGTAAGTTAATGCGCTCGTAATTCAAGGTACCACTGTACCCTGCTACATAGCCAAGGAAAAGAAAAATGTATTTGATACATATCAGCATATCAGGGGTCAGTTCTAACTGTATGCTTTAGCAAAGAGGTGTGTTTTGAGTTGACTTTAAAATAAAGCCCCGCCCCTCTACTGTTGCCTGACTATGTTGTGTTTTATACTGTATGTAAGAAGGAATTTTATCCTCAATTCTAAATTGCACAGGTAACCAGTGCAGTGGGGCTAATACGGGTGTGATATGATCTCTTCCTCTGGTTCTGGTAAAGACTTGTGCAGCAGAATTTTGGACTAACTGAAGAATTTTTAAAGATTTCTTAGGGAAAACTATTAACAGAAAGTTACAATAATCCAACCTTTAGACCACAAAAGCATGAACAATTTTTTCTGCATATGATAAGGTAGTAACTTAAGGAGAAATTTAGGGTGGACCGGAGGTAATGACCAGTGCGAGTGTGTGTCCTAATTTTTTCATTTACATTTTTGACATTTAAGTTAAGACATTGCCTTTATGAACTTTATGCCGTGATGGACGCATTGCTGCCATCTTGTTTACTTATATGTTCCATAGCGGATGAAGATGCGCAAGTCAGCACCATGGACTGTCGATAGCATTCATTAATGCGACGGAAGAGAAAAGTAAAGCCGAGCGATTTGTGAGGTCTTACTTTAGGGAGGCATTGTTGCAAATTTATTTCACATTTGAAAACATATTGTTATAAGAAGCCAAACTCTTAACTTCAGTAGCCCCAGCAACTAACAGGATCTACGTTCGTCATTACCAATATCCGACCAAAACTGGACTCATGAGTCCAACCTGGGCGTAAGTCACTGTTGATGTACTACACTTAGTGATGGTGATGTCATACAACTTAATGCCAGATAATCAAAAATATTCCTTTAAATTAAAGTGGCGAATCGGAAGCCAACTTCCGCGTCGTATTGCATAGCGCATTAAGTGGTAGATGTAGTTCAAGGAAGGTATGTTACACCCAGCTTTTACTCCTAAGTGTTGTAACACCGCTCATTTTTCAGAATCTTGTGCCCCCGACCTCAACTGAACTGTGCACTGCAAGAAGTCATGTTTCGACAGAAAATACCATTCACACAGGTGGCCTTTGCCACAGTGCTTGGAGTTGCGGGTGGTTTCTACATCTACAGACCCTACTATGACACTCTGACAAGGATCACAACAAACCAGCAGCAGAACCAGGATCAGGATATGAAACAAAATGACAATGTACCTGATGGAAAGAAATCATCCTGCTAATTGCAATTAGGGACACAATAATAAAATATTGTTGATGCTGTGTCATGCATTTAATTATCACAACAAAAATAGGCCAAAAGAAGTTTGGACCACAAATACTGTGTGTGGTTCTGACTCAGAAATGCTTTCTATTGAAAGTAAAGTCAGCTGAAATTGGCTCCAGCATACCCCCGTCACCCTAATGAGGATAAGCGGCATATATTTATATTCCTAGGATCCAACTAGATTGATCTGTGTTCACCAAATTTCCATTCCAGGCGACATACATCGATCTATGGAGTGTTTGATTTAATCAAATACTAGGTAACAAAGCATTGGATTTAAGCACAGCAGGTTTTATATGGATGTGTGTTGTTTAGCTATTTTAATGATAATGACGTTAAATGTTACCCTCGTAACAGTTCAATTTGGCGTAAGTCGAATAATCATGCCTGTGACTGTGGTGCACGAAAATGTCATTTGACGCTGAGTGTGCACGCTCTGGCAGAAAAGACTGTGTGGACGTCATTAAATATGCAAATTTTCATAGGATATGGGGTGTAATTTACGACGGCATATTAGGGCTACATAAAAACTTAAGATTTCGAGATAAAAAGTCGTAGTTTTACGAGAATGATATGAAATTGAAAATTATTATTTTACATTTGACCCAGGGCAAAGTCAAATAAGTCCCTTGTGTTTATAGCTGTCTCTGGCAATGCTTGTTGAAACTGAGTATTAAAATAATCAGATTTTGAGAAAGTTGTAAATTTACCACAATGACATTGTACATTTACGAGAAAAGCTCTTAATATAACTTTTCGATAGTAAAGGTCGTAACATTATTTTATAGGCATTGCCTGAACAGCTATGAAACGGGGAGGCTTATGTGGAGGGATCGGGGTACTAGAAAGTACCATTGGGATAATGCTAACCCATTTTATTGTTTGTGCCCAACTGCTCTGTTTTGCTGTCCCGTTATAAATAAAAGCTTGTTTGAAGCTGGTTGCGTGCAGATGTTGCAGCGGGCATCCTTCATGACTGAGGGCCCTCGTCTGTGTGGTAACAGCTGGGTTTTTCAACAGGACATTGCTGCATACACACGTGTAACACAAAGTGCTTTACTGATTGAAATCATTCCTGCCAAAACCACCCTCCTAACTCTCCCATCCCCAGTATACACACGCATCATTTGCACCCCCCACCCCTATCCCAACCACCCCCACCTGGCTCAATATAATCAGAATAAGAAGAATAAAAATGAGGTAGACAAGATACATAAGGCTGAGTACAGATGAACGGGAGAGGAAAACTCCATCAGAGGAACCGTCTGCACTGAGAGCAGGGACCACAACCGCCAGGGCATCTCCACAGAGCACCCAGGGAAGGCGAGGCAGGGACGCCGCGCCTCCACCTGCGCACCCACAGGACAACACACAGGTAGCTACTGCTGACCCCCCGCGCCCGAGGCAGAGGGTTCCCGCAGAGGAAAAACTGGAATAATAAAACCGATAAGAAAAAGCAATTAAAAACTAATAATCGCTAAGTTAGGACAAAATATCAGGATTAAGACAAAAAAAAAAACGAGAAAATAAGATAGGTTTTACGTCTGAGGTAACATACAGTCCCGAGAGTGACTCGCGCCGATAACAGAAAGCTGATTGGCTGTTGCGTGTTGGTCTCATTTGGGTCGCACGGTGGCTGAGTGGTTAGCACATTGGCCACACAGTCAAGAGATCTGTAAGACCTGGGTTCAAATCTCCGTTGGGCATCTCTGTGTGGAGTTTGCATGTTCTCCTCGTGCGTGTGTGGGTTTTCTCCGGGTATTCCGGTTTCCTCCCACATTCCAAAAACATGCATGTTAAGTTAATTGGCTACTCTAAATTGTCCATTAGAGTGTAAATGTGAGTGTGAATGTTTGTTTGTCTATATGTGCCCTGCGATTGACTGGCGACCAGTCCAGGGTGTACCCCGCCTCTCGCCCAAAGCCAGCTGGGATAGGCTCCAGCATCCCCGTGACCCTAATGAGGATAAGCGGTACAGAAAATGAATGAATGAATGAAATACATATTAGCTAAACTAAAAAGTTGGGTCTTGAGCCTGCTCTTAAAAACATCGTTTTCTGCGGCCCTGAGGTCCTTCGGCAGACCGTTCCAGAGACGAGGGCCATAGAACTGAAAAGAAGCCTCTCCATAAGTGTGTGTCCTGACTTTGGGAATGACTAGGAGCCCGCTGTCGGAGGACCACACGGACCGTGAGGGTTCATAAGGTAAAAGCAGTTCGGAAAAATAAGAAGACTCAAGACCATTAAAATACTTAAAATTGATCCTGAAGCACACGGGGAGCCAATGCAGTGATTGTAAAATCCGTGTAATGTGGGCCTGCCTCCTGGTGTTCGTCGGAACACGTGCAGATGAATTTTGTAAAAGTTGTAAACCTGATTTAGTCTTTTTGGGGAGACCAGAAAGTTGGGCATTACAGTAGTTGTTGCGACTTGTGATAAAAGCATGCCTGAGTGTCTCCGTGTCGGCCCGAGAGCAAACTCTGGTGGTGTTCTTTAGATGGTAAAAAACGATCTTTGTGATATTCTTGATGTGTGGAATAAAATTTAGCGCAAAGTCAAAAATCACGCCCAGGTTTTCAGTTGTCATGAACGATTAAAAGACAGTGACTGTAGTTTGGGTAAAAGCTTCTCTCTCTGAGCCTCAGGATCAATAACTAAAACTTCAATTTTGTCCTGGTTAAGCTGGAGAAAGTTTTCTGCCATCCAGGATTTGAGATCTAAAATGCAGTTAAAAAGTGCGTCCATTGGCCTGGTTGTCAGGAGACATGGAGATATACAACAGTGTATCATCAGCATAACTGTGAAAGTTGACTCCATCTCTCCTGACGACATCACCAAGAGGGAGCATGTACAGGTTAAAAAGCACTCGGCCTAAAATTGAAGCCTGGGGGTCACCGCGTGTGATTTCATGGACCTTAGAGGAGCAGGTATCTAAACTGACCATAAAAGTCCTGTCTGTGAGGTAGGATGTGAACCATCTGTGAACAGCACCAGAGAGGGCAACGTGTTTTAAAGGAGATAAAAGAATAGTGTGGTCTACTTTATCAAAGGGAGCGCTCAGATCCAGTTGAACCAACACTGTGACCTTCCGAGAATCATAATTTAATCCAAAATTATTCAAAATCTTTAAAAAAACGTTTAGGTGATGTAGTTTACACTAAAATCGGACTGAAACTTCTCCAGCATAGTCTGTGAATTAATAAAATAATTAAGCTAAATAAAAACAAGATTCTCTAAAATTTTGCTTAGAAATTGGCAAGTTAGAAACCGGTCTATAATCGTAAAATCATTCGAATCTAAATTGCTTTTCTTCAGCAGGGGCCTCACCACCGCACCTTTAGAGGCAGCAGGGAAGACCCCCATCTGAAGAGAGCAAGTCATCATGTGTAAAAGCGGGTCTCTAAAAGATTTCTAAAATGACTTTAAAAATGTGGTATGGACTGTGTTCAAAAGCGAGTGGTGGGCCTCACTGAGGAGAAAACATTCTCAAGGCTCTCAGCATTAACCAGGACAAAACTGTCCAGTGTTTCCTTGGTAAAGACAGACACAGACGTATTGAAAAATATGTTACTTTGAGAGGATAAAATATTACAGTGTCTATCTTTCCCTGAAGTGGTCTGCAAACGCCTCACAAAGGGAGTCAGAGGGTGTAAAAAGACGTTTGTTACAGTCGGGGTTTAAAACCTCATCTACAGTATTGTGGAGAACAGGACTTTTGGGTTGTTTTTCTGATTATTGATTATGTTTGAAAAGTAGTTTTTTTCTTGCCTTCCTAATTGAATTATTTTATATTTTGTTGGTTTTTAGGCTGCACGGTGGCTGAGTGGGTAGCACGTTGGCCTCACAGTCAGGAGGTTCGGGGTTTGAATCTCCGTTGGGCATCTCTGTGCGGAGTTTGCATGTTCTCCCCGTGCGTGCGTTTTCTCCGAGTACTCCGATTTCCTCCCACATTCCAAAAACATGCACTCTGAATTGTCCATTAGAGTGTGAGTGTGAATGTTTGTATGTCTTTGTTTGTCTATATGTGCGCTGCAATTGACCGGCGACCAGTCCAAGGTGTCCCTCGCCTCTCACCCAAGTCAGCTGGTATAGGCTCCAGCATACCCGCGAACCTAATGAGGATAAGTGACAGAGAAAATGGATGGATGAATGAATGTTGGTTTGATAGTTTATTGTTATTTTGTTTTTTCGCCATCTTCTCTCTGCAATTTATTTTTTGTTGTTTCAGTTCTTCATTCATCCATGGAGATGTGTGCTCAGTATGGATAGTCTTGGTTTTAAAAGGAGCAAGAATGTTAAGAGCTGACTGTAATTTACTGGTAAAATTTTCAACAATAAAATCACAGGAGGATGGTAAAACTAGTGGGGATATTTGTTTAAAATATCGATAAAATTTGCAGACACTTTAGGGGTTAGATGGCGTTTCCTCACAATTTTCACAGAGGTCTCCTGCTGGATAAAACCTCTGATGTTAAAAAACACACAGTAGTGGTCAGAAATGGCCAAGTCGACAACAGAGGCACACCAATGGACAGGCCATACGTGATGACCAGGTCCAGGGTTTGCCCTCTGTTGTGCGTCACATGAGACACGTGTTGAGTAAAATATAATATAGTGTTCATGGTTCAATTTCATGCCAAGCTTTCCAGGTCCTGAAGCAGCAAAACTGTCAGAATATCAACTCACCACCACATTTTATTGTTGGTATGATCTTTTTCTCAAATGTGGCATTACTTTTACGCCAGATGTAATGGGACACACACCTTTCAAAAAGTGAAACTTTTATCTCGTCAGGCCACAGAGTATTTTTCCAAAGGTCTTGGGGATCATAAAAATGTTTTCTGTCAAAATTGAGATGAGCCTTAATGTTTTAGTTCCGCAGTGGTTTTTGTCTCTACCATGCAGGCCATTTTTGCCCAGTGCCTATCTTTTGGTGGTGTCGTGAACGCTGACCTTAACTGAGCCAGACTGATTTCATCTCAGCTAAATCATGTTTTAACAAGGGCTGCAATCACTTTTTTACAAAGGGCCATGTAAGTTTGGATTTTTTTCTGCCTTAATAATAAAATGTTTAGTTGATATACTGCTTTTTGTGTTCAGTTATGTTATCATTGACTAAGATTAAAATGTGTTTGATCTGAAACATTAAATGTGGCAAACATGCATAAAAATAAAAATCCAGGGGCAAATACTTGTTCACACCACTGTATGTCCCATGCAATCATCATATTGAGTTATTATAGAATTACCTTTCAAAATACTGAAACTGGAGTGCACTGAACCATATCAATGCCATACTAAATTGTATTTTTTACTTCAGAAATAGTAGTAATAAACTTGTCAAACATTTGCAAGAGACCTTCTCATATTATTGAATGAGAAATTGTGTCCAAACTTTTTTTTTTCTCATAGCTTGTACATATTGCATAGGCATGGCTGTATATGTTAGGTGAATATCTTTAAACAATACTGTATCTAATTCGTTCATTTCCTCCAGAGTTGGGACCAGTTTTATCTACCCACAAACGTTAGTAAGTACCATAGTAAGGGAACCAAAATAACGTGTTAGTAAGTTTCAATATCTAATAATTCAGTGGCAAGCGAGGCATTTGGTACCTGGGCCTTCCGTGGATGCTTAACCTGGCTGACATTTTTTGGCAGACACTGTCAAGTTCTTTTGGACTTATGACAGCCTGAACCTGAAAAGGCTGAGAAGACCATAGAGGATGCTTTATCAACTCCACTCCAATATATTCTCTTGAGTTTTATTTCACACCTCAACTATTTACAGGGGCACATGTTAGGTTGATAAGAGGAATAGCATCAAATTCCTACCAATTACTACACAGTTTGTATCTCCGGTCTTCTCTTGTTACAATCATTCAAATAGTCGTCATAGTATTTTCTGCTGTCTACTAGATTAACCAATTATTTACTCTACAACCACCTAGTATCATAATACATGTTATTGTTCAGTCACATGGGTATTAAAAAAGTCATCATAATTGCCATCATAATCTGTGTCAAGGGTTTAAAACACATACATTTATCATCTTAAATGTCTTAAGAATTGTCGTCCTCTTTGATCAATACACGTAGAGTCATGTGACGCTTATTTTTTTAACCATAAGCCAAATTCGACTGAACAGACACTGATTGTTTTAACGATGATATGTGCATTGCACCATGCTGGCGCATACAATGTAATGGAATTCTGTCTGCCAAATAGCTGCAATAGTGACATTGCACGGCTAATATTTCAGGTCACCTTATCTTCAAACACATAGTAACGATATGCTTGATGTACATTACTGCTTGTAACTTCGAGTTAATGACTAATTTCCACTTCCGGTTATAAGCGGTACATCGGTGCTCGCACACTGGGCTTGTGATTAAGAATCTAGACATCTCCAAACATCTGTACTACAACATCATCTGAAGCAGTTCACAATATTTATCTGATACCATGACAAATATATAGAAAATTTTAAATAGAACACATCTACTCAGCAGAGCTGTCAATTTTTCCTCAGTCAGTCATCGTGGGCGTAACTTGGTTTGTAGGACAGTTTTGCTCTGATCAGCCTATCAGAGGACAAAAAAGTGCTGATGTCACTGTGGGCCAGCCACCCCTAAGAGTCGAATCTGAAGTCTGTTTGGCTAACAAACAAAAAAACAGCTATTGCTGTGACATGGGCCAGCACTCTTTATTCTGACGGCCCTGGTCAGATTAGATTGACATTAAAGCAAATCTGAAATCTGATTAGACAGAAACTTACAAATACGCTACTGGGAGCATTGCACCCAAGTAGCACACTATGAAATTAAAATAATTGTTGGAATAAATTAATACAATTAATTTAATGGAACAAATACTAGATTGTAATTTGTTGTTATATATGCCATTTGGTTAGGCCAGGAGAGAAGGCCTTGCTGGCCCTGACTGCACACTACTGCTATAATTATGAATTTGGGACCAGCTTGACCCACCCAAAAACCCCAAAACCCTTAAAACATAAACATACAAAATCATTATACACTCTACAGTGATTTTGAATTTAATTTCAATTGTCCATAGGGTACCAAAGTCACTTAATCATTAGTACATTTCAACATTCATTCATTCATTCATTTTCTATACCGCTTATCCTCATAAGGGTCACGGGGATGCTGGAGCCTATAATTAAGAATATGAGCGTGCAGTCACAGAAATTAATGATTTGGCTCCCTCTAGTGTCCAGAGTTGGGACCAGCTTTTTTTTTTTAACATCAGGGGTGGGCAAACTTTTTCACTCGCGGGCCTCATTGTGTTAAAAAAGTTGGCAGAGGGGCTGTCTGTATATAGGTGGTCAAACAGAACAATATGCTCGCTAGAAAAAAACAACACAGATCCACAGCAAGTTAACGCATCACATAAATCAACTACTACGTTTTTTATATATATAAAACATTGGAAAAATGCAACAAACACGGCAAAATGTTGGGAGAAAGTGTACCACAAGCTACCCAGCGGCGGGTGTTTTTTGGCCATGGGTGTATTTGTATGCCCATATGGCACAATGGGTACGTTACTTTGTGTTTTGTATGTGTGTTGACGTGTTGTGTTGTTCGGATGGCTATTTTTTACACGCTACTGACTGCATCTGACCATTTTGGCGACTCAAGTGTGCTAAAAATGTCATGTTACTGGCTACAGTTTTGTTGTTAAAGGTCATTAAAAAATTATTTGGAAATGCCTGGCGGGCCGGATTACTACCCTTGGCGGGCCTGATGTGGCTCTCGAACCGGAGTTTGCCCACCCCTGGTCTACACGCAGTTACCCTTCTTTTGGCTTCCACACCATGGGTTGTCTGGGTGTAGAGGCAATGCTGTTTCTGTGCTTCCCAGTTAGCCCAGTGTGCTCACCGCATGGTGCTTCACAAGCCGGATCGTTTATTTTCCATCATGGCGTCAGTCAGTATGCTTTTCCTTGTGTTGGTTTTGTGATGCTAACTACTGTAGAATTCTCCTTAACCGAGGCTGTATACTCGTTGGTGTTGATTGAGTGCTCTCGTGGCTCAGCACCGGCGATTCTCCCCGTTATCTTTTGGCTGGGGAGGTTTATAACGGCCAGAATTGTTTTTCCTAAGCACGTTAGGAAACGTTACCCGGAAGTGAGTCGGCGATGATGAAAGAAGTTGCAGCCTGGCGGGCAGGCTGAAGGAGGAGTCTCGCGCGTGCGTGCGTGCGTGCGTGCGTGCGTGCGTGCGTGCGTGCGTGCGTGCGTGCGTGCTCCTTCCTCTGTCAACTCAGCAGCAGCAGCTGGTAGGCGGAAAGGTGCCGGAGTAGCGTCGCCTCTGGCATCTAATGGCTCAGAGAGAACGCGGAAAATAAGGCTACTTAATTCACCTTCGGAAAAGACGTCGTCTTACTTTTTTTTTTTTTTCTTCTGGTGAGTTTAATTTCCCCTCCAAAGCAACAAGTGGCAGCAGCGCCCCGGGGCTGGTGAGTGTAGTAAGTTAGCTATCAGGAAATGCCAGCAAACTTTAGCATCTGTTAGGAAGGAACTAGCTTCAACTCTAAACAGCTCACACTAAACTAAACTATGGGAACGATTTTACAACACTCCTCCAACTTGTAATTTAGCGGGGCTGGAGAAAAGTAGTGGAGTTTGTTGACAAAATGAGCAAAGGTTTGTCCGTGCAAACATGCCTGATGGAGTCAAAGTGAGTAGTTCAGTGATATCAACATGAAATGTTGACTACATCCTCCTGAGAAACAGCTGAAGTCACTACTTTTCTTCCACTGTGACGCGATGTGCCTTATCCTGCAGCTGGGAAGAAACTTGTTACCTGGCCTCAAAATGAGGCTTTATCGACGGTTCTATGTGTTTTTGTGTTTTGGATACTTTCCCCTTCAATTTGGTATTAAATTCATATGCAGACTAAAACCATACCCTTGTGAGTGCACAAAACAGTCAGGCTCAAATTCAACCTATTCAAAAAAGGATTCCAATATCAGCCTGGAATTAAAACTATGTAGGATGAATACTACGGCGGAGTATTAGGGCCACGTTAAAAATCGGAGATTTGGAGATTAAAAGTCATACATTTACCAGAATAAAAGTTGTAATTTTACAGGAAGAAAGTAAAAAAAAAAACATTACAGGAAAATAAGTCGTTATTTTACATAAATAAAAGTCGCAACAATACTTTTGACCAGGGCCAAAGGTCACTTCCTGTCAGTACCCTGTCTCTACAGCTGTCTCACGCAATGCCTGTTACAACAGTGTATTAAAATCTGAAATTTTAAGAAAAAAAATTATGACTGTATTGTCATAAATTTATGAGAACAAACGTGTAATTTTACAAGAGTGAAATCATAAATTTATCAAAATAAAAGTAGTAAATATGTTACAGGCATTGCTTGAGACAGCTACAAAAAGGGGGGCCTTATATGAAGGGAGTAATACTTTGTTGTACTTATCATTTTATCAGTGCTCATGTGAAAATTTATCAAAATGTGACCATGCAAAATACACATTTTACGGAATTACAATTAAATTTAAGTACAAGAATAGTGGGTACATGGCTTCACATGAAATATCTGAAGGGGTATGCGACTGTAAAACGTTTGGGAACCTCTGATGTAGTGTATTTGTCAGACAAATAAAGCACAGACAACAAAGTGGGGTGCATCTTTTGCCAAACTTTCACATCTTTATGTGCAGTAATTCAGGAGTAGAAGAGTTGGGTGTCCTATTGTTTTCCAATCTCTTTATATCCGTATTTCAGCCTCTGAGTTGGAGTGCACCCAGAGTGGGTCCTTTACTTGTCACTGACCAAATGATTAGAACAGGTTTTTGTTGGCTGCTCTGCATGGAAAACTAAGATACCAACTTCACTACCACTGCAGGACAACGACTTGAACATAGCATGTCCTTGCTCAGAGGGTGAGAGAACAATATGAAATAAAATTTTATTAAAGTGTATTTTAGCTAGACAATCTTCAAAACTTCATTGGGGAATAATATTCCATCCATCCATTCATTTTCTATGCCGCTTATCCACATTTGGGTAGCAGGGGTATGTTCGAGCCAATCCCAGCTGACTTCGGGCGAGAGGCGAGGTACACCCTGGACTGGTCGTGAGTCAATTGCAGGGAATAATAATCATTTTTTTAAAAGTTATTTTTAATTGGAGAATGTTTCTGAATGTTCTGAACTCCCTTTTCCATGCCTTCGTTGTACTGATCACAATAATGGTGCTTGGAGGAGTGACATAGTACTCGAGGTCGGCATGTATGTAGCATAACTACCTGTAGCTTTTGTCTAGTCAAACAAGTTGAGAGTGTCTTTGCTCATTGCAGCCAAGCACCGTAATCCATTTATCCTCATCTTCTTCTAGATGCACACGATTCATCACTTTCACACAACAGAAAATTGTATATAGATCAAGTCATTAGATGTTATGCCCCCTCAAACTTGAAATATCAACATGGGCTCCATATGATATCTCTGTTTAATTTTGGTGGCATTTCATTTCTTCAGAGACTTAGTGGGATACAGTTCTGACACATCTCATGTGTGATGTGTACGCTGTGTGCACAACAGCATGGTTGGATTTGGAGGAAATGTGTGCAATTCCAGTGACTCTGCCTTTAGGCTAGTTACGGTAGATTACTACAGCACACTCATTAACTGTCAAGAAACTATATTTACAATGTGTACTCGCGACCCCACAAAATACTGTAAACTGCAAGGACTGTACATTGTATGCATACATATCATATGTGTAAAAAGAACACAAGGACCCAGTTGTTTTTGTCTTCTCAGTCCAAATTTGGATTGAATTTAGCTTGAATTCCCTAAGGCATTAAAGTCAATAGAGAAACAATGATAATTGCTAAAATGACTCCAGAGAGTGATATGAGTACCAAAGTAGGAATGCTTCATTACTTTTAATGAAAGACTAACCCATACCCTTATCGTCAACACAATCAATCAATCATGAAGAGATTGTTTCAGTAATTACCTCAGGGTTGTCGGTTCATTCTTACCGGCAGAGTTTTCCAACACAACGGAAAGTCATGTTTGCCAACCTGCTTTCTTCTCACCACTGTGGAATTTTAAAATGTACATATTCTTGTATTTTACAAGAATATTTTTGTATTTTTCATTATCTTCATTTGTTATCACAGTACTATGGGATGTTTAAGTAGTTGTAGACTAAATGTTTTTGCCTGATTCTGTCACTTAATGATTTGTGTCAGTCTGAAAAATAATGACAGGAAACATGCACAACAGTATGTTGAAACATACTGATCTCAATGTGGTAGCCCCATGAGTGAGTCTCCGTCATAGTGTGCACACTTGTGCCAAGCCAAGTTTTATAGACATCGCTTATGAAAGGTGTAACCCAGCTACTTGAATATGCAGGAAAACTAACATATTATAACAGCTTAATTGTAATAAATTTTAATAATGATTTGCAATGCATGAACGAATGGAAAGGAGTGAAAACGTAGTTCTTTGACCACACGGTAATAGCAGCAAAAGAA
Source organism: Oostethus manadensis (assembly GCA_024372805.1). Taxonomy (NCBI): domain Eukaryota; kingdom Metazoa; phylum Chordata; class Actinopteri; order Syngnathiformes; family Syngnathidae; genus Oostethus; species Oostethus manadensis. The sequence continues at coordinate 900,458 of QODF01000216.1, read as the reverse complement.
CCAATGTTTTACTGCAGGGAACTAGCAAACTGCTCTGACGATGTTGATATTGCAGATGAGCTTGTTAAACAAAACAGTAGAGCATAGAAGAAGATAAAGCTGCTGTATGATGATCACTCGTGTTACTCCAAATGCAAGTGTGTTTTTTTTTTTTTACTCTGTTGGTTATTTCCTTTTGTGACCATAGGAGACATGTAGTTAATAGTATACAGACATTAATTAATGGTATTTATGGTATGTTCCAATGAAGACTGTGACCAGTTTTCTGAACATAATTCATTTGTGGTTTGTAAGTTACACCTTAACGTTTAAGTGCCAGTATGAAATAACTATGGCATAATGTTAAAATATGCATCACAATTCTGCAAAACTTGCATCATGGCAAGCTGTGACTCAATGAAATAATAAATCATTAGATGAAGAATAAGTAATTGATTCTAAGTGTTCAAGAGGATTATTGCAGTTAATGACTAAAATAGAAGCATGTTGTGCAGTGTAATAGCTTCTCATTGCTCAGCTATACTACTGTACTATGTGTAAACAAGAGAAAACAAACCCTTCAGCCCTGCCCAAAAAAATCAGCCTAGGTGGTCGTAGATCATAGTGGATGGACACAGGGCTCCTCATATCAACTGTTAGCATCATATGTGAGTGTGTTCATTAGGAATCTTGGTTTCGCAAAAGGACCTTAATCCGCTTATGGCTCCAGATGAAAGGATCAGTGAGGGTCACAGTGAAAGAATGTAAGGCTTGTTTGAACGCTCTTTCTGCATACTGGTCATATGATGCATCTGCTCGTTCTTCAGGCTGGAATTAGTCGCCCATGTGAAGTGTGAAAATGTGCTGTTAAAGAAATCAAAATGAGCCTGCTTGCCTCCTTCTGTAGCCAAGAGAACTATGTAGAATACTTTTCTTTGTAAACGTAATACACGTAATTAACAGTACAAACAGTAAACACCCCCCCCTCGTTTCACAAAACAGTCGTTCTGTCTTATACTATAGCTATGCTAAATTATTATTAGAGCACTACTTCTCGAATAGTAGGGCGTACCCCCCATGGTGAACTGTCTGGGGATGTGTGGAAGGCAAGGAGGACTTTCAATAGTACAGGCCTGCCAACATGTACGATATTGTCGTACTCTGCATGCAATTTGACACTTAAATACAATTGTATGCTTCACTGCCATTCATTTTCTTGCATTTTGTTGGTTTCAGTGTCGAGTTCAGTTTGTAGAAAACAGATAAATAAATATATATTATTAGTTTTCAGTAGTATTTCAAAACGGGGGGGGGGAGTCACCACTGCTCCAGTGCCACGTGTAAGGAATATTTTTTCCAGCATTTTTTGCAAAGGTTGCGAAATGTTATGATTTTTTTGTGTGTAACTTAAAAAGTATCCTTTGTGTTTTAGAAATCAAGCTCTCAACATGTCTGATGGGGAATATGATTACCTCATCAAGTTCCTAGCCCTCGGTGACTCTGGTGTGGGAAAAACCAGTTTCCTCTACCAATACACTGATGGCAAGTTCAACTCCAAGTTCATCACCACTGTCGGAATTGACTTCAGAGAAAAACGAGTGGTAAGCTAGGGATCTTTTCTTCAAGAAGGAAAGCATTTACGTCATAGGATTTAGATATTGGAGTAATTTATTCTTTTTTTTTTTTTTTTAATGACTTCTTGTTGTAACCGCTCCCTCTTTTGGACCAAGTAGGGGGCCATAAAAAACACATATTGTTAGCCTTCTCGCATAAACATCCCCTTCTTCTTGTTTTTACTCTTCTCTAATGGCTTTTTATATCAATCTGTCCATCTGTAGCTATGCATGTGAATTACGTTGTACTGTACAAACATTCAAACACACATGTCAGTTGGAGTACTGGCTAACATTGTTAACTAGGGGTGTCCTGATTTGCTATTGATATCGGTCCATATCAGCAAAAAAATAGTATGGGATTACAGTCATCCCTAATTTATTGCGGTTAATTGGTTCCAGACCCAGTTGTGATATGTGAATTCCCGAGAAGAAGGATTTAGTTTTAATAAATGGAATATTTTCATAGAGCATAGAAAACGTGTTTATGACTTTCTAAATACAATCCGTTTATTAGTGCCCTGTAGACATGAAATAACACCCCTATAGTCACCTTTACACTCCTATCATTCTTTTTTTATACCCGATCACACAACTGTAATGTGCAGGCTGCGGGATCACTTTAGGGAAATGAAACAACCATTAGCAAGCTAGCCAGCTTGTTAGCCTCCAATTTATTTAATGTATTCTGAACTTCAGAAAAGGTTTAAAACGGACAACAAAGATTAAAAAAAAAAAGGTCAAACACTCCATCACTAACTCTATGCAGTGTGACGGTAATCCAATACTACATATACTGTACCTTTGTCATTCAATATTTTTGGCTAATTATACACCATTATCAACCACGAAACAGCAATAATATAATTTTTTTTGTTTTTTTAAACAGCAATAACTCGAGGGCGCAATAATCGAACCACGATATTGCGAGGGACGCCTGTACATTGACCTGCATTAAAAATCTTCGATATCAGCGCTCCAATACAAGCAGTCCATTCCAGACTCTCCTCCAGTAATTGTACTCTGGGATATAGCCCAGGTGATCACAACAGCTTGCTATAACGTTCTAACAAGGTAGCAAGGAACATGAGTGACATTGAAAATGTGCAACTGAGTACAAGACCACTCGGTTGTGAAGTGAAAAAACAAACCTCTAGCCCCCTAAACAACCAATGTTGTCTGAAGCATCCGCAAGGCCTGAGAAAGTGAGTTTTTCTTATACAGTACCTAAAGTTCCTGATTGTTGCTCTCTGTTTCAATAATATAACTTGATCAAGCACTCCGACCTATAAATAAGTATTAAAAGTATGTATGAATCAGAACTATTTGATTGATTGAAGTATCAGCCAGTAAGAGACAGCAATATGGGTATTGTATCGGAAGTGAAAAAGTTTTATTGGGACACTCCTATTGGTAACAGAAGGCAGTAACCTCATACCATGCGCAAACACCTAAGGAGGGCTAATATTTACTTTGCGCCAAACCTTCCGCAGTGAATCACTGAAATGTCCATTTCCCAGTTTTTTAAAGGGGACCTATTATACTAATTTTCAGGATTTTGTATTGAGTTCTGGACTCCTATAGAGCAGCTACACACAATAACCCACACAGAAAACTTTCTAGATTTTCCAGACTTTGCTTCTTTTCCAGCAGTGTTTCCTTGGGTTTCCTGCCAAATGGTCTTTGTAATTTACTCCACCCCCGACCCTCCTCCAGGTACGCCTCCCGCCAAGCCCACTCCGCTGTGATTAGTCACACTCCCAAGCACTCCCGTGGACTGCCGATCCCCACTTCTAGGTGGTACAGGAGTTGATAGGAAACGGCAATTTATGTCCTTTTTTAACAGCTCTTAGCAGCTCTAGACATCGGTGAGCTTGTAATTTGCATGCCTGCAGTTAACATTCCCTCGGCTCTCTGTATGCACACTTTAGAATGCTGCACAGACAATCGCTTTTGTCTGATTACTTACACAATTTAAACACAGTTAGAATACTGATAAATTGTTACTCACAGATTGCTCTTTTGACTCTTTAACATAATCAAGTAACGTGGAAAGGCGTCAGACTTCAGCAAGTTTGGCGGATAGTCCAGCTTTGTATTGGCCTATGTTCACAAAACAGTCTTGTGTGAAGTGCCGTAGACTGTTATTTTTCTCTTGCTTGCTGGGAATCATTAACTCCAACGACATTCCTTTTTCATTCATTCATTTTCTATACCGCTTATCCTCATTAGGGTCACGGGGATGCTGGAAGCTATCCCAGCAGACCTTTTTAGGAAAGCTAAACAAAATTAGCTTTCCCTCACACCCGAATAAACATTTCCTAGGAGCCATTGCTTAGCGTGAAATTCTTGACAACAGAGCAAAGCAGACCTGGGCGGGGGCAGTCCTACAGCGTGTACCGCGGCATGCCCATATAAGGAAGTCCGGGTTTTGTGACGTCAGTGGAAGTCGGTGTTGGAAGGAACTCTGTGAATCACAGCATGCATCCAAAACTGCTTTCGGGGCTCACTTCCAAACGCACAAACCGCATTATCTGACGCGTTGGCATCGTATAACACGAGAAAATTTATAGGTCCCCTTTAAAGATTTACAAATAAATAAATGTTCACGTATACATATTTGTAAAGCCCAGGGTGATAAAAATGAAAACATGCACAGATATGGGTACATAAAGTATCTCACAAAAGTGAGTAAAACCATCACATTTCAGTAATCAAGAGACAATAAATGAAACTTAGATATACTATAGTGTAGTCGTTGTATAGCTGTATAGATTTACTATCCACTGAAAACGCAACACTCCATCATATTGTCTGAATAGTTGATAACAGAAGTAAGTAGCTTGGTCATTGTGTCTTGTATACAGTTAATAATATAGTTAAGCATGGTAGTAACAGCTTCATGGTCTAGGGCTGCATGATTTCTACCAGCACTGGGGAACTGTGGTTCATTGAAGGATGAAGAATTCCAATATCTACTGTGACACTGAAGCAGAGCATCATCAACCTCCCCCTGGAAACGGTTTTCCAACATTATAACAAGGGAAGGAAAATGGACAAGTGCAAAGTATAGGGCATCCACGTGTGATGTCAACATAGAGGAGTGGAAGAGGATTCCAGTAACAACCTGTGCAGCTCTGGTGAATTTCTTTCCCTAGAGGATTAATGCAGGGCTAGATGTACTCACTTTATAAAGAATAATGATGGCTGTGTGTTGACTTGTTTGCAGTGGATAGTAAATCCATACTGCTATACAAGGGGCACACTAAGTCAAACTAACTGACAAAGTATACTGACTTAGTCAGAATCAGAAAAACTTTATTGCCATTGTAAGTGAACAATTCACAAACTAAGAACTTTATTTGGCGACTCAGTGCGACGTAGAATCCTAAATAAACAGTGCATTAAATAAACATAGAACTAACTAAACATAGAACCCTGAGTAAGAGTTGAAAACACTGATAAGTAAAGGCATGAGGGTGTTTTTTAGTGCAGGTATTACGGATGGCAATAGTACTGCTTATAAAGTGACCATAGTGCAAGTGTTATAAAGTGTTCATGAGTTCAACAGCAGCAGGAAAGAAACTGTTCTTGTGGCGAGACGTTCTGGTCCGGATGGACCGTAACCTTCTGCCAGAAGGGAGGTGCTCAAATAGTCCATGTCCAGGGTGGGAAGAGTCAGCAAGTATCCGACCTGCTCGCCGCCGAGTTCTGGAGACGTACAGGTCCTGGAGAGATGGAAGGCTTCAGCCGATCACTTTCTCAGCGGAGCGCACGATGCACTGCAGTCTGTCTTTGTCCCTGGCAGTTGCCCCAGCAAACCACACAGTGATGGAGGAGGTGAGGATGGACTCAATAATGGCTATGTAGAATTGCACCATCGTCTGGACAGGCAGCTTGGCTTTCCTCAGCTGCCTCAGGAAGTACATCCTCTGCTGTGCCTTCTTGATGAGGGAGCTGATGGTTTGCTCCCACTTAAGGTTGTGGGTGATGTTAGTTTCCCAGGAAGTGGAAGGAGTCCACAGTTGTGATGGAGGAGTCTGTCAAGACGAGGGGGTGCTGAGTTGTCGCAGGTGCACCAGGACACCAGCAGGTCCACCTCCTTCCTGTAAGCAGACTCATCACTGTCTGAGATGAGCCCGATGAGGGTGGTGTCATCCGCAAACTTAATTAGTTTCACCGAGTCGTGGCTGGAGGTGCAGCAATTGGTGTACAGGGAGAAGAGCAGGGGGGAAAGTACACAGCCCTGTGGGGCTCCTGTGCTGATAGTCCGAGTGTCCGAGACATTCTTCAGTATACCCAAGTTTCAATTCTATGGTATTGTACCTTGCAAAAATATGCTAAAATATCTGCTGAAATGTGAGAGGCATACTCACTTTTGTGGGATACTGTGATAACTAAAACAATACGGCACGGCCAGGCTGTAATGTTACTTTGTTAAAGACTATAGTAAAAATATAGTAGTGCGTATAAAATGCTATGGTGCTCTATACTGGTGTGTAACTCAATATATATACTTCATTTTTATTAAATTTGTAAAGTGACATTGTGGTGATTAATGGCGAAAGGTGTTGCAGTAAGTGTGTCTTCTAACAGACATACAAATCTACTGGTCCTGATGGCTCATCAGGTCGAAGACAGAAGATCCACATGCAGCTGTGGGACACCGCAGGACAGGAGAGGTGTGTGTTACCAAAACCCTTTGTCAGTCTCCTCGGTGGTTTTGATTTTTTTTTTATTATTATCAGGTTTCGGAGTCTGACCACTGCCTTCTTTAGGGATGCCATGGGTTTCCTTCTCCTGTTTGACCTCACCAATGAACAAAGTTTCCTCAATGTCCGAAACTGGATGAGTAGGTCAACACACACACACACATCTTTCCACTGATATTCATCCTTACTTAGAATAACATTGCAGTCAGTTTCCAATACTTAAATAGAGAAACTATAAAACTGCTTGTTGCTCTTGATTCTGTGTCACCTTTGTTCATTTTTTTTAATATACAGTACTTACAAGTAGGGGAGCACAATATAGTTTTTTGTTTTTTTTCCTATGCCGAAAACTTTCTGCTTCTGAAGGGCAGTAGCGATAAGATATTTATAGCTATAGTTTTTAAAATTTTAATTTAGCTGAGATTTGTGCACACGTGGAAGTAAGAAATTCAATAGTAAATTAGACAAACTGCACATGTGGATTTGTCTTAACCAAATATGGCATTACTACTATTAAATAAAACACACAAGTAACAAAAATCAAGAATTTTTTTTCAAACAAACAAAACTGTATTGTTTGAAGTCTTTATCCAGACACTCTACTGTGCTAACATCACACAATCATAAATCAGTCATGAAGCTTGTGTCCATATTTCTGTATATCAGTGTATGCAGGAGTATAGTAATCATGTCGTAGTTTGGTGGCAAACATACGTCCAAAAAACAGCAACATCTCCGAATTGCAAACCGTGGCTCTAAGTGGTTTATTAGTTGACAAAAGCCGCTATCTTCAACAATGGTAAACGGCTAGTCATCAAATGTGGCGAGCTGTGTGGCTGCTTCTTTAGCAGTTCTGGCGTCATTGTAGGCATTCAAAACACTGTAGTTTCGGGTGACTGATGAGGTAAAAAAGTCCCACACTATCAATGTCACAATTGTTTACAAGTGAGCTCAAGGGAGTTGTGCAGCACATCACAGAAGTGCTTGAGTTGCTCGCCTTAGCCAAATAACAATTTAAAAAAATTATTGGTTATTTTAGCTGGTTTTAATGTTATCTGATTTATTGGTATGCTGACATAATTCCTCATATCTGGACAAGATTTATCACCCCTAAAATTCTAAGGGTTATGCTACATATTGTTAATAATATTGTTTCTGTCAGGCCAGTTACAGGTGCATGCCTACTGTGAAAACCCAGATGTGATTCTGTGTGGCAACAAATGTGACTTATCTGAACAAAGAGTCGTAAGGGAGGATGAAGCCCGAGACCTGGCAGAAAAGTACGGGTAGGTCTCACTCATTCGCACACAAAAACCTCTCCCAGGAACATTTGCCAATGAGGTAGTGGCCAACTTGTTTGCTAAAGTCAGTGAGAAGAGAAATATCAGACTCTATTGGCCCTCTTGGAAAAGTCAATATTTGTTCACATGTGTAAGTATCTTGCTCTGGCGCACCTATACTGAAAAGCAAATAATGTAATGGATGCGAACTGCATGAAGTGTTTTAAAAGGCTTCTTGAGAAGATTAAAAATAAGCCTGTTTGTCTTAGCTAGACAGTGGCACACATCATTAACAAATAAGAACAAATAAGGTTGTGTTTGTATTTTCAGTACTGGTAGGCTCTAAAGCCACCTTGATACTTGCATAAATTTTGTCCCTGTAGTGATATGCAATTTTGAATGCCAGTTAGTAAATGAATCATAAACTGGTATGAAGTACGATGTTTAATCTGTGCAGGGTTGTGTGCCAGTGCGCAAAGAAACTTTGGAAACATTTTTTAGGAATGCACAATCTTTGTGCCACATACTGTAATATAGACACTTTTTCCCTTGCAAATAGAGGAATTCATGAAGTTAGGGGTCATGGCTGCTATAGCATGGCACCACGCGAGACAAAGCGGGACCAAGTATTGCCTCGACTGATTCACTATTGTGGGAAGGGTTGTAGAGAATGCATACCCTGGGAAGAACAATGCATGTTGCGCATGTAAAGACAGTACTTGATCTGGGTGTAAAAAAGTTTTGAAGGCAGCAATTCATTTCATGCCAATGCACGCAGTATTTTCAGTCACAAATTTTGTGCCAGGTGCTCAACATGCGTAAACATAATGCAAACAGTGCATAAACTAGTCTTGGCGGTTTCAGGCATGCCATCTAAATGACTCAAATTGCCATGGCGAATTGTAAGAATGCACAGGTAAAATTTGTGCTAGTGTCAAGGTGGCTCAAGACAAGTCGACTGCACGTTTTCCTATTTATCCAAACGTTAAATGCAGATAAAATTCCTTGTGTTGCTCTCTGGTGTTCAACAGAATCCCTTACTTTGAGACGAGTGCGGCCAATGGCCAGAACGTTAACGAGGCTGTGGACGTCCTACTCGACCTTATCATGAAGAGGATGGAACGATGCGTGGACAAGTCCTGGATCCCTGATGGCACCATCAGAACGAATGGACCCAACAATGCAGACTCGGCAGAGAGCTCAAATAGAGGCAAATGTGCATGTTAAGAATGTAGAGAGGTTCTTTAAATTAAATAGGAAGGTGATGTTGTGTCTGTGTTAGGTTAAACGTGCAAATTGGTGACCCATAAACCTGCTGATTGGTGATACCTGCTGTATAGTATGTCACTTTTGGGATGATAGTTGGACTTTTTTGTTGCTTGCTTGAGGGTGGGGATATTTGTTTACCATGATGCTAAAAGGTCCAGTCGTGACCAATAAACAAAACACACTTTCAAATATAAATATCTAAGTGATTTGCCATACCAAGTATACCATAAATGTGCAGGTAATCGTATTAATACCTGAAACCTTGTTAGTATTCCCTGCAAGTATACTTTTTAATTTAATTGTATTGCTGCAATACGGTTTCATTTTCATTGCCAAAAAATGCTCGCTTTGACCTTTCAGTATTGATTAGATGAACAGTGATGAAAGCATGTGCCAAGTTGTTTAATAGTCAATGTCAATGTTAATTGTCATTGTTTAAGATAAAGAGACAAAGTTAGTCATATACTGTATGTGCTTATGAATCATTTTGAATAACATTCCACAACAATAAGCAACAATCGTGTGTCTGGTAAGTGTTTCAGAAATATAGAGAAATACTGTATACAATATGTCAATAATATATTTCATTTTTTATTTAGGTTCTGAGAAGAAAAGCCATTAAAATACAGTGGCGTGAAAAACTATTTGCCCCCTTTCTGACTTTTTATTCTTTTGCATATTTGTCACACAAAATGTTTCTGCTCATAAAAACTAGTTAACTATTAGTCAAAGATAACATAACGATAAAGATAACAAGAACACAAAATGCAGTTTTTAAATTAAAGTTTACGTTATTAAGGGATGGAAAAAAACTCAAAATTTACATGGCCCTGTGTGGAAAAAGTGATTTCCCCCCTTGTTAAAAAATAACTTAACTGTGGTTTATCACACCTGAGTTCAATTTCTGTAGCCACCCCCAGGCCTGATTACCACAGTGAGAGCCATTATCCACAAATGGCAAAAACATGGAACAGTGGTGAACCTTCCCAGGAGTGGCCGGCCGCCCAAAATTACCCCAAGAGCGCAGAGACAACTCATCCGAGAGGTCACAAAAGATCCCAGGGCAACATCTAAAGAGCTGCAGGCCTCACTTACCTCAAATAAGGTCAGTGTTCACGACTCCACTATAAGAAAGAGACTGGGCAAAAACGGCCTGCATGGAAGAGTTCCAAGATGCAAACCACTATTAAGCAAAAAGAACATTAAGGCTCATCTTAATTTTGCTAAAAAACATCTCGATGACTGCCAAGACTTGTGGGAAAATATCTTGTGGACTGACGAGACAAAAGTTGAACTTTGTGGAAGGTGCTTGTCCCGTTACATCTGGCGTAAAAGTAACACAGCATTTCATAAATAGAACATCATACCAACAGTAAAATATGGTGGTGGTAGTGTGATGGTCTGGGGTTGTTTTGCTGCTTCAGGACCTGGAAGGCTTGCTGTGATAGATGGAAGCATGAATTCTACCAATTCTACCAAAAATTCCTGAAGGAGAATGTCTGGCCATCTGTTCGTCAACTGAAGCTAAAGCGATCTTGGGTGCTGCAGCATGACAATGACCCAAAACACACCAGCAAATCCACCTCTGAATGGCTGAAGAAAAATAAAATGAAGACTTTGAGATGCTGTGGCATGACCTTAAGAAGGCGGTTCATGCTAGAAAACCCTCAAAATAAAGCTGAATTACAACAATTCTGCAAAGATGAGTGGGCCAAAATTCCTCCAAAGCGCTGTAAAAGACTTGTTGCAAGTTATCGCAAACGTTTGATTGCAGTTATTGCTGCTAAAGGTGGCCCAACCAGTTATTAGGTGTAGGGGAAATTACTTTTTCACACAGGGCTATGTGGGTTTGGATTTTTTTTCTCCCTAAATAATAAAAACATTCATTTAAAAACTGCATTTTGTCTTTACGTGTGTTGTCTTTGACTAATATTAAAATGTGTCTAATTATCAGAAACATTTTGTGTGACAAACATGCAAAAGAATAAAAAGTCAGGAAGGGGGCTAATAGTTTTTCACACCACTGTATGAATGCAGTCATGCAAAGATTAATTGGGAAGCAATGTATATTGTTTGCATTTGAAATACTTCAGATCTGTTCAGAATTTTCAGCATTCTAAATTTGTCATTTACATGAATGATATCTACACTTACATGTAGTTAAACACTGAAACGCAGTTGTTGGCCAAAATGTTTTTTAGGTTTCTATAAAGTACGAAAACTTTGACTGATATGTATGTAATAAGGAACATGTTTGTTTGTCAAATTTTTTTTTAATCTACTGCTTTAAATAGTTACAATGGTGTAATTGTAATTTCAATTGATCTGTTGAAATGTATTGACAATTTGTGCCATCATTTTGGAAAATTATGCAAATTGTTTTTAATAAAACAATCATTTGTATTTATTTACAATGCACTGTCATTTCAGTAAAGTAACAATAACTGATTTCTCGGCTGCACGGTGATCGAGTGGTTAGCACGCTGGCCACACAGTCAGGAGATGTGTGGAGTTTGCATGTTCTCCCCGTGCGTGTGTGGGTTTTCTCCGGATACTCCGGTTTCCTCGCACATTCCAAAAACATGCATGTTAGGTTAATTGGCGACTCTATATTGTCCATGGGTATGAATGTGAGTGTGAATGTTTGTATGTTTGCCTTGCGAATGACTGGCGCCCAGTCCGGGGTGCACCCGCCTCCCACCCGAAATCAGCTGGGATAGGCTCCAGCATACCTGCGACCCTCATAAGGATAAGCGGCATAGATAATGAATGAACTGATTTCTCTAGAATTATTCACAAAACATGCAATAATGATCATTACAAGGGGGGTTAACACTGTCAACATTCAGCTTCCATTTTCATTACACATGAATAAAGTAATAGTAATAACTCGATTGCAGTTCTCCTAGATTCCCATAGGGGCGGCATTTTCTGTAGAGGCTGCTATAATATCCCAACGAAGAAAACCAAAACGAAACATCCGGAGTGATGGCGGAAGACTTGGCAAGGTAGTAATAACGAATTATGAATTGCTCGACGACCTTTGATTTCATTTTAGGATTTTCAACATTACGTGCCATTTTGTCTCTTGCAGGTGCTACCTGTGCGCTAATCTAAAAAAACTTCCAGAAGTGAAACGGTTATATCGTGGGAATGTTTTTATCGTTTAGCTAATCATTTTTGTTTTCAGCAGACTCGGGTTTTGACATCTAGTGAACTTAAGGGTATTTTACTGCATCATCGGTTGTTACTTCAAGCTATTGATCTCTTTGTTTTATTCTGTGCAATATTAATCATAAGTTTATAACAGCGTGTCTTTCCATCCATCCATCCATTTTCTTCCGCTTATCCGAGGTCGGGTCGCGGGGGCAGCACCCTAAGCAGGGAAGCCCAAACTTCCCTCTCTTTGGCCACTTCGTCCAGCTCTTCCCGGCGAATGCCGAGGCGTTCCCAGGCCAGCTGAGAGACATAGTCTCTCCAACTGTCCTGGGTTTTCCCCGAGGCCTCCTACCGGTTGGACGTGCCCTGAACACCTCCCCAAGGAGGCGTCTGGGGGGCATCCTAACCTGTTGCCACCTCATCTGGCTCCTCTCAATGTGGAGGAGCAGCGGTTCTACGCCTGTGACAGTGCTTTCATGATAGCAAAATAGAGTCGGTGCTAATGCGTAGTGTATTTCTCATACATCGTAGATTACATTTATGCAAACAATTACGTTTTAATTTTGCAAGAACTTTGTGCAAATAAATCGATGTGAACCGATGTAGTTTATATAATATTTTTTGCCTAATTGTGAAATATTACACTACATATTTGTAATGTTAGGATTTGTATTCATTTATTCTTATACTATTTTCTTATCTAGCCTGCCTTGCCTTGGTTTTATGTTGTCATTAAGTTTTATGACATTTTTGCAGAGCTGCTGGAAACGTGAATTTCTCTTAGAGGTTAATAAAGTATTTATCTACATTAGGTACACCTGCACGAACCGTATCATGTTTTCCGTGATGAGGTTTTAAGTTTGTGAAACAACTCTTGTATTAGCTGTGGAGTGTGAATAACTGTGCATAATGGTTTGACTGATAATCTGTAGTTAATTTAACAAGACATGCTGAAACGAGATGTGATTGTGTTGTTTTTCAAGGTTCCTATTTATTTAGCTCTGTTGATAATATGTGTGTGTTTTCTCATGCAGGGTGACTTTCCGTTTCTGCCCGCAGTGTGGCACAAAGCTGCAGTGGGGTTTTAAATTCTGTCCTTCGTGCGGGGAGAAGATCCCCTGTACCGCTGATGCATCAGGACGGGAAGACACCTCAGCAAACATGTCTTCTCCTTCGGCCCCTAGAGATTCCAGTGCCTGTCACGACTTCACAGAGGGTAAGATGATTTTTGTAATAACATATTAACTTTTACCACAATCTAATGAGATCCAACACAGGAGCTGTGTAGGCAAAATATTTTAAAAACATTAAAACGGTTACCTTATTAAGTTACAAGAGAGGGGCAATGTTTAATAAACATATTACCCTTTTTCTTATTCTTCAGTACATGGATGTTTAAGTTCAAGCACAGTCTCTCCTCGTCCTGCACTGCGAACGACTCGTAAATCCTACCGTCTGGACAAAGTGGTCAAATTAAATGTGAAAGAACCCCCTCCCTCCAAGACACAAGGTAACCTAAATTTACTTTTGAGCCTCTGAAAATGGATATAATGTCTAGATATTTTAGTGAAGTTCACTTCAAGCAGAATATTCGATACAGCCCTTGTATTGGATCTTTTTAGGGAATTTAACTGTGAAATTATGCCTAACAAAGTGTCCAATGACTGTACAGTACATGTGTGATTACTTGTGCATTAATTGATAGGTGACAGTGTTGAATGCGCAACGTCTTCACCTAAACAAAACCCAGTCAAGCGCGGCGTTAAGAAGGCAGCGACTGTTGAGTTCACGTCCCCTCGTTCTGGTACCCTTGGAAAAGCACACACGCAATCACAAGCAATTATTTTATTGATCGTCAACTTTTTTCCCAGGGCGAGGAAAGGGTAGACTCTTTCAGCCTGCGGAAGAAGGAGAGAAAGTAGAAGAATCCAGATTAGACAGCTCATCTCCTTGTTCTTCACCAAACTCGAAGTCTATTTTAAGGGGTAAACACACACAACTACAACTTATACGCTCCAGCCACAACACTAGGTATACCTGCACAATGGAATAATAAGCAATAATACGCATGTTGTTAAAGGAAAATTTTAAAAGTTAAAGTGATCTTCTTTCAACTTTTGTGTTGCATCTTATTATTAATATTATCATGCAGATGTACCTCATAAAACAATGAGCTGTTTTATAAGGATGTGGTTGTTTCCTTGTTAAGCCAAGAAGGCGAAGCATACGGCCGCTTTGGAGCCGCTCGAGAATGACAAGGAGGTGACGGACATGACAGGCAGGAAGTGGACGCTGGTGCAGCTCCTCAGTCAGAGCATGACAGAGCTCATGTATGAAGGTGACGTTTCATGAATGAGACTAGAAAGCAAATTATACCAGAGTCCGGCATCTACATTAACTTGGACTGTAGCGCTTCCCCATGGTTGTAGTCAAAAGGCTTTGGAAGTCACACGAGCATACGTGTAATACATGCTCAAAGTTGTGAAATCATCAGATAAATGGTCAGTGATTTATGGAGCTTCATGGCAGCCATGTTTTTTACCCAATCTTGTGCAAGTTCTGTGCACCAAATTTTTAGTGGTGATTTTTTTTTCCCAAGTGATTCCAGTGAATGTAGTCAAACTTTGTTGTCTTTAAAACCAACACTATCATGTGGTGTATTTGTCAGAAAAATAATAGCACTGGCAACACTGTTGGGAAACATGTTTTGAGAAATTGCCACCCTTCTGTGCGCAACAGTTCAGGAGTTACAATAAGAAGTATCCTAATTTGTCTTTTGTTTTCCAGTTGTACAAAAAGGGTCAAAGTCCACCTCCACTGAATCCAGTTACATCCTCAAAATGGTGAGCTTTAGTCCTCTTTATGTTGTCTTGACAAACTGCAAGAAGCACATATTGACATTGTGTACATTGTGTACAGTATTGTCATACTGTATATAGTTAACGCCTGCAAATAATGGTACTGTAAGTGAAAACTACGCTCCTCCAAAATATGACTCCAATTAGGTTGGATAGGATACAAAATAGGATAAGGTTGCAAAATTAGTACAAAGAACACCTTTATTCTTGTCCACAACATCTGCACAGTCTGGTATTGGTGTCACAAGACACTCATTTCAAAAGACAACCTGGTACATGAGATTGGGTCGACGAGAATGAGATGGGAGTTTAACTTTACTTGTAAGATAAATACCATGAAAAAATATATGACATTGTATTGCAATCTACTCTTCTGCACTCTGTGTATGCTAGCAGCCCCGCCTCCACCCACTGAGACAAATAGGCTGTATGACTATCCAAAGGCCCCACTCCAGTCATTCTGTTGTTCTATGGGTCAAATAAGTGAAACCTGTGCACAGAGTGAACTCTTGTCCTGTCTGTCTGGAGGCGAAAGACGAGGAAAACATACACGCATGCACATGGCAATATTAAAGCTAGCAAAATTATTGAGTTCATTTTCTTGGTGATTAATTATTGTCTCAGGCCTACTTTTCACAAGACTTGTTTGAAGAAAAAATATTGTCACCTTTTAATCTTGCATGAACTTATGACACCTCTACAGTGTAGTTATTTTAATACAGTAGTGGTGTCATACATTTCTGATTTTACTATAATAATTCACAGAACAGCTCTTTGTAAATTACAGCAGCATTAACAGTGAATTGAATTTTAATTGCAGGGGGCGAAAGACGGAAGAATCTTCAATGAGCAGAACTTTCTGCAGAGGGCTGCAAAACCTTTAATTGGTGAGTATTTTGTTTTTTATTTTCCTCTCATAAACTAAATTTGAAGTCCAATTTACATTTTTTTTGTAGAAAACTTGTTTATAATTTTTATATTTTTGGAATATACATGATGTAAACTGAGATTGATTATCTATTATTGATCACTATTATTATTATTATTATTAGATACATAAGATATCCAATAGTGTTCAAACAGCAGTGCAATGTGACTAACTAGATTTATCACTGTTATTAGCATATTTTATGCTATCATGGCAAACAAGTTACCTGTAGGTGCAGTAGATTCTCAAAAAAATTCAACACCCAGCATTCATGATATGCATGCTTAAGGCTGTGCAATGGGGTCATAAATTGAAAGTGTGTTAAAAAAAAAAAACACAATTTTGCTTGTCTACTGGTGTTTGGGGTTATTGTCTTGTTTAAACACCAATTTCAAGGGCATGTCCTTCAGCATAAGGCAACATACCTCCTCAAGTATTTTGACATATGCAAACTGATCCATGATCCCTGGTATTGGGATAAATAGGCCCAACACCATAGTAGGAGAAACATGCCCATATCATGACGGTTGCATCACCATGCTTCACTGTCTTCACTGTGTACTGTGGCTGAATTCAGAGTTTGGGGGTTGTCTCACAAACTGTCTGCAGCCCTTGTACCCAAAAAAAACAATTTTGCTCTCATCAGTCCACAAAAATGTTTCTCCATTTCTCTTTAGGCCAGTTGATGTGTTCTTTGGCAAATTGTAACCTCTTCTGCACATGCCAGAGGGACTTTGCAGGGGGACTCTTGTAAATAGATTAGCTTCACACAGACGTCTTCTTACTGTCACTGAACATACAGGTAACTCCAGACTGTCTTTGATCATCCTGGAGCTTATTGGCTGAGCCTTCGCTATTCTGTGATCCATTTTGATAGTTGTTTTCTGTTTTTTGCCAAGTGTCTCTGGTTTTGTTTCCATTTTAAGGCTTTGGAGAGCATTTTAGCTAAAAACCAACAATGTTTGTCACCTCTTCATAAGTTTTCCCCTTCTCCCATCAAAGTACGCTTTTCTATTGAACAATGTCTTGAACAAGCCGATTTCCTCAGGCTTTCAAAGAGGAATGCATGTTCAGCAAGTTCTGGTTTCATCCTTAAATAGGGGCCACCTGATTCACACCTGTTTTTTCACTAAATTGATCACAGATCACTGATTGAATGCCACACTGCTATTTTTTTAGCACACCTCTTTCATCTAATTGCCCATTTGCACAGCCAAACAAACAAACCAACAAGTCCCAGCAGTCATGATATGCACACTCTGTGCATATCATGACTGCTGGGACTTGTTTGTTTTCTGAGAATCTACCGCACCTACTGATAACTTGTTTGCCATGTAACAGTAAAAATATACTGATAACGGTACTTAATCTGGTTAGTCACATTGGACTGCTATTGTTTTGAACACTACTGTATTTATTTTATGTATGATAGTTGATCATTCCAAGCCACGTCATAACACAACTGTTGTTTTATAGTGGATAAGTGGATCAAGCAGTACAGCTTGGACTTCCTTGGAATTCCTTCTTGTGTCGGCTTCGGTTTTCACGCAGATTCTTACAGGTGTGGACATTAACTGTTATTTTTTTTTTATTAGTGCCTGTTCTAGTATTGACTTGTGCGTAAATGTTTGGTTGTTTTTTTAGGTTCTTGATTTTCTCCACCATTGGCCAGTCTCTGCCATCAGTTATGCAGCATAACAAGCTTCTTCCAGAGAAGACCGTTCTCCATCTCACCTGCAGATTGGTGAGCATCCTTTCCTGGTTTCGCCCTCCATTGATCGCAGTATGTGACTCCTACCCATTGTCTTCCCCTATTTCAGCTGGATGTGCTTCACTACATCCATACTAACGAGTATGTTCACGGTGATGTGAGGGCTGAAAACATCTACATTCAAGCAGGAAAACCCACACAGGTGAAAAGTCTTTCTGAACACATGGCCAGGAATTATTCTTTTGTTGACCGCAGTGTATGTGTTCAGGTATATTTGGTTGGATACTCCCAAGCTTTCAGGTACTGTCCCAGTGGACGACATGTGGAGTATTGTGAAGGCAGAAGAGCACTACTCGAAGGCTCGCTGGAGCTTATCAGCTTGGACGCTCATAAAGGAGTTGGTGAGCTGACCTCACATTCTCCCATTTCAGAGGCAGGACATCAGAGTATTGTATCTCTAAAGTGGAAAGTCAAACACAATCTGGTCTGGGATGCTTTTCCAGTTTGCTTGCAATACAGTTGTTCCTTGCCACTGCGTGGTGCAAATTTAGTGGCTTCACTCTTATCATTTTCAATAATATATTAGTTAATAAATTAGGCTGTTTTGTCGTTGAATAAATATGCATATTAAAGAAAATTTTACATATTTTTAGCTTGAGTTGAGCGTTTTCAAGCATATAAATGGCTATGTGAACTAAAATACACTGTTTGAAAAAAATTAGAGGAACACTTTTTAATCAGAGTATGGTAACCTATCAGTCAAACTTGAGGGATATTGATCTGGTCAGTTAAGTAGCAAAGGGTTTGTTAATCAGTTTCAGCTGCTTTGTTATTAATGAAATCAACAACAAGTGCATCAGAGGGGAAACAATGAAAGACCCCAAAACAGGAATGTTTTTTCCAGGTTGACGCCACTGACTCCTCATCTCTTTTGGCGGATTTTTTACTGACTGACTTTCGACTGCTATAGTTTTTCATTTGGCTTGGATCAACTTCTCTTTTGATAGTATGGTGCGGTAGCTGGACGCTACAGAGGTTGCACAAGTAGTCCAACTCCTCCAGGACGGCACATGCTGTTGCAAGAAGGCTTGCTGTGTCTCCCAGCACAGTCTCAAGATCATGGAAGCCTGAGGGTCCGACGTCCTGTAGTGGAACTTGTGCTCACCGGCCAGCACCGTAGAGCTCGATTGGCATTTGTCATAGACCACCAGAATTGGCAACTAAAGCACTGGTGCCCTGTGCTCTTCATCGATGAGAGCAGGTTCAACCTGAGCACCTGCGACAGACAAGAAAGGGTCTGGAGATGCCGTGGAGAACGTTATGCTGCCTGCAACATCATTCAGCGTGACCGGTTTGGTGGTGGGTCAGTGATGGTCTGGGGAGGCATTTCCCTGGAAGGACAGACAGACCTCTACAGGTTAGAGAATGGCACCCTGACTGCTATTTGGTATCGGGATGAAATCCTTGGACCCATTGGCAGAACCTACTACGCTGGTGCAGTGGGACCTGGGCTCCTCCTGGTCCACTACAAGGCCCAACCTCATGTGCCTAGAATTTGGAGGCAGTTCCTGGAGGATGAAGGAATTGATACCATTGCTTGACCCCCACGTTCATATGACCTAAACCCAATAGAACATCTCTGGGACATTATGTTTATGTCCATCCGGCGCCGCCAGGTTGCTCCTCAGTTTGTCCAGGAGCTCAGTGATGCCATGGTCCAAATCTGGGAGGAGATCCCCCAGGACATCATCCATCATCTCATTAGGAGCATGCCCCGACGTTGTCAGGCATGCGTACAAGCACGTGGGTCCACACAAACTACTGAGAATCATTTTTGAGTTGCTACTATGACATTTTGGCAAAATGGACCAGTCTGCTGCATCATTTTTTGGGGGGTGTCTTTGATTTCCCCCCTCTATAGGGTGATCATTTTCATTTCTATCAAATTATTCGGCATCATCACGCCACCAAATGACATTAATATAAGGCATATTTAAATGGTTTACTTTATTGTAGTTTTATTTAGACCTTTTATAAAGTGGTTAACTTATTTTAAAAATTGCATAAGAGTTTTTGTTATGGTGACATATAATATTACAACTTCAAGTCAGCCAACGTCATTCCTGAGATATATCCCACCCTAACATTGTCACATTTTTACTTTCTCTAATTGTTAAAAAAAATAAAAAAAAGGCACGACAGCAGTTTGGCTTCTGCAGTTTTGCGTTTTAACCTCTTTCAGCTCCGTCGCGGCGCAGTGATCTACAGTCTCTAGGCTACTGCATGCTGCATTGGCACACTGGGACGCTGCCATGGAGCGCCCTCGCTGACCCTGAAAAGGTGGTCACCCTCAAACAGAGGTGAGGGAGGTGTGAAACGCTGATGTTCAAAATGATTGAATTTGGCACTTGTTTCTGAAGGTAACCAGTAAAGGTGAATGATCAGAGCCAGAGTTACAATTGGACCTTACATAAATAGTAATTCAGTTCATTCAGTGTTCTCATTTTAGGTACATTGATGACGTTCCGGGACTGTTAAGTCACTGCTTTGGGCGAAAGAGAGAGTCCAGTAAATTAATATTTTTTTTAAATATTACCACAAGTAAGCGAGCTGAGTCTTATGGGTGTCTTTGTTTTTGTTCAGGTGCATTTCGGAGCTACTTGGTCGCAGTTGCGGCACTCCAGTACACAGAGAAGCCGGACTATTCTGAGCTGAAAGCAACGCTCAGCGCAGCGTTGTCCCAGCTGGGCGGGTCGCTGGACGAAACTCTCATCTTTTAGAAAAGGTCACATAGGACATGAAGAAGAATCTGTGACTTGTGAGGAATAATAAGTGTTTTAAATCTCATTCAATCTGTATTTTTTATTTATAATCATCTTCACTGCTTTTATTGGTGCTGGTGGCAATGGGAATGAGAAAGCTACTGCAGGATTGTTTGTAACTGCACTCTGGTTAGTTCGTCTTTTTTTTTTTTTTTTAAGGTTTTATTGCACAGAATGGACTCAGTTCACAATGTATCTGCAACATTTTCACATTTCATGCACTGGCTATGTGTGCTCTTCACTATCAGTGTTTTGGTTTAGACTTTTTTGCCAGTGCTTCCTAAATCTATTTTGTGCACTGACTACCATGTAGCAACAATTCATCCATTTTCAATGCCACTTATCCTCATTAGGGTGGTGGGACTATGCTGGAGCCTATCCCAGCTGACTTCGGGTGAGAGGCGGGGTACACCCTGTACTGGTCGCCGATCAATCGCAGGGCTGACAAACAACCATTCGCACTCACATTCATACAGTACCAATGGACAATTTAGAGTCTCCAATTAACCTTGCATGTTTTTGGAATGTGGGGTAGCCACATATCATTTAATGGAAATAAGTAAGTTTTGCCCATTTGCAATTTCTCTTTGTTTTCTCAGAATAACTAATTCAGTTTGGATTTTAATCAAGACAATAAACTGTTCATTTAAAAGAAAACTTTATAAAGTTTGAACATTTCTGAACATAAAACATTTCAGGACATATACAATTATTTATATGAAACAGTAAATATATCTTATGGTGAACACTCTTAAAAGTAATTCCAAAATAAACACAAACTTTTTGCCTGTTCACCTATTGTTTAACAACCATAAATCCATCACTCGAGGCACTTTCTGAATAAAGAGGCTTTCTGCACAATGATGTAAAGCAATGTAACGCTGAGACACTAAAGCGCCCCCCTGAGGCTACTCTTGAAGAGACCTCATGTGGAGCAACATTTTTTTTTTTTTTTACAGATGAACCTTTAACAGCCGACATGCTGTGCTGGCAGTGAGAGGCGTCTACACATGCAGGTTTGAATAATATCTTTACACAGCAAATTGCATTAATATGAACTCCAATCCTGCAAGTGTGGAAATGAAATCCCTAAAAAGGTGTGGTCATAAGGCAGTTCAAGTCCTGGTATAGCTTAAAAGACACATTATCACACAAAATAAAATACATCAGTGCTGTGGAAATAACCCCACAGCTTTGTAGCAAAGACAAACATCACATGCTCATTGAGTAAGTTCCTATGGGCTTGGCTTACTGGAAAACACTGCGAAACATCACCAGTCCATCAATACTGCAAGTTGAGGAGCTTGGAACGTTTTCATTTGTTTACCCCAGTGACTGATTGAATGCTGAGTTAGGAAATACATCCTCTCCACTGTTTGATCACTTAAATAAGCGGAGCAAATTAAACCAAGCCTGCTTTTAGTGGATTTCTTCAAACAAAAGTGGTATTAATGCAGGCAACGCAATGCCATTAAAAGAGACTTGGAACAAGGCGAATATGTGCACAAACTCTGCACCAATGGAAGAGCTTGTTTGTCGAGTGAGTGAGACTTGGCAATGAGCACATTAGACCAGAGTGGAAATGGTTGGACTGGTTCCACGCTGTGTGTCATTGGAACACCAAGTGGCTGGGAGTGGGGGGACGCTCTTCCTCCTGAGCATCTTGTGACCTCTCCTCCTCTGAAAGATGAAAAAAAAATTTGAAAAATTAAAGCCACAACGGTTGCAACTATTTCTTAGAGCAAACACTCACGATGTTGCTCCTTTTCCTCACTAAGCTTCTCATCAGGCAGCTGCACCGGATCCAAATCCTGCTCCTCTTCCACACTTGACTCCTAATAATATTATATTATTAGTATTAGTAGTAGGTTATCTTCACGGGCAAGCAGTGTCACCTCATCAGACAGCAGCTTACGTGCGATTCAGAAACATGATCTTCATCAGAATTCCTAAATCCCTCTGGAGCCTCCATTAGGAACTCCAAGCCATCTCCTGCCTCTTCGTCACTGCTGGGACACAAAGGAAGATGGCGTGACACCCTAACATGGTTGAGTATTTGGTAAACATCTCATAAGGCGAAAGAGTCCTCTTATTTCTCATCTGGCACCACTTCATCAAGTAAATCTCGTGTTAGAGATTTCTGGACATCCTAAAGTTAACACCCTTTTGCTTATATTTTGTCTTGTTTCCAAGTAATCTACGATTTTTTACATAAATCAACATTCATTAGGAATTTTCTTATTCAATTACTTCCTTCTTTCAATTAAGAATTCTATTTTATAATAAATGCTGCCATAGACTTATTAGCTGCGCCCTAAGTTAGCTGGAATAGTCTCCAGCATACCCCCGCAACCCTAGTGAGGATAAGCGGCATAGATGATGGATCGATGGAAAAATAGAAAACTTACATGACACTGTGTGGAAAAAGTGATTGCCCCTCTGTTAAAACAACTTAACTGTGGTTTATCACACCTGAGTTCAATTTCTCTAGCCACACCCAAGCCTGATTAGTACCACACTTGTTCTCGATCCAGAAATAATAAATAGGATCTGCCTGACAAAGGGATGTAGAGAATAATATCTTCAAAAGCTAAAATAGGTCACAAAAGACCCCACAACAACATCCAAAGGACTAAAGGCCTCACTTGTTAATATCGGTGTTCATGACTCCATCATAAGAAAGACACTGGGAACAATTACCTGCATGGCAGAGCTCCAAAACAAAAACCACTGCTGAACAAGGACGTTTAGGCTTGTCTGAATTTTGCCAGAAAACATACAGTATTGATGATCCCCAAGATGTTTGGGGAAATACTCTGTGGTCTGAAGAGACAAAAGTTGCCCTTTTTGAATGGTCAAAAATTACAAACATTACAAAAATACTCCACATTTCAGAAAAAGAAAACCATACCAACAGTGAAATATGGTGGTGGTAGTGTGATTGTTTTTGGTCGTTTTGCTAATAAAACTTCCATAATTTGTGGTGAATAAGCCACACCGAAGTATAAGCTGTTCCCACTAAATTTACAGAGGAAAAAAAGATTTGTACATATTTACCTTTTTTCCTTCCTGACTTTTTATTCTTTTGAATGTTTGTCACACTTAAATGTTTCTGCTCATAAAAAATAGTTAACTATCAGTCAAAGATAACATAATTGAACACAAAATGCAGTTTTTAAATTAAGGTTTATGTTATTAAGGGAGGGAAAAAACTCCAAATCGACATGGCCCTGTGTGAAAAAGTGATTGCCCCCTTGTTAAAAAATAACTTTCCAAGACGCAAACCACTATTAAGCAAAAAGAACATTAAGGCTCGTCTTAATTTTGCTAAAAAAAACATCTCGATGACTGCCAAGACTTTTGGGAAAATATCTTGTGGACTGACGAGACAAAAGTTAAACTTTTTGTAAGGTGCGTGTCCCGTTACATCTGGCGTAAAAGTAACAGCATTTCAAAAAAAAGAACATCATACCAACCGTAAAATATGGTGGTGGTAGTGTGATGGTCTGGGGTTGTTTTGCTGCTTCAGGACCTGGAAGGCTTGCTGTGATACATGGAAGCATGAATTCTACCAATTCTACCAAAAATTCCTGAAGGACAATGTCCGGCCATCTGTTCGTCAACTCAAGCTAAAGCAATCTTGGGTGCTGCAGCAGGACAATGACCCAAAACACACCAGCAAATCCACCTCTGAATGGCTGAAGAAAAACAAAATGAAGACTTTGGAGTGGCCTAGTCAAAATCCTGACCTGAATCCCGTTGAGATGCTGTGGAAGACCTTAAGGCGGCGGCTCATCCTAGAAAACCTTTAAATAAAGCTGAATTACAACAATTCTGCAAAGATGAGTGGGCCAAAATTCCTCCAGAACACTGTAAAAGACTTATTGCAAGTTATTGCAAACGTTTGATTGAAGTTATTGCTGCTAAGGGTGGCCCAACCAGTTATTAGGTGCAGGGGCAATTACTTTTTCACACAGGGCTATGTGGGTTGGGATTTTTTTCTCCCTAAATAATAAAAACATTCATTTAAAAACTGCATTTTGTCTTTATGTGTGTTATCTTTGACTAATATTAAAATGTGTTTAATGATCAGAAACATTTTGTGTGACAAACATGCAAAATAATAAAAAGTCAGGACGGGGGCAAATAGTTTTTCACACCACAAATCTTTATACTTTACGCTGCAGGTGTTTCACATCACATATTGTGGCACGCACAAGTCAGTGAGGAAGAGGTAGCTCTTTATTTGTCAGAAACCAATCATGAGCTACAGCGGAACTCACAATGAGCTTTTCATCTCGTTCAGAAATCACTGGTGGTCATTACTCAACATGACAGTCTGACTCGTAGTGTCATAAAGGAAAGAACGTTAAAATCATCACAATGCAACTTAGCACGCTACACATGTAGGTAACAAATAGACAAAACAACCACCAACACTAGTGGAGAATAAACAACTACAGTATGTTAACTGCTTCAGGCCGTCTACCAAGCATTGTTGACAGCCTGCTAATGCAGTTGATTCAGCTGCAATGATAACCTGTGTCCACCGGAGAGAGCCTCCGGTGGACACCCATCCACCCATTTCTATGCCGCTTATCCTCATTAGGATTGCGGGTATGCTGGAGCCTAATCCCAGCTGACTTTGGGCGGGAGGTGGGGTACAACCCAAACTGGTTGCCAGTCAATCGCAGGGCAGACAAACAACCATTCATAGCCATGGACAATTTAGAGTCGCCAATTAACCTAACATGCATGTTGTTGGACTGTTAACTAAAGTCAGACTGTTTTTCTCACCTCAGCCAAAGCATCACCTTTTACTTTCAAAAGTTCATAATACTGACATTGGTGGGCAAAAAGTGTACATGAGCTTTAAGAGAAGTTCTTGTATGATCTCAATAGATTGTGCACGTGTATCTAATGAGGTGTTGCTATGTTTCTATTAGTGCTTCTGCAGAGCTGTGTATAAAAGCCGAGAGTTCACATACCTTCCTTCAGGGTCAAAGTTATCTTTGTCCTTTTCCTCCTGCACCTCTTCTATCTTGCACCTGTTCTCATGCTCCGTCATAATGTCATCTTCTACATGCTGCTCGTTGCCTGCTTGTTTTTCGACTTTGCCTTCCTCTTGTGGTTCTTTCTTTTGCTGCTCATCTTCCTCTTGTTGCTCAGACTCTTCTTGGTGCTCCACCACTTGTTGGTGCTCAGCTTCTTCGTGATGCTCCTCTTCCTCTTCATCCTCCAGGTCAGAACAGTTAAGAAAGTCAAAGCTCTCAAGGGCCGTCTCCACTTCCTGAGTGAAACTAGAAGAAGTAGGAAAAGGGACCTGTGGACAAATGTAGTTGCAGATCATCATCAGAAGGTAGTAGGGAATGAGTGAATAAACAGAAGCATGAACCTACAGTTAGAGCTCCATCAGATTGTTTTAGATCCAGCTGACTTGGTCCCTCAGCCTCTGTGGTCCCTACTTTGATGCGGACTGTGAAGTCCTCTGGTGGATTGTTAGCATGCATGCTGCCACATTCGTCTGTCCTCTCTAAGGACTCGACGACAGTGGAGGAAACATCAGAGCATGAGCTGCTCAGCTCTGCCGAGGTTTCCAGAACCTCTGATTGGACAGACAGACTGTCCGTCACAGTACATTCTGTGCCAGTCTCGCTGACTTGGCTACTGGAGAAGGAAGTCTGCTGGTGGCCATTGTGCACCAAATCTCTCTGAGAGAAAACCTCGCCAACTTCGCTCTCATCCTCCTCTTGGTTGGATGAAAGTGACGGCGTCGACACACTAGACTTGTGCGGCGTGAGCGACAGCGGAGCAGTGACGGTGCTTTGCAGTATGTTAGAAGCCGACAGCCTCTGCGCGTGGTGGGCCAGCGCCGGGCTGGAGGAGTCGTCAGAGGATTCAGAGGAGTTGGACCAAACGGTGCCGTTGTCAAGCTCTCCCTGTCGCTTCAGCAGAGACTGCAGAGGAAAGAAGAAGATGTTGAGACCACACACTAACAGGACTGCTAGCACAGTTATTGGACATTTCATCAGGTGCAGCTAGTACAATCCGAAATCAGCCAATACGAGAGCTTTAAAAGTCTGCTTTTACAATGATAACAAGACCAACACAGTGCCTCCATTTTGTGATATTAGAGCCTAATTTATAGCCTTCTTGTAAACAAAATTCAACGGAAGACATACCCTATCAGGACGGAACATTTTTCAAAATTAATTTTTTGCAAATTAAAAATCATATGCCAGAGTCTTCACTACCTTAGCTATGACACAATATGAGCTCACCACCCTGTACGCACTAATATAACATACCTGATAGTCAACCTATGTTAATTCAATTACGTTAATTGATGCGCGTTTCATTTTTTTTTAAATAAATTAGCAAACATTTCAAACACTGTTTTCTCTTTTTGTCATAATGGGGTATTGTATGTAGAATTTGGAGGGGAAAACTACTCATTTAAATTATCAAACAACAAAATGGGAGACAAGTGAATGGAGGTGAATACCGTTCATAGGCAATCTCGATAACCACATCTTACAAATAACAGTCAAAACTGAGCATTGTCATCTTTGCAAAGGCAGAATTTTACATATCATTTCTCATACCCTCTTCCACACACTCGTTCAATTGTGAAGGTACCCTTATTGCTATCGCTGGAAATTCAATTGACCTATTAAAGTGCTTTCCAAAAAGGTAAAACTAATAATAAACACAGTGGCCCTCAAAGCGCCTGGCGGGTTGCAAAGTTGCTCTTGAAGGTCACGACCGGGGCTGACAAATGTGGCATGCAAGTAATACAGTCAAATGGATGTGTTCTTTGCAGGACGTGAAACAAATGAGTGCTTTCAAACCCGCAAGCCCAATGCGATTCAGGTCAGATTTATTAAGGCAGCGCACAAATCGAGAACAATAGACACATTTTGGGCCGGGAGGTATGAGAAAACAGGTGAAACCCAACAAGCAAACAATCTGTTTGGGCTCTGCAGTTTACATGCAAACTTCAGACCTTTATTACTCAAAAAATATCACAACCACTGAATTAATACAATTTAGCACTATGACTGACACAGAGAACTATTTATTGCAGCCGAAATACCACTACAAATAATTGGACCATTTATTTCTCATAAAGGTTGCCGTGTCATGCCAGGAAGTAAATACAGTACACTGATTTAACAGCCTATACCACTACCTGCTGTATACCCTAACTATAACCCTGTTATCTTAATTGTGTGCTTTCCAATTCGCAAAAATATATCTTAAAAATCACTTGATGAACTGACATGTTTTCACAAATTGAGTATGAATCTAAAATGTTAGATTTTTTTTTCCCCTTTATATTTTGGGCTACTGTGGTTGACTACGCGATGACTAATAATCTTTTCTAGCGCCCCTAGTGGATACATCAGGGAATGATTCAGCTCAGAAAGGTCAATCACTTACTATCACTATCAAACTAACACAATCCACTAGCACTACAACTACAACCCACACACCAACTGTAAATTGCTGGACGGGGCTCTCGCACGGCTCAGTTCGCAGGGTAAGGAAGCCGTCCCGTCCATCACTCTCTTATGGACTGCATCCGTCAGCCGGCAGTTCTGCGCTGCGCCCTTGTGACGTGTGCTCTTCAGCGTGGTGAGGAAGAGGAGGAACATATTGGATGGCTACTCAACCACAATTAAACAGCTACAAGGGCCGCAGCTCCGCTCATACATGCTGCTGCTGTCACACCGCCCTCTAGCGCCATCATTCGCCACAGGACTACTCGCGTTAGGCACGCCACTTCCACAACCACATGACCTGACACACAGTCCTGTGCGATTATCCTCACACACATCAGTGCTACCGCAACACACAAAGCAGGTGGGGAGCAGCTGAAACAGAACAAGCCAGTGAAAATGAAAGTAATAGCAAGCCGTGAGTGAGGCAAACATCAGTGGATACACTCACTGGCCATTTTATTAGGTACACCTGGGCGTTGTTTTACTACTGCATTGACAGAATTTCTCAGGCGTGTAGTCATCTCTCTGTAAAAGCCCTGTCGCAATGTATGGATCACACCAGGTGTAACAGATGAACAGGCCAGTGAGTAAAGAATACAAGTTAAATGGAAAATGTTGTCTGTTAACTCACATAAAACACTTGCTCCCGCATTGAGGGCGTGTCTGGAGGGCTCTGATTGGACAGCAGACGTTTGGAAACTGTACTGGTGGATGATGTCTGGTCATCCTTATCAAATGGACTGGAAGGAGAAGAATCAAAAAGAAGATTGATATTAAACAGTCAAACAAAACAACATGAGTTAGGTAAACAAGTGATTGCTGTACTCGGAATCTCCCGTTAACTGGTTTTGAGTAGCCCAGCAAAGGATCTAATGTGTGCATAAGTCTCTTGGTGTTTGTTTTTTATGTCAGATTACGACAAAAATACATTACATTCACTGTTTGAGAAGAGATCTTCAATGCTATCAACAGAGTAGGTCAAAATTAGAAAAGTGATCCCTCCATTGACCTAAACTTACTACTAGTTAGTACCTAACCAAGTATTAGTTGCAGTGTTCCAACTAAGGACTGATTGGCCATGGTCAGTTTGTCTTACAGTATACTGTCTCATTTCAGCAGGAAGGAGACTTTGTGTGCTTGTTTCATTGATTTTTAGAATTTTCATTATTGGTATTAGTAGTAATTTCAGAATTAGAATTACTACACACTATGAGCCGATTTGATTTTTGAAAAATATTTTTCTATGAGTTTTTGTTCATATGCAAATGTAGGGTCCTTAAAAACTCAGCGTTTGAGAAAATAAAATAGAATTTAATGTGTGCACATCACATTACATTGCTAGTTTGAAACATACTTAGAGGTCTTCTCACATGTTCAAGTGTAAACATACTCCGACTTTCTCTTTACATCAACAAGCAAAGCGCTATTATGGGCTTTGAAGGACAATGCTGCTGTGCTCTCCAATAGTGTCATCACGCTCCCGCCAAGACCCAATCGGACCTCTAGCTGGTGGGCCAAATTTGACAAGCAAATAGTGTTTTAGAATAATGGCGTGAAAACGTTCGCATGCCAAGACATTTTGTTATTGTGTTTGACGGGCTGCTTTGCCCGCACATTGAAAAAATGTTTTTTTTGTGCTACAGAAGTACTGTCATGGAGGCAATTCAGCAAGACATAGACAATTATTTCAGACAATATGAGGGGAGAAGGAAAGTTAGAAGAGACGGAGTAACTTGAACGATAAAATTAACTACACTTCACAGCATGATCCTGATAATCTACATTTGTTACATTTTAATAAGGAACAAGTTGCATTTTAGAGTTTTTTATTGAAGAAACATTCCATTCAAGTAAGCTACTTAAATGTAACTCTACATTGCTATCGATCTAAACGTATAACTCTCGTGACTCGCCATGTTTGTTATTGTGCCTTGTCCGGAACTTCAGTGATTGGCTAAAATTGCCGTACAGTTCATGATTGCAGCACCGGCATTACTTTGGCATGACAGCCTGTGAATGCATTTTCATGTGGGCAGAGATAGTTTAAAAACGCCACTGGAGTGAATGCAGATTTTTTTTTTACACCGGGGGCAGCCAAATGTGTGTTTTTCCTAAATATCTGTGTTCTTGTGGACCTAGCCTCAGATCAAGTTAGCTGGTTTACACCAAATCTATTAGGATATTTTGAAGACTGAGGCACTGAAGGTGTTTGGTGCATGTTTTCATACCTCCAAGTGACTTCCAAGTTGAGCTTCACTGTTGCCAAGTCATTGATGTCCACGGCAAGTGTCTGTGGCAGGGGGCAGAACAGGTCGAGCATTTCACAGGAAACACTACCCACCACCACGTGATTGGCCAGACTCTTTAGCTCTGTCACCTGAAAAAGACAACCATGAAAATATCCTTAGAACAATTCCCACCTATCAAGGTATATTGTTTGGATACAGCAGAAGAGACCTGTGGTGATTAACCTGGACCTCGTTTGTGGAGATTAGCATGAAGCAACACATGTGTCATTCAATGCTTACCTTAATGGACAACAGTTCAGTGACGAGAGGCAGAAAGATGTACTCTTCGCTGTCCCACATTTGCTTGTTGCTGACTTCCACGCGACCCCGTAGCCTCCAGCGTTGCCGCCCGTAACGCATTAGCACCTAGCCAGTGAGGGCATACAGTATGTTGTGTTTCCCATTAAACAAAATATTTAATTCAATCAAAATAGCTCAAAAGGAACCGTATTTGGTCATTTATATTGATGATCATTAATGTGGTACAGTAGCTCTGGAGTTCAAATTTCGACATGCATGAATGCCCTATATATGTTGTTTAGGAATGTTCAATAATTTCGGCATAAAAATAAAAAAATAAATGTAAATTTTTTTTAATTTAAAAAAAAGGGCAATATTAGTGTTGTGTTTTTCCCTATAATGAAAATCTATATTTAAAAAAGGCTGTATATAGGCCTGTGGGTGCCCGTGTTGTTTGCCGCGCAAAAGATGACATCATCAAACTGCGTCTGACGCGTGTAAAAATCCATAGGTATCTAGTAACACGCTTGCACCGTCCTTCCATCCATGCATTGTCTATGTCACTTATCCTAACTAGGGTCGCAGGGGCTTGCTCACTCCTGATGTGATGTTGTGGTGTCTCCTTCGGATAATAAACTTGCAATTTGCAATGAATGTAAAACGTTGGTTATACCATACAATACCAATTCCCAGGGCGAAAACCATCAATCAAAAAATCCTGGAGTGTATCGCACTGGATAGACCGCCGATGCCGGATTTACCAACTTGTGGAGTTCCTCAAGCCACGCTGTGCCATGCGCAGTATTTCTCAGATGTTTGCTTACTCGAGTTTTTTACAGCCACGTCGAGAAGCAAACTGCTGTTGCTTATCCATTCACAACAGATATGTGTTAATTCCACGACCGGAGAATGTGATGTTACACATATTGCTATCAGTTGAAATCGGAAATTGACAGTTGGACAATATCCGCATGTCGGATATCGTCCCTAATGTCTTCCCTAATGTTTTTTGTATACAGTGGAACCCCGGGATACCAAATTAATTCGTTCCAAAAGGATTTTTGTATGCCAATTTTTTTTGTAACCCGAGCAACATTTAACATGTAAAATGGCTAATTCGTTCCACTGACCCGGAAGACCCCTCATACAATGGGAAAAAACACTGTTCTTCACATTTAATACTGTATAAATAACAAGTATTGTAATAAAAATTTAATGTAATAATAAAACCTGAAATAGAATGTATATTGAGTTAAAATTCTAAAAGTTTCTTACCTTTAATATGCAGCAAAGTGCAGTACGGCATTTAAACTGGCAGCGATAAACCAATAAGAGAACATTACGTCATACATAGCGCAAGTACACTTCATTTCTTAGGTATACTACCGTTATGCTGCAGAACAACATTTTTGCCGAGCGCCGGGAGAGTTACGCCACCATATGTGAATGGATTGTGGATCCCTGGGATAAGCTATCTGTTTTAACTCTTGTCTGAGCTTTCACAAAATCTGGCATCATTGCTGAACAGCCGACTGGCAACGAGACTGACGGCCGAGAATGATGACAGGGAAGCCGGCATGTTGGACTGTGAAATTGCCCAGCTGGTTAAGTCAGATGCAGAAAATGGATTTGTGGGAGAAGAGGGATTAAAAATGCAGTGAGTGTATTGTTAAATAGTAGAATAAAGTTCAACTAAACTGGCTCTTTTGCTTCCGTTGCCTTTTTTTGTAGACCGTATGTTTTAGCATGCGCCTTAAAATACAGCAAATCCGAAAAAACACAAGTTTTGGTAACATTTTGGTAAGATAAGCGAATTAACTTCTGTAAGCCGACGCAAAAAAAATCATCAAGGTATTTTCGTATCCACGATTTTTCGTATTCCGTGGCATTCGTATCCCGAGGTTCTACTGTATATGTTTGTGTATACTTTTGCATGCCTTTGTGTTTATTTTACCTCATACTGGTCGCCAGCACATAGCCGGGCAAAGCCAGCAAGCCCTGTAACAAGAAGACAAAATGGTAAATTGAGGAGAAGAGGGAAGAGAAAGTGATGACTGTAGAACAGTGACTCACCCTTCATCTTGACATGAAACTCTCCCATGTGGCTTTCCAGTTCACTCTCCAGTGAGCACATGTGCTACGTACACATCAACATAGAGGCCATAAATGTCAAGCGAATAACTAAAGTGAAGCCAATACACCAACTCTGGTTCAGCCACTCACCTCTGTACATTCCCTGAAGCCCCTGTTTGCCTCACTCAGGCTCTCCCTGGCCTCCTTACTTCCAGTGGCAGAGTTAAAGGCTGCCACCATTTTGCTGGCACCATCTCGAAGTCGCCGCTGTATGCAGTAAGCATCGTACAGCTCCTCCACCTACAAGAGCACACATGACGGGAGATGTCAATCACCCTCTGCTTGAAATAACCATGTATTGTAAATAATACAGTTATTAGCTGAATAAACACACCTTGCTGAGGTGGAATTCCAATCGACGCATGAATCTCTCTATGGCTTTCACTTGCTAAAATAAAAGAGGCCAAATTAGGAGAGCTTAGTGTATGGGGTGGGCATTAATAAATACACTAATTGCCGCCCCACATAAGTGCACTTGCAGAATCTAGTCAAAACATATTCATTTATTGTGAAGCTCAGAATAAAGAGAATTGCATAGGAAGCAGTGACCAGATCCAGTAAAAGAAACAGTAGAAACTTGCTGTATGGCAACTGGCATTAACTTTGTCATGTATCATTGCTTATATTACTGCCACCTATTGGTCTGGGGTGGAAGGTATAGGCAGATGTCAAGATTTTTGTCATGGTGGCAAGGAGCTCCAGGCTAGTTGCACTTATTGTTTTTACAGTGGTTTAGAATTGTACTGCTACACTGCTATTTTCCAACACAAGAGGATTAAAATATAACACAAACTGCTCAGTGTTATGTAGTGCAGTTCAAAACCACTATAGTCAACATTACTAAATGACCACCTCTTGTGCCTTTGTTAAAGAGGATTGTGCAGCTGTACCTAATGTTGTGGTCAGTAAATGTATAAAACAGCTGTGAATGAAACTCACCTTGTCCTGCTCATACAAAGAGCCCTATGGAAGAAAATAAAACATTTAGCATCACAAAAAGCCCAATTAGCATACTTACTGGCACCACTCAATACCAGTGAGACTGGTTTTGAATAGACGTTATCTCACCAGTCGACCATTCCTCTTGTTTTCTCTGATCTGCTGGCCCAGACTGTCAAGCTCCAGCTGGTGGACCTGCAAGTACGACCTAACAAAAGCAACAAAATGAAATGTTTCAATGATGTTCCACCTGGCAGCCTCCCTAGCGGAGTATCAACTCACTGTAAGCCTCGACGTAAGGCGGCGTACACCTCATCCAGCCGCTCAGGCTGGGGGGTTTTGGCGGGGGGCAGCTTGGTTGAGCCCGTGAACATCCTGCTTCCTTACAAGGCACGTTACTCTATGATCAAACAGTGCTAAGGGAGGGAGCAGCACAGAGACAAGTTCATTCCTGCTATGAGACTATCATAAAGAAGGGAGCCTGGAGGAAGCAGGATGGAAGTACCTGCAGACTGGTCGGGGTGTCCTGCCACTACTGGAGCATTCTGGCTGGACTGACTGTGGCACTGAGGTTTTAATAAACCAAAAGACATGTCCTGTAATTTTGCACAGAAGACAAACGAGAGGCCTTTTTCAGGGCATACCTCACTGTACCTGACAGGAATATTCCTACCACCCTGCCATTCTTCATAATAACAGACGGGAAGGGGGCGATAGAGAACAGAACCCTGTTTCACTTCCACTCTTGATATATTTTTTAGGTGTCTGAGTCACAGCATGACTGTAGCTGCCACCACAGCGCCGCCGCGCAGTCAGTTTCAGCTCGTCTTCCTCTTCCTTCCTTCCCTGCTCCTGCAGCCACTCCTCCACCCATCTCCTCGCCCCCACTTCCCCGCCAGCACCCGAGAGCAGGAAGTCTCATAGCGGCCTGCATACAGGAAATTCTACACAGACGCTTGGCCCGAGAATATAAAGCCCTCCCTGCGCCAGGGTGTAAAATAATGGCTGCTTTAAGGAAAAATATATTGAGATCAGTGTAGGAGGAGGGTCGTGCCTGTGCTAAGCTAGTCACAAAAAAGATTATAGTCTTAAACCAATTTAAATCTGTCATGTAAGCCAAACCCTTATTAAGACATGGGATCTGTGAATGAACAAGGGATGCTGAGCAACTGGTGGCTGCTCTGGATTGCTTTATATCTTAAAAGGCACAAATTCAACTTTCTCCTTTAAAAAAAATGCATCGACCCTAATGAGGATAAGCGGTATAGACAATGGATGAATGGATGGGTCATCTTCCACTTTGTCAGGCCACATGCAAAACACGGACATTAGTCTTTTGATCAAACTGTGAACATGCTGCTAATGTGGGTTCCTCTGTCACAGAGTGATGACGCGGGGGTCCTGCAGTGGTAAAGCGCTAATCTAGGTGACATACTGGGAGGATTAACAGACGGTGGTCAAGAAAAAAAAAAAACAAGAAAAAGTGCTTTGCAGTGACACTGGTCACGTTTAATACAAAAGTGCAACTGGATGAAGTAATGAAGGTAATGAAACAAGAGACATTGTGAAGGTACACACACACACACACACACACACACGCACACTTATTCTTCTTTAACTGGCACAAACACATGTCAACAGCTAACTGTGGATTTTCCTCTCATTCGATGAGCTTTTATGCCTTACCCTACATTAGAGATCATTAGCTGCATTAATCCTCTCCTAGCGAGTGGAGCAAACAAAGAGGATACTGTTCGAAAGCACCTCACAAGACTGGCGTTTTCTTTCCCAAAAAAGCTTTTCATGCACAAGCCACATCATGTTTTGTGCTATTTATTCCCACAAATAAACCACACATTTCCTGTTCGAAAACATGCAAATAAAAGATCTGAGGGGGTCACTCACCACAAAGTTTTTACACTTTCTGCAGTCCTCAACTGATCTGATGTATTATCTGCATAAAAACTTCAATATATGCCTAAGCTTTTTTTTTAAATAATCTATTCATGAAATAAATGGTTAGAGGCAAGCACCGTGTGACAGACATCAGATGGGGATCACATGCAGGCACCATCAAGTGTTATGCTGTAATGTATCATGCAACTGAAAACCTATAGCAGGGCAATAGTCATATTCCAAGAGAAGCCATCTTAAAAGGGCAACTCACACAATAAATAACAATGGCTGTTTTGCCTCCACTGATAGCAACCATTATGTATGTTGTGGAGGCTGGTGAGGGGTTTGGAGGAAAATGGAGTGATGGAGGGTAGTATTTGCAATAAAACCCAAACTCATCGCTTGCAGATTAGTGGATTAGCTAACCCGGCGGCAGAAGGCCACTTAGTGGATAAACAGAGTCGTATCACAGCCGCAGCCGCTTCACTTGGTTCTCCGCGGAGGATGGAGCTCCAACAGCAAAACTTGGGAGCCACATTTAGAACACAGCCGGGATATTTTATAGGAGTTTACAACAAACCACCAAATAGAGACGAATGTGGCTAAACAAGTGGACTCACTTGCTTCTTACAAACATAAACGCAGCTGGCGAGGGAGCCCCAAACAAGGAGAAAAAGGCCAAAACAACCCCCGCGAGCTGGCGGGTGTCTGCGGACAGCAAAGCTAACTTGGCGTCAGCCATGGCAAGAGGAATCTTAAAAGTGAGCCTCGCGGTGACCTTGGTCGGTTTAGCGAGCTCGCCTCTTACCTCGCCTCGGAAGTTGGACCGGCCGGGGGGTTCGGCAGGAATCCCATGTCCGACACGATGCTCCACGCAGTTCGCGAGAGTTATTCTGGGCGCTGTCCGTCTCCTCGATTTCGCAGTTTTTTGTGTCCACACAGTGGAGCGGTCGCCAGAAGACGACTTCCGCTTGGCCATTTTCACAATAAAGGCTTCACATGTGAGTCGTGATTTGTGTTGCAGATGTACACACTTGACAAAATGACAAAAGATGGAACGATTTATGAAGTATAACTTGTACATAACGTTGTTATGTATGTCTACAGTTCATTAAATCCCTGCTATTTGCAAGACCCCACAAATTGCACCGTTGTCTATTTCTGACACTCTTAGCCAAACTTTTGGACTTGCAGGCCACCTGACTTCCAAAATCTGGCCGAAGGGACGTCTATGTATAGGTGGCCCTCAAACAGAACGGAATACTTACAGCGCAACCAAACCAAAACACAACACATTAACTACTGCCACTATGTGGGCAACAAACAACAATTGTGTGCTAAACGGCGACATGGTAGGAGAGAGAGCACCAGAAGCTACCCAGCATGCCTTGCAGCATTGTTATTTTGCCAGGGTTGTTGTGCGTAGACGTGGTAGGTAGGTTCCACGTGTGTGTTGACGTGTTGTGTTGCTCGTATCACTTGTTTTTGCTATCAACAGATTGCATCTGATTGGTTTAGTTTGATGTTAAAAGTTTTTTTTTAAATGTAATTTGGAAATGAACGGTGGGCCGGATTAAGAAGTATGGCGGGCCTGACGTGGCCCATGGACAGCAGTTTGACCACCCCTGATCTAAGCCCTGTAAAGAATGATAATGAAAGATAGAGCACAGACAGACGGAATCAGTCACACTCAAGCCTTTAGCCTGGTTGTCAAGCTACTGTAAATTCACAGTATCTTACGTCTGCCGTGGTGCCACCTACAGCTCCCTCTAAGCAGCTAGCCAGTGTATGTGACTTTGCTGGCCACTGGGTCCACCAGGATAGTAATCTGAGATGATGCGGGCATTCCTCCAATGCCGCGTCAACATAATCCACACTGCTTACCTGTTGTAATTCCTGTAACGATTTACAATCATGCATTGACTATGGTGACCAAACGACCTGTTTTCCCAGGTCAGAAACCTGTTTTCATGCCCTGTTGTGCCCTTCAAGGGGTTTTTTTT
This sequence comes from Oostethus manadensis, assembly GCA_024372805.1. NCBI lineage: Eukaryota > Metazoa > Chordata > Actinopteri > Syngnathiformes > Syngnathidae > Oostethus > Oostethus manadensis. The sequence continues at coordinate 863,123 of QODF01000216.1, read as the reverse complement.
TGGTGACAATGCAATGCCCTGGTTCTCATTGTTTTTCATTGGGCTGGTAAATTGACAGCATGAGAGCAGATTACTGCATGTGACGTAATCCCTGCGAGACTGCTATGTAGGTGTACTTTTGAATTAGTGTTGCCAAAAAAGGCAAAGAAAAAGCAAAAAAGAAGCAAAGCAAAAAAAGTCAAATTGAAGACACCAAGTACAACAGAGGTTCAAATCCCCAAGTTCTTTAGAGAGCACATTTTCTCAAAAATATATATCTCAATGTAAAAAACGACATTCCAAATCTTACCTATGTTACTTATATACAGTATATACTGTATTATGATGCTGCATAGTTTATGCTTTATTATAATATATTTATAAATTATTACTGCCTTCGGGTGCCTGGCTTTCTGAAAAAAAATCTATTTTATTTATTTATATCTATTTTCTGGAGAATGCTGAATCACACATCAGTGGGGGATCCTCTGTACTCTCGCTCTCAATATATATATATATAATTTTTTTTTTTTACAAAATTATGAAAATTGGAGCAATTACTTTTGGGGATACCCTAAAACAATATATGGATAATTTCTGATTACATAATGAAATGTTTAATTTCTTATATTTGTTCTTGTAACCAAAATAGTGGGAAACCCCTCGGTATGATGCAGTACAGTTCTATGCCACTGCAAACTCCTAGGATACTGTATATAGTTCTGTTAATCCATCAACAAAAGCTGACTTTTGTACTGCACATGAATCTCAAGCCGCCAGCGACTTTACATTACAGGGCAAGCAAGTTGGCTTTTATTTTGAAATACAACTCATCCGAACGGAAAAGCAGAATCCGCTAGTTGCTGTGGCAACAAGGATGTCCCTGTCTTGTCATTGTGTTTTCTTCCTTTAGCTGACGACTCTACGATGCATCCAGGGGAAAAAGCTAACATGGTGTTTTATTTTCCTCGTGGTTGTGGAATGAATTAGCGGCGCTGCCGATGTCTCGCACAGCTATGCTAACTTTTACCGCGTGGCTTTCCTTCCAGGTGCAATAGCTCCAGGCCAACATGGCCCAAGTCAGGATGTGTGGGCGGCTTAAGAGTGAAATCAGGAGGCTTCTTGCTGACCACAACACGCTTTTCACGACATTTTTTGCATTAATCCTGGGTATTTATATCAAATATACATTTCATTACAACGAGGGGCGTGTACTTGCTATACATTAAAACAGTTAAGTAATATTAAAAAAAATCATTTTAACCGCTACCCACCAGAATTCATGTGACAGACACATGCTATGAATGTGGCGTGGTGTCTGAGATGAATTGTGGGCTATTGAGACGGGATTATAATGGTTTTCAATCGTAACACACATGGACTACAACTCCAGCCGCACATTACCTAGCACTCCACACTGAAATGCATTTAACTTGGTACAGCAACAAAATAAAAGGCTCTAGTCAATGATATAAATGATTTTAGTAGTAAGTCCTCCATTTAATAAAATATATTTGCAAGCAAAATAGACAAGTGTTTAACACACAACCAATCTCAATCATGTAAGCATTGCTGTTTTCATTGTACCAAGAATGCACTCACATCCTAATTAAAATCAAGACTACTGTGAGATACAACTGCAGAAAGCTAAACCATGAGTCCATGTCTACTGTTTATTGGTTGTACCATCATACATCTGTTGTCACCTGCCAGTCATTTAAAACATCACACTGCCCAGAAGGTATTGCAGTCGATACAAAAAGAAACCATGAACCCAAAGTGGAATGGCTAAACAAGGGAGCAAAAGAAAGAAAGAAAAAGACATTCTTTGCACATAAAAAGACAATGTTTTGTACATAGACATTGTCCAGGGATGTTACAGTAGCAAGAGGAGATATAAAGTAAGCAGACTAGAAGCTTTGATAAACTACAATAGGTGTTAAAATAGTTTTTTTTGTTTTTTTTACTAACCACAGCAAAGAAACCAAAAAATAAAAATACAATAAAAATATTTCAAATATTTTTTGCTGTAATTAACAATAACATTATCCTCTGGTCTCTGGACAGTGATTACATATTTTATCATCTCCTGTTTTTTGTCATCATAGGCTAACAGCGGGTTTAAGAAATCAAACTGAAAAGCCAAATAAAAGATGGCTTTTGGGGGGCAGTTTTCCAAACCGAGGTAAACAAGGCTCTTCAGTGAGGACATTGAACATGGATTGAAAAAGTGCAGAAAGATCCATGACCAGGGTGACTGAACTACTTAAAATGTACACCTGATGACAAGTGATCCTTATCAAGAATAGTGTAACAAGTAAAAAATACACAGGGCAATAGAAACTGGGACATGTATGTATATGCATCTAGATCCTCTGAATAGTTACATGCACATGTCTGGGATTTAGGGAAGCATGATTTTTGATAGTGTTGCCAGAATAGGTTTATTAATAATGATATTCCTACTAATGTACTAAACACCAAGGACAACAATGAGAAGGCTCGAGATACTGTGATCAAATTACAGCCAGCCCAAAACACAGAAAGTTCGAAATGATTTTTTTGGTAAATAAATCCATATTAAAAGTCTTTGTCACTCATCCATGTCAATGCATGATTAAAAAGCAAGCCTGCCTTAAATTACAACAGTGATGTTTGTCTATGTTGGATGCAAGTGTTTGTAACCCTAAATGCCAAGAATTAGATGTGGATGTGAACGGGATCTGTTTGTGTTTACAGGGTTGTCCCTTGCATCCATCACCGGTCCATCATGCTAAGGATCATCTCAGGGGTGAGGTCTCCATTAGGTGGTGCCTCTGACAGCTGCATCTCCTGTTCCTGGGACAGCTCTTCCATCTGAATAGTGGAATCGCCTTCACCGACAACCACTTCATGTGTGGCTCCCTCTTCCACATCTTCTTGTTCAGCTCCGACTTCTTTTTTCACGATAATGTCATCCACCTCTCCAGTGGCCTCATCCTCAACGCGGATGATAGCAGCCACTGTCAAAACAGACTTAGGTCAGTTCTCCAGATAGACCACCACTACAATGTGCAAATTAGGACTACAAGTTCATCTTAATTATTTTCAGAGGAGAATCCCAAAATATAGAATGTATTAGTCATTTTACAAGTAATGTAAAGAGCTAAGGAACATATACAACAAAGTGTACAGGACCAGACAAACAGGACTGCATGAAGCATCGCATTGTCACACTCACTATCTGGCTTGTTCTTTGGTGGACGCCCACGCTTCCTTTTGACTGGGGGATCCTCAGGAGCTGCGATCGGAACCACTGGTGGAGCTTGTTCCACTTCAATCTCAGTTAACAAATCATCCTCATCTTCAATCTCCTCGTCAAGTTCAGGTTCTATATGAGAGTGTTTTTTTTTTTCAAAATTTACAACTGAACTCGTCCTACAAAAAATAAAATAAAATCAAAAAGGGTGTGCATACCCGTGTCATCATCATCATCATCATGCCTGTCCTGCATCTTCCTCTTCCTACCACGGCGACCCTTCTTGGGAGGAGTTCCATTTTGGTCTCCAGAAACTTCACCCATGCAGTTCTCACTATGGCGCAGCATGGTATTCTGTGGGTTTAATGTAATAGCATGATGACAGACTGCACATAGTGTTGTGAAGCAATCACAAATCTCTGTGTGGGCTCTCACTTACCCTGCGGGTGAATGTCTTGCTACACTTGTTGCAGACAAAGGCGGTGGGCACAAAGTTGGGGTCGTGGTAACGTTTGAAGTGCATGTCCAGAAGCTGCTTCTGTCTGAACGTTTTCTCACACTGACTGCAGGCAAAGGGCTTCTCCCCAGTGTGTGTACGCTTGTGCATGATCATGTGGCGTTCCTATCAGGAGAACAGGCAAGTGTTAAAGCAGAATTAGATTGAAGCTCAGTCATCGTTCTCTTCATTGCGTACCTGCTTGCAACAGTAGTCACACTGGTCACACTTAAAACGTTTCTCATTCTTGTGAGTCTTCTGGTGTTGGATAAGAGCATATCGTTCATGGAACACGGCGTCACAGTAACGACATTTCTTTCCCTTCTCAATAAATGAATGTTGCTTTCGCAAGTGAACACCTGAGATGGGCAGAGGAAGAGTATGATTAGCTTGAGGAAGCTGCACACATCTAACAAATAGATATTTGTTCTGTTTTCCGAGCAAAAGGAAATGAATCTTTTACCAAGGTCACTCTTGCGTGCGATGACAGTGTCACAATGTGGACAATGGAACTTTGCCACATTCTCTGTGTGTTTCTGCAGAATGTGCATCTTCATGGTGCCACTCTGAGTAAAACGAGCGTGGCAGATGTAGCACTCATATGGCTTTTCGCCTGCAGAAGACAGGTGAAAGTATATTGTAAATGGATGATAATTTAAACCAGAGTTCCCAAACAACTTTTGGCTGGGTTCTGCCCCACCCAAGTACCGGTAACAGATAACTATTAGAAACAATTAAAAAAAAAAAAACATTTTTCTAATAATTTAATGAATAACTACACCAAATTTTATGTAAAAACATTAATTTCAATGGGGATGATTATTTTATTCCAAAAATAAGATACAAAATATTAATAATGTATTTAACTCTGACCTCACATTCAGTATTGGCAGTTGCAAAAAGCAAACTAAAAAATTAACCACAGACTACTATACGGGATAATGGAGAGACAAAAAAGAAACCTGCTACAGTTAAAACACGGTTTCCGCCTATATTCTTGTTGAATGTTCATTGTGTTTCATCATTTTAGATTCAAGTTAAAAACAAACTATCCAGTACTTTCCAAATGGCAGTGAAGAAAATGTTACTTTTAACCTCCAAGACAAGAAGTCTGGTGACAACCAAACAAAAAGGAACTAAAAACACACTGCCTGTCAACTACACGTCAAAAACAAAAAATATATATATAATCTATCCAAAAAACAAAACTCCAGGCTTGTACGGATGGTGAATAGGTATTAATTTTGTGTTTCCGATTTGATGTGCTTTTCTTTGTTTTATACACAATGCATAATAATAATAAATACAATTAGATTACTATAATGACCATGTCCCCCCAATACACAGGTTTGTAGGAACCCATGCAGGTCTGGGAACCACTGCCTTAAACCATGTTTGAACTGTTGGAAGTATCCAAAAAGTCTCTCACCAGAGTGTGTCCTCATGTGTCTTTTCAATTTGTAAGTGTCCCTGCTAGCATAGCTGCACAGACTGCACTGGAAGGGTCGCTCTCCAGTGTGAGAGCGGATGTGCCTTTTCAACTTGCTCACCTAGAAAAAGAGTAAAAATAATAATAAATAAAATTTTTTTTATGATTGACACAATACATGAGACGGGCATATCTTCTCACTGCAGTCATGATCGTAATAAAAGAGCCAATCCTGATGTGATCACTAACCTCCACACTGCAATAGTCGCACATGGAGCACTTGAAGGGCTTCTCGTGTGTGTGCTTGTAGCGACGATGGCGCACCAACTCTCCGCTGGTCACGAACGCCATGTCACAGTCGGTGCATTTGTGTGGTCGGGTGCCTAAGGATTTGATAAACATAATTGTATCATGCAGCACCCATGCATTGTTTTATACCCACTACATAATAAATAAATAGCATTCGAATACCATAACATATGAGCCCCTCAGCCATTAGTAAGATGACATTTTGCATCAAACCGTGTACACAAAAATATATTTAAAAAGTTGTACTGAAGGATGAAAATGTGTTTGCTCTACCTGTGTGTGTGTTGAGGTGGTTTCTCAGCAATGTAACTGTTCTAAAGGCCCTACCACACAAGTGACATTTGTGTGGTCTCTCATCTGTGTGGCTCTTCATATGCCTGTCCAGGTTAGATCGCCGTGGACAAGTGTAGCTACACAGCTCACACTGGAAAGTCTTCTTCACACCTGGTGGAGTAGAAAAACCCAATCATAAGCCAAACAAACTCTCGCCACAGTCAATCAAGTCTATGCACCTATTTCACAAAACACAGCATACCTTTTTTCTTTATTTTAGTGGGCTTAGGGGGCTTCATGTTTCCAACAACCTTTTCTGCATTCACCTCTGACAGCAGGCCCTCCTGCTGTTCTTCCTCAAAGTCGTACACAGAAACATCCATGTCTCGATCGCCCTCTGCATAACGCAGGCGGCTTTTCTTTCCCTTCTTTCCTTTGCGGACCGGCGTAATCGGCTGGTAGTCGGGATCTTTCTGCCATTCCGTTTGAGGTTCTGTGGGTTCTTGATCGGCTGCCACTTCCCCTTCCTCTCCCTCTTCTTCCCTTGTCCCTTGAAGCTCATTGTGGACAGCTTGAAGCTCCTCTTGCTCCACAGTCTCTACTTCACCATTTGCCCCGACTTTCACCACCTAGCCAAACAGACATATTTCGTAGTCAAACCTTCCAAGTCAGGTTCTCTTTGCATGACAAAGAAATGTATTGAAGAGAAGTCTGCTGATGTTTTACTTTCCTCTATCACTTCTTACCTGGAAACCTTCGGGCAAGGGAAGGGTGTGACAGATAACTGGCTCTGCATCCTTATTAGCTGATCCATCCACATAGGTGGCTTGAAGGCCATCTACTGTAGTTGTAGTGACAGGAACCTGCACTAGCTGTAGCTGACCAAGACCTAAAGCAGCCCCAGCCTGCTCCTCCATATTTACAACCTAAGCATAATAATAAACGTTACTCAGCAGAAACAACTTAATAGACAACCATGCCAACCATGTCATTTACTGACCTGAAGGGTGATAATCTGACCTTCATCTCCACCTGTTACAGTCACTGTGCCCCCACCCTCCAGCACCTCTGTCTTCATTTGCAGCAGGGTCGGATCCAGGGCATCCATCACCATCATCTCCATGTTGCCTGGAACCTCCACAGCCTGTGAAGCTCCTGCCACCCCTTGGATCACAGCATCTCCTGCTTCTGGCAGAACCCCACTTTCGGGAGCCAGGGCCGCTGCATGGGTGGTCTCCATGGAAACAACATCACCCTCCATGGCAACGAGCCCGTCAACACTCTATAAAATTTTACCAGACCGGGAGATTTGTCAATGAAAACTATATATGGCAATATTGTAACAATGTATTGTTTGACAGAAAACATGATAGTGTGTAACGACAAGAACTGAAGTGACAGGAAATTCAATTCCAAACTTCACAATACTCAAACTACAGTTTGGTGTTAATAAAAGTGGTAAAAAGATCACCATTTATTCAAAACGATTATGTGCACTTTTATTCACACACGTTAGGCTTTATGAACTATTGAGTTGTCAAGCTTTTGCAAGCAAAAAACAAACAAAGTGCGTGTCGAAGATGGTGGGAGTTGAATATAAACGTTTGACGACGAATAACGCGGTCTATGCTACCCTGGGAGTTTTATTTAAATCACCTCTGTTGACACACCTGATGAAGCCAGGAGTTACCGCGCGGGTATTGCAACAGCAACTTAGTTCAATGACATAAGAGAACGGTTTGTTGAGACGAAACCAAACGTTTCGAACAAACCGGCCGATAAATTGCATCAAAGAACCGATAGGAACCTTGGCAAAATGTGACAATTAGCATCATCACAAGTCGAGCGGAGTGGTTAACATATTGGTGGCGTGCTTCGGGGTTTGCACACTGTAGATATCACGATCGTACCACTTCAAAGTGGCTCTTTCCATTTTAAAAGAAACGCTTTCGTTAAATTGGCCATCTTGTGGTATAAAAGTATCATTGCACACAAGTGTTCAAACGCCGCGAACTCGAATAAGAACTTATATTTGTTTGTTCACTGGGAGGCGCGAGGACGATTGAAAACAGGAAACAAAGGGCACGATAAGATGGACGTCAGGCCTAAAGTAAGTTAAAACAGAAAGACACATTCAGACGACCATAGCTAGGCAGTTCCAACAAAACAGCACGCAAAAAGCACTAAAACACACGCCCGAGACAGCGAGTTAGAGTTTAGAGACAGATTTAGTGAATATTGGATAACGATAGAGGGAGACAAACACCCCCCGCCAGTCGGTAACGTTAAGCCCCACCGTGACACCTAGAGGCCGACGCCAGCTCCTACAAAAACGTCTCCCTGTTTACGGGCAAAGTAAGGATACAACTTACCGCAGAGTGCGTATTTTAGCGTTATATTCTGTTCGAGGCCTGTTTATTGCGGGCGCCCGCTTCAATTCTTCGTGGACGTCTGAATAAGCTGTGTGCTGGCCTGATAATTTTCTCCCGCTTTAGAATAGAGGGCCTCACACAAAATGGCGGCCGTTAAGGGCGAAGGAGCATGCGCACACATTAGGCCCGGCGGTGAAGGGGCGTGGTCGAGCTGGGACCCAGGCGCCAGATTTGAATTCATGCGTGGGCGTGGCGAAAGAGACAAGTCGGTCACATGATTTGTAGGTCCGCACTGCATTATTTGGCAGAACAATTACGGATAAATGTCTACTTTCATGCCATACTAATCGACTTAAACGCAATTTGTGCGCATTCTGGACTGTCAGATAAAGTTCTTAACATATTGCATTAAGACGCAATTCACACAATACACCACATGGGGGCGTGCAGTATGCAAACTAGTGAGTCGTGATTATTTCAACCTCCTTCAACTTCCTTTCTGGATGGTGGATGGAACTTCAGGACGCCATTGGAAAAGAGAACACTGGCACTGCAGATATTACTTTTTCAAGATAAGCAATGCAACACATACGATAAAACACAACTAGCCTCTAAAATAACTTGAATATATATACATATACAGTACTACACAGAAAAATACAATATCCTGAAAAGGTCGATGTATTCCTGCAATTCAACTTAAAAGGTGACTTTGACATATTATATAATCGAATAATATGCAAATCAATATATTTCAAGTTTTGTTTTCTTTGGATTTTGCTGATCAGGTCTTTTTTTTTCTGAGTTTTTGGGTTTGTGGTTTTTATAAGCTGAAAATCATAATCAGCAAAGTTACAAAAAAGAACTGCTTGAGATATGTCAATTTGCGTGTAATGGCTCAATAGAAAATTGTTGGTTTCATATTTTATGTTAAATTGCCAAAATAAAACAACTTCTACTTGATATTCTAATTTTTTCGGGTAGTACTGTATATACATATATATAAACACCGCAGATATATATATCCACATACATACATGTACATACATACATACAAGAATAATATTGTTTAATTGTACCTATTGTTTACATTTCAAACAGTAGCCACATTATGCCTTTAACTGCTGGACAATGACAATTGTAATCAAATGAAATTAAATATTTACAACAGCACAGATTTATGCTACCACAACTTTAGCATGTATACACCCAGGCACAAAAAATGTTATTTCATCAATTTATCAAATTATATATATTAACAAATCTATAGCCCTGAAAAAAAGTATAAATCTTCCATTAAAAATTTGCAAAAACTTTCAAATAAATTTTCACTCTCACTAAATTGATGCTATTGTGTTATAGATACATGTGTTCTCTGTAAAATATAATTCACACTATTCACTATAATGCCCTTCTTTGTATAAAATGTAAATTTGCTTTTATTTACTTACATTTTTACACACTATTTGTAAATATGCAAATCTTGTTTATTTTATATTATTTTTTAAATAATGTTTTATCCATATTGCACTGCTTTTTATCGAATGTAGCCGCAACTGGGCACAAGCCAGTGTCTTATTGTGTCGGTCCCAAGCCCGGATAAATACAGAGGGTTGTGTCAGGAAGGGGATCCGACGTAAAACTTTGGCAAACCAGAACATGCGAATCAGACAAATGACTTCCATACCGGATCGGACGTGGCCCGGGTTAACAACGCCCACCACCGGTGCTGTTCACCGACAGGGTGGCAGTGGAAACTGGATTACTGTTGGCCGAAGAAGGAGAAGAGGAAGGTGTGTCCGTAGGAGGAGAAAGAAGAGGAATGCTAAGAGTCTAGAACTAAGAGTTGGGACTTTGAATGTTGGAACTATGACAGGAAAAGGTAGAGAATTAGTTAACATGTTGCAGAGAAAGAAGGTAGACATATTGTGTGTCCAGGAGACCAGGTGGAACGGTAGCAAGGCTAGAAGCTTAGGAGCAGGGTTCAAGCTGTTCTATCATGGTGTAGGTAGGAAGAGAAATGGAGTAGGGGTGATTTTGAAGGAGGAGTTTGCTAGCAACGTCCTGGAGGTAAAAAGAGTGTCAGATAGAGTGACGAGCCTGAAGCTAGAAATGGAAGGTGTGATGTTCAATGTTGTTAGTGGGTATGCCCCACAGGTAGGATGTGAGATGGAGGAGAAAGATAAATTCTGGTCAGACCTAGATGAAGTGATGCAGAACATCCCCAGAAGTGAGAGAGTTGTCATTGGTGCGGACTTCAATGGGCATGTTGCTGCAGGAAACAGAGATGATGAGGAGGTGATGGGCAAGTTTGGTATCCAGGAGAGGAGCGCAGAAGGACAGATGGTGGTCGACTTTGCAAAAAGGATGGAAATGGCTGTAGTGAATACTTTCTTCCAGAAGAGACAGGCACATTGGGTGACCTATATGAGTGGAGGTAGGAGCACACAGGTAGACTACATCTTGAGTAGAAGGTGTAACCTGAAGGAGGTCAGTGACTGCAAAGCAGTGGTAGGTGAGAATGTAGCCAGACAGCATAGGATGGTGGTGTGTAGGGTGACTGTAGTGGTGAGAAGGATGAAGAGGGTAAAGGCAGAGCAGAGGACGAAATGGTGAAAGCTGAAAAAGGAGGAGTGTTGCGTGACTTTTAGGAAGGAGTTAAAAAAGGCTATGGGTGGTCAGGAAGTCCTTCCCGATGACTGGACAACTACAGCTACTGTGATCAGGGAGACAGGTAGGAGAGTACTTACAGAGTAAGAGGTTATATAAGAAGATGTGGGACACTGAGAGGACTGAAGAGAGTAGACAGGAGTACAGAGAGATGCAGCGTAAGGTGAAAGTAAAGGTGGCAAAGGCCAAACAAGGGGCTTATGATGACTTGTATGCTAGGTTGGACAGCAAGGAGGGCGAGAAAGATCTATACAGGTTGGCAAGGCAGAGGGACAGAGATGGGAAGGACGTGCATCAGGTTAGGGTGATAAAGGATAGTGATGGGTAGAAGGGTATTGACAGGTGCCAGTAGTGTCAGGGGAAGATGGAAAGAGTACTTTGAAGAGTTGATGAATGAGGAAAATGAAAGAGAATAAAGAGTAGAAGAGGTGACTGTTGTGGACCAGGAAGTACCAAAGATTAGTAAGTGAAGAGGCCATTGAAGAGGATGAAGAATGGAAATGCACTCGGTCCTGATGATATACCTGTGGAGGTATGGAAGTGTCTAGGAGAGGTGGCAATAGAGTTCCTGACCGGGTTGTTTAACAAGATCTTAGATAATGAGAAGATGCTTAATTTGAGGATAAGTGTGCTGGTGCCCATTTTTAAGAACAAGGGAGATGTGCAGAGTTGTGGCAACTACAGAGGAATAAAGCTGATGAGCCATACAATGAAGTTATGGGAAAGAGTAGTTGAAGCTAGACTAAGGGCAAACGTGAGCATTTGTGAGCAGCAGTACGGTTTTATGCCAAAAAAGAGTACAACAGATGTAGTATTTGCTTTGAGGTTGTTGATTGAGAAGTACAGGGAAGGTCAGAGGGAGCTGCATTGTGTTTTTGTAGATCTGGAGAAAGCTTATGACAGGGTGCCCAGAGAGGAACTGTGGTATTGTATGAGGAAGTCTGGAGTGGCAAAGAAGTATGTTACAGCTGTGCAGGACATGTACGAGGACTGTAAGACAGTAGTGAGGTGTGCTGCAGGTGTGAGAGAGGAGTTCCAAGTGAAGGTGGGACTACATCAGGGATCACCTCTGAGCCCCTTCTTGTTTGCTAGGGTGATGGACAGGCTGACGGACGAGGTTAGACAGGAATCTCCATGGACTATGATTTTTGCAGATGACATTGTGATATGTAGTGAGAGCAGGGAACAGGTGGAGGAGAAGCTTGAGGGGTGGAGGTTCGCCCTGGAAAGGAGAGGAATGAAGGTCAGTCGCAGCAAGACGGAGTACATGTGTGTAAATGAGAGGGACTCAAGTGGAAGAGTGAGGTTACAGGGAGAAGAGATAAAGAAAGTGGAGGATTTTAAGTACTTAAGGTCAACAGTCCAGAGCAATGGAGAGTGTGGAAACGAGGTGAAAAAGCGTGTGCAGGCAGGCTGGAATGGGTGGAGAAAAGTGTCGGGTGTGATAGAAGAGTTTCAGCTAAAGCGAAAGGAAAGGTGTACAAAACTGTGGTGGGACCAGCGATGTTGTTTGGTTAAAAGACAGTGCAGCTAAGGAAAAGACAGGAGGCAGAGCTGTAGGTAGCAGAGATGAAGATGCTGAGGTTCTCTTTGGGTGTAACCAGGATGGACAGGATCAGGAATGAGCACATCAGGGGGACAGCACATGTTAGAGGTTTTGGAGATAAAGTCAGAGAGGCCAGACTAAGATGGTTCGGACATGTCCAGAGGAGAGATAGTGAATATATTGGTAGAAGGATGCTGAGTTTTGAATTGCCAGGCAGGAGGCCTAGAGGAAGACCAAAGAAGAGGTTTATGGATGTAGTGAAAGAGGACATGAAGGTAGTTGGAGCAAGAGAAGAGGATACAAGAGACAGAGTTAGATGGAGTCAATTGATTCGCTGGGGCGACCCCTAACGGGATAAGACGAAAGGAAGAGCGAGAGAGAGCGCTGCTTTTTATCGAGGAGTGTTTTTTTTCTTCTTCTGGAGTTGAACAGCTGTAACCAAGCAACTTCCCTTGTGGATGAATAAAGTATGTCTTAAGTGTAGGTCTACAACTGTATAACATGCATTTGGCATTGGAGTATTATAATGAAAAAGTACCCCGCCCTGTGCTTGGCGGAGGTTTTATTTTTGCCTGCAATTGTACAGTGAGGGAAAAAACTATTTGAACCCCAGCTGATTTTGTATATTTGCCCACTAACAAAGAAATGATCAGTCTATAATTTCAACGGTAGGTTGTCACTGAGAGACAACAATGACAAAAAAATCCAGAAAATGCGTTTCAAAAAGAGTTATAAATTAATTTGCATTTCGATAAGGGAAATAAGTTTGCACACATCTCAGGAGGGATTTTGGCCCACTTCTCTTTGCAGATCCTCTCCAAGTCATTAATGTTTCGTGGCTGATGTTTGGCAACTCGGACCTTCAGTTCCACAGATTTTCCACAGATTTTCCACAAATTTTCTATGGGATTAAGGTCTGGAGACTGACTAGGCCACTCCATGACCTTAATATGCTTCTTCTTGAGCCAATCTTTTGTTGCCTTGGCCGTGTGTTTTGGATCATTGTCATGCTGAAATACCCAACCACGACCCATTTTCAATGCCATGACTGAGGAAAGGAGGTTCTCACCCAACACTTGACGGTACATGGCCCCATCCATCCTCCCTTTGATGTGGTGCAATTGTCCTGTCCCCTTGGCAGAAAAACACCCCTAAAGCATAATGTTTCCACCTCCATATTTGACGGTGGCGACGGTGTTTTTGGAGTCGTAGGCAGCATTCCTCCTCCTCCAAACACGGCGAGTTGAGTTGATGCCATAGAGCTCAATTTTGGTCTCATCTGACCACAACACTTTCACCCAGTCTTCCTCTGAATCAGTCAGATGTTCAGTGGCAAACTTCAATCGGGCCTGTAGATGGACTTTCTTGAGCAGGGGGACCTTGCGGGCACAGCAGGATTTCAGTCCTTCACGGCGTAGTGTGTTACCAACTGTTTTTGTGGTGACTATGGTCCCAGCTGCCTTAAGCTCATTGACAAGTTCCTCCCGAGTGGTTCTGGGCTGATTCCTCACCGTTCTCATTATCATTGAAACTCCACGAGGTGAGATCTTGCAAGGAACTCCAAACGGAGGGAGCTTGGCAGTTAATTTATGTTTCTTCCATTTGCGAATAATTGCACCAACTGTTGTCACCTTCTCACCCAGCTGATTGGCGATGGTCTTGTAGCCCATTCCAGCCTTGTGTAGGTCCACAATCTTGTCCCTGACATCTCTCAAGCTCTTTGGTCTTGGCCATGGTGCAGAGTTTGGCATCTCGATTGATTGATTGCTTCTGTGGACAGGTCTCTTTTATACAGGTAACGAACTGAGAGGCCTGCCAATGTCAGCTCGTTACCTGTATAAGATCCACCTGGGAGCTAGAGATCTTGTTGACTGATAGGGGATCAAATACTTATTTCCTTCATTGAAATGCAAATTAATTTATAACTCTTTTTGAAACGCATTCTTCTAGATTTTTTCGTCACTGTTTTCTCAGTGTTCAAATAAACCTACCATTGAAATTATAGACTGATCATTTCTTTGTTAGTGGGCAAACTTACAAAATCAGCTGGGGTTCAAATAGTTTTTTCCCTCACTGCCTGTTTGTTTGTCTGTTTGTGTTCACAACAACTTGAAATGTTCCATGTGGATTTGGATGACTATTTAAGGAATTGTTACAAATGAGATATGGAAGAACTGATTACATTTTGGGGGTTTTCCATATCACCGTCTGGATCCAGGACTTTAAAAAAAAAGATTCTTTAACATTGCGATTCTTTAACATTTTCAGCATTTGGACATTTAACTCCACCAAAAAATAGTCACAGCATTTGAAAAAAAACAGGGGACAAGTTTCCAACTAGTTCTATAAAATATCAAATACGATAAAAAAAGTGTGGATTATTATTTGGGTGTGAATAACGATATGGGTGAACTATGGTGCTTAGCGGAGGTCTGCGCTCTCCCAGTGCTTTTCTAGTTGGATTTGTGGACATTGTGACAATCAATACAAGAATGATACCACGACTGGTGCTATGAATTAATAACACAGCATGTGTTCCATTTAAAGTTTAGTTCTTTGCTGCATGGTGTCTTGTGATGCATTACATCTTTTAGAAGTGTCACTAATTGCACTGGTTTTAAATGACCACACTTAAGTCTTTGTTTTAACTGTGACAGAAATGTTTAATATTTTTTCCTTTTCTTCATAAGATTATGAAAAGACTTGACATGCCTTCATAAGTGGGAAAGTTCTAAGTTATTTCAGTATCACCGGTTAACAAACTGACCCTTCAAAATCAGTCACACAGTGACTATGTAAAGGAAGACAAACTATCTTACTCAGTCTTGATCATCTACTAGTACTGTATATCAATGCATCAAAGTGCTTAAAAAAAGTGACAGTGTATTAGTCCAAACAAGACAATATTCTTGCTCTCAAAGTCTGAGAAATTTTTCATGTGTGTTTGCAGATGTTGAAGACACACAAAAAAAGTTGTATTACGTGTTTGTCTACTGGGTGAACTGGCTTGTTGTCAATGTCTTTAATAGTACTGAAATAAAAGTATAATTACTTGCATGGTCTATTTAATCTGCACAAAAATACAAATCGTGAAGGTCAGTCTTGCACTTATGGCAACCAACACTACAGTTTGTGCTATTCACTTATGGCCTCTGTAGTCCACTCATGTCCACTGTCATACATTTCCTTAAAACAAATAGTCACTTCCCTGCCCACATTATTTTCTCATCAGTTTTCTCTCCAAGGGGAGGGGGCAAAAGAAGGCGAGGCTCTGTTGTCATATCTGTCAGTCTAGCTGAAGCTGGCCCCTCCCACCTCAGCAGAGGCATTACATACTGCTGGTGGTTGTGCTCTTAGCAACGGTGCCTCAGCAACAGAGCCAAGGCAACAGAGCTCCACGGCAACAGAGTGCCGTGTCTCCCCAATGGAGTTGCCATTGGGTGGACCAGCTCTCAGGCACTACACCCAGAGCAGACCGAGACCTCACCGACAAAAACTCAACTATCGCCCCAGCAGACCGCAGGTACAGCCAAATATGATATCAGAGCATGAGTGGAATGTAGTGTGTGTAAATGTGTGTGTGTGTGGAGAGAAAATGGAAGGGAGAGAGGAGATGTAATAGGGTGCAGAGGGGAGAGGCAGGGGGAAGGGAAGGGACGGTTAGAGGGGGAGAGCTGCAAAGATGCCTGCTCCCTGCCTGAACAAGCCAGTGCCATTGTGCCGGTAACTAGCTGAAGATACCACAAATGGCATTTGCTGTGATTTGCTAGAGTGTGATTGGCTGAATAGGATTGCAGATGGTAGTTTGGCTTGGATCTCATTTTTCTCTGTGCTCACACTGAAAAAAGCCTGCAGCCTTCTGTTTTTCACATGATTGTGTATAAGAAAATGTGCATGTTCTCCCTTTTTCTTCATGGCTCATCGTGTTGTCACATTGCTCTCTGGCTTTAGACATCCAGTCACTCCCTTAGAGCTAGTGGCCAGGGAGAACAAAATCCAAGCAATTGCCCTGACACGGCATCAAGTCGCAGTGACTTCTGCTAAATTTGTGCTCTGCTGCAAACTGTCCCTGCTTTTACATAGTATATGCGCACAAATGGTAATCTAATCACGATATTCCAGTGTATATACAGTAACTGCTGTATTCATAATGAATTATCCAAACTGGAAAAACGGGAGATCTTGCATGTAAAATCCATGCTCCCTCGCCCCTCCCATTGCACGTTACTGAGCAACTGCCTCCCAGGAGGCTGGTTTGTAGCAAAAGAATGAAGCCAAAATACACCTATAGAGACACTAGTGAACAGCTGTGTGGGTTTTATAGAGGTCAGTGTTACATAATTTGAAGTTACATTTGGAGATTTTGCTCAGCAAAATTATGTTATGCATATTTGTATCTTGTACAAATGATAGGAGACAATAATTGAGAGTGAAAATGAAGTCCTTGAGCTCATTGGACGTGTTGATGAAGGAGTGGAGGAGTTCTTCACCAAGAAAGTTCTTCCTGCTGAGACAGAGTGAGTATCACCGGCTACAGTTGCTCAACGCTCCTTTTCTGCCAATTCCATAATTTTCAGGAACTTTTTTTACCAGGAACTTATTTACCATGTTAAAATAATTCATTATCTGCTATTAGGTACTTTTATCAGGGTAAGCTTGGGGTTGTTGTTCTTTTAATCAGGTAATGTATGTGGAAACATGCCAAAGTGTTCCAAAATTCTTGGCAAATGAGAACAAACCTGTGGACTCTTCTCCTATGATACTGTATCAGTGACGTGAGGTGAGGTTCATGGCAGGAAGGATTGCACATCTAAACCACAAGTGAAGCTTAACTTGTCACTGCTTCACCTGCATGTACTAATTTTTCCTTATTTATTTCAGAAAATGTTAAAAATGCTCACACAGAAAATACTTTTAGAACACGGATCAATGAACACATTTATATTTATTTATTTTATGTTTATTTTATGTGCCTCACCTGCCTCCTCCGAATGCTTGTCAGCTACAGTATATAGATATGTGCCAACATAAGATTTGTTGTCTCAGTAATCATTAGGGCTGTCATAGTTAACGCATTACCTTCGAGTTAACTGAAGTTTCCTTTAACGCCACAAATTTTTTAAATGCGTGGTCAACTTCCGCACGTCCTGTTTGACCCTCGGCCCACACCATAGTTTGAGGAAACACAGTAATGTGGCAGATGGCAGATGTCTCCCTCAACAAGACCAAAGTTATATGTGTCACCATGAGTCGCCGGGAAAAAGAGAGAAGTTACTGGTGCCCTGCAGGTATTTCTTAAATTACACTAGCTACTAGTTACGGGCAGGCATAGCAGAGGGCAGCTATTTGGGGGCTTGTGTAAATGGTTATGAACTAAATAGCATTAGCTCTCGCTAGCATTAGCAGTGTGCTTACTGGTCACAAGATTTTCAACACACAAGTAATGTATGTACATTATATACATGGGGGAGGCATGGATCAGTTGGTAAGACTAGTGTGCCTTAAAGTTGGAAAAGTGCCGTACAAGTGAGAGACCATTGACATTATAGCAATCGGATTGATCTTATTCATTATGTATTACAAAAATATGACAGTAACAACATCAAATTAAAAGCAATAAATCAGTGCAGAACCACTATCTACTATCTATCCCTACTCATTACAAATTAAAACTTTTTATTTGTGATTACTAATGAGTTAACTATGGACAAAACGTGATTATTCATGATTAAATATTTTCATCGATTGACAGCAATAGTAATTCTATAATGACGGAATAGTCACGCTTCTCCTTCCTATTAGAATACAGGCCTACACCAAGGAAACCTTGTAAACTGTATCCGGGTTTGTTAGTTAGAGGGCTACTTCCTGGTTCATGGAGGATGAGGAACAAACAGGGGGTGCCATAGTTATTCCGGTGGGTGGATGGTTTCATTCATGCCACAGAATTTGAATGTGTTATATCTTGGCAACATCTATCACCCCTCAATGAAAAATTCTTTTGTAATTTTTGAGCAATTTGATCCATCCAACTATGCAAATCTTACTACAGTATTTACTTTTACGATGTCAAAATGTGAAAAAGTTCATTAAAACAACAAAGCTGGTGGTGCCCTAAGACTTTTGTACTGTACAGTATGCTACACAATGATTTGATACAACTGACCCCTGTTTACAGGAAAAAGCAAGTTGAGGAACCATTGCATGAGGAGTCCATCACAGTGGACGAAGTGGTTCCCGCCACCTCCATCCCGTGCCCACCCCCCACAAAAACACTCAGGAGGAAACTTGGGGATTTCTTTACTCTCAGAAAAAGACGAGGTGTGAAATCGGAGCCCGGCCATGAGAGCCGACCCAAGAAGGCTTCCATAGCTGATCTGATTCGCCCTCTTAGGGAGGCGGCCAGAGCCGAGAAAGAAAGAGATAAAGACAAAGTCAGAGAACATGACAAGGAGAATGAAAAGGAAAAAGGGAAAGAGCAACCCGCTGGTATCACTGGAGTGGCAGCTGCGCAGGAAACACTCGCCTCGGAGGCACCGCAACTGAGGGGAGAAGTGGCGCCACCCCGCCGTGCTCTCAGAGAAGGGAAGTCCCAATCTCTTATTTTACTGTCGGGTTCAACAGCAGGGGCTGCCAATGCCAGAAAGGTAAATGTACACACAATTAAAGAGCACGCATGTTCTTGGCCTTTTGACCCTGAGATACCTTTAAAAATGTTTTGGATTTCAGAAACAATTTGAGGGACAACATAGCTTTGAACAGAAACTTCATCTTATGCTTCAGCGTATTGGAGTTTCCAAAGCTCAGCCAGAAGAGACACAGGTTTGTGTGTGTGTATGTAGTGTAAATATTATGCATTTCTAAAGTAGACAGCAGTTGCAAATATATTCTTAAACAGAACATATTTTCTTTTTCATTCTCGTAGAATTCAGAGAGAGAGATGAAAAAGGCAGAATCTGAAGGTACGTTAATTTATCTACCTGCAAAAACATAAAAAAAGTCACAAATATATACAATGTATATATTTATGTGTATATATCAGTGATGTGTGGTGAGGTTCATGACTGGTAAGGCACTGACTCTTTTTGAGTTTTTTAAATGATAATACAGGTTTCTCATGAACAGGATTACAATAACAAAGACGAAAATAACTGACTTTGTTTTGAAATACTTCTTTGTCCCATTTGTTTATTTATTTTTATAAACATTAAAAACAAGTGGTCTTACCTTTTATCTGTGGATATAATACTGCCCATACACGCTATCTTTCTCTAGGGAAAGCTCCGTTGAGCTTAGATATACTATAAAGTTAATGAATTAATTCAGCAGAACGTAAAAGTATTTTTAACACATTTGTCATGTTGCTAAATCTAGTCCTCTCTATGGAAGGACAGCAGCGACAAGCACTTTCCATTCCGTCAAGGGGATGTGGAGTATTGCTGCGCTTTCTCGTATGACATTTTTTCTGTATTTTTTTGCCTGATTGGCAACAAAGAATGATGTTACACCTACATTATAGATACCACACGAGTTGTACAAAATCATGGTGTATAATAAATGTTTCTGAAAATACAATATAATAAATAGCCATGCACCATCCACCATTCTGTGCACTCAGTGAAGTGCATTCAGATGGTAGGTTCTGCTGGCTACCTTTAGCCAAGAGGAGAGATACGCTGCAGCTTTATATACGCTGTCTGCCCTACATTGCTTGGTTGCATGTGACGTCACTTCCGACTGCAGTCGGCACAGGCTCAAGCACATAGGGGGCAAACAAGTGTGATTGTCAACTCAAGAGAGGTCAACCGAAATCAGAGCGAAGATACTGTGTACATTCATTCAAATAGGGGTTTCGGAAAAAGTTATTCAAAAAAAGTTCCTAAGATAGTCTATCATGTAGAGAAAAAAGTTAACGAAGCGACCAAAAAAAGCAGAGAATAGTGGCTATGAGCCTGTCACTACTCTCGTTAAATTGAGCTGAGCATGAACACGCTAGAGTTTGGAGTGACCAATAACAAGCAAAATTTATAGCCAAAACCAAAGTTATAATATTAGTAGAACTCAGCAAGTATTTCCTCACAATAAAAATCTATAAACCCGGTTTATACGACAGCAAAAAATGCTTATTGTCAGCATAAAGAAACTGAAGACTTTAAAATGTCTGCAAGAATCAACTTATCTCAGACAAGAAATGGAGGAAAAACATTTGCCTGCCATCTACAAAATCTAAACCTATGCAAAACTACTAGGGCGACAGGTAAGCAACTGAAAAATCTGAATCAACAATGAGGCAAAACATTCACTTCACACCATTAAGGCAACTGTAGACACCAAATTATAAACCCCAAAATATTAGAACAAGTCCAACATTGTCTTTCCTGGCCTTAAAACCAGATGTACAGAAATTTAAAAATGATGCGCCTCCATACTTTTGTATTTCTTCTCAATGAAAAACTGCACTTTTTTATTTTATTTTGTGAGACAGCGTCTTTGTCCTTTTTTCAGCGCGTTCTTAAGATATAAACAGCTAATGAGAATTTAATTAATGCGTGTAATTCCACCTACAAAGGCCGCTATTAAAACCGCCAACAATGTTTTATTGTTTCATATGCATGCTGTGACCCTGGCCACACACAGGCACATTCATGATCATCTGTTATACTTTGCTGTATTTTGGTCATTTTAAGCATTACCAAAACTTCCTTCCTGGTGCATTGAATTCGGATAGCAACATTTAATAATGAAGCTACACCTCGTGTTAACTTTTCCAAACTCAAAAACAAAAACACAGCAGCAGTGGTGGCAACTCCAATATGTCGTGTTACATTTCGGAAGTGGCCTGGGGCCACTGAGTCCCGGTCGCGGAACACTGGACCAGCTCTACACCCTTGCAAGGGTACTCGAGGGTATGTGGGAGTTTGCCCAACCGGTCTACATGTGCTTTGTAGACCTGGAAAAGGCATTCGACCGTGTCCCTCGTGGTGTCCTGTGGGGGGTGCTCCGGGAGTACGGGATTGATGGCCCGCTTCTACGTGCCATTCGGTCCTTGTACAATCGAAGCAGGAGCCTGGTTCGCATTGCCAGCAGTAAGTCGAGCTTGTTTCCGGTGAACGTTGGCCTCCGCCAAGGCTGCCCTTTGTCACCGATTCTGTTCATAATCTTCATGGACAGAATTTCTAGGCGCAGTCAAGGTGTTGAGGGAGTCCAGCTTGGTGACCTTAGGATCTCGTCTCTGCTATTTGCAGACGATGTGGTCCTTATGGCCTCATCAGGCTGTGACCTTCAGCGTTTACTGGAGCGGTTTGCAGCTGAGTGTGAAGCTTCTGGGATGAGACTCAGCACCTCCAAATCCGAGGCCATGGTTCTCAGTCGGAAACGGGTGGACTGTACCCTCCGGGTTGGGAGTGAGGTCTTGCCTCAGGTGGAGGAGTTCAAGTATCTCGGGTTCTTGTTCACGAGTGAGGGAAGGTTGGAGCGTGAGATCGACAGACGGATCGGTGCAGCATCTGCAGTAATGCGGTCGCTGTACCGGACCGTCGTGGTGAAGAGAGAGCTGAGCCGGAAGGCAAAGCTCTCTGTTTACCGATCGATCTACGTTCCCACCCTCACCTATGGTCATGAGTTATGGGTCATGACCGAAAGAATGAGATCGCGGATACAAGCGGCGGAAATGAGTTTCCTTCGTAGGGTGGCTGGACTCACCCTAAGAGATAGGGTGAGGAGCTCGGCCATCCGGGAGGAGCTCAGAGTAGAGCCGCTGCTCCTTCACATCGAGAGGAGCCAGTTGAGGTGGCTCGGGCATCTAGTCCGGATGCCTCCCGGGCGCCTCCCTGGTGAGGTGTTTCGGGCATGCCCAGTCGGGAGAAGGCCCCCGGGAAGACCTAGGACACGCTGGAGGGACTATGTCTCACAGCTGGCCTGGGAACGCCTTGGTGTCCTCCCGATGGAGCTGGAAGAGGTCGCTGGGGACCGGGAAGTCTGGACTTCCCTACTGAAGCTGCTGCCCCCGCGACCCGGACCCGGATAAGCGGTGGAAAATGGATGGATGGATGGCCTGAGGCATTGTGAGCGAGGGTGTGGTAAAGCTAGTTGCTAGTTGGCTAGTTAGACAGTGTAGTATGGTGAGGCACCACTATGCCAGTAAAGTAGTTATTTGGCGTAACAATGTTTATAACAGTGTTGCTGTAGCTTGGTTAATATGCACAATTTGTAAATGGACCATTGTTGGCAGTTTTTGGAGGTTTTTTTTCAGAAAGCTTAATAGGTGGAATAGTTGTGTCCCATTGCATGCATTCTTAGCTGCCCCTTTTTATCTGTTTTTATATCTTTAGAATGCACAGAAAAAAAGTTCATCTCTCACATAAGGATTGTGGATGATCAATATTTTTTTTGTCTCAGGCACCATTATTGACAGTAAAGCTGAGCCAACACCGACTTTCACAAAACACAGAACGATGTCAGCGTCATCAGGTACAACACACAATACAGTACAGTACTTTACATAAGTCTTAGGCGACCACTACCTCCTAAGAGTCCTTTTGACAAAGTAGAACATGTAGTTAACAGGATTAGGCAAGGAATAACTTATTATCTTTTGGTGGATAAAAGCGTAAGGTACAGGTGTAAAGGTGTGAAGGTACAGATACTGCTGTGGGTATAATGATGGATTAATTGACTACTTGCTTGCAACCAGCAGAAGTGCTAATGATTCAGTGTAAACTAATTTGTGGCCTAGAGAAGAACATGACATCAGCTATGGGAAGTTGAACTACAACTGCACAGATCTGCACTATGGCACAACTCCTATTTTTTTTAGCAAAACTGTGAAATATGAAACAGGTGTACATGAATATTCATGAAAAAAAGGATGATCATTAATTTTTTCCATAGTTGATCAAGAAACTGTAGTGAAATACTAATCCCTAGCAGATACAGATTTTTATTTTCAGATTTGATCATGATGTTAATGTTCAATTTGGCATTAGTCTGCTAACAAACAAAATGATGGACGCCTCATTGGGTTTTTTTTGTTAACATGGTGGAAGTCTACACTCCCCGGAATGATGGTCTATCGTCAATATACTGTAGCGTTACTAACACAAAAATTCTAATGGTGGCCTAAGACTTTCGCACAGTACTGTAGGCATATGTACATCTGAATAAGTGTACTTAACATTTTACTCATCAGATACAAGGCATCAAATTCGACCAAGCATGTCAGCACATGAGTCAGCTGGAAAGCCTCCTTTGCTTCCAAAGCCAGTAATCAAGCCTACATCTGGCCGCAACACGCCTGAGAATGACCTGGTCCAAATAAAAGAAGGGGAAACAAGCACACCCACTAAAATAAAGAGTCCAACTGCTGCTCCATCTGGTTCTGCTACTCCTGCTGTAACCACAGACATCACCCCTGACTCGACCGATGCTCCTATTTCCTCTTCTAGTACTGTAACATCCGACTCTGAGTTACCTGCTGTTAACACTAATGCAACACCCACAAATGGTATGGATCAAGATGGCAAGCCTTTTGAGCCTGAAGCTCAGTCTGTTAGCACAGGACCATCCTCCTCTAGTTTGCCAACAACTCTTACAGAACCCGCCGCCCCCGTCCCTAATTCTTCCACTTGCTTGGACTCTGTTACTCCGCACTTCTCTGCAAATTCCGAATCGACAACTTCCATAACCATCTTGGAAACTGTCGATGATTGCAGTGAAAGTTTGGCAACATCAAGAAATATGACAGTTACGCCAGCTAGGCCAGAGTCAAATGGCATAATTTCAGTTGGTGATGAAGCTATTACTGTCATTGCCACTGTAGAAATGACTATCCAACTAGCAGATGTCAAATCTGACTCTGCAACCACCACCAGTTTTGTTACTGTACCTAGTGATGACTTAACATCCATCTCCCCTGCAAGCCTGATATCTTCAAAAAGCACTAAAAGCACACCTGTGGCCCCGAGCTCAACTCCTCCTACATCTGATACCCCCATTACCAGTTCCTCTACCCTTCCTCCTTCCAGCACCACCTCCATTACCACCACAACAGCTACTGACTGCATCAACTCTTCTTCCTCCATTGTCCCTCCTGCCTCATCCAGTGAAACCAACCACACAGACTCAATTTCCACTACCACCAGTAACGCAGGTATAACAACTACAGATGCAATTACCTCCCCGCTCACGACTGACCCACTTTCTTGTAAGAAGACCAGCTTTGCGTTCTCATCAGTTATTACCTGCCTCCCAGCTTCTGATGACTCCAGTCTAACCATTCCAGCACTAACCCATGATAGTCCAGTACAAGATTTACAGGCATATTTTGACAAAAGATCAAGTCTGGCTGTTAAGGACACAGGTAAGTATGACTAAGTATGATAGTGTGAACTAATTCATGCTTTTCTTTTGTTTGACATCAGCATATTTTCTCTCCCATTAGCAGACATGGAGCTTGAAGTGGTCCAAAAGAGCAAACAAACTGAAAGCAAGATAGTCATGGATGATGCAGAAGAGAGTGGGGCTTGTAAGGAGAAAGCAAGTCAAGACAACAGTGAAGTGACAAAGAAAGAAGTGCAAGAAGCAAGTGTGAAAGCTCAAGATATCACAGTGGCAACTGAAATGGTGGCGACTGAACCTGTATTGGAAAAGGAGCGCCTAAACCAAGAACAAACAAAGTCTGCTGATGGGAAGTAATCAGAAAGAATGTATACAGTATAGAATTGCTAAATTTGGGACCAACTACTGTGACGTAGGCAGGTTAGGCCACAGTAAATGGTAAAGGTTAAATGATCCATGGCACTTCCTATACAGGGACCACCTACACAACAGCAGCACACCACACACCCGGTAGGCCACTGGACCAAAGAACTGAGATCCCCTTGGTGTAATCAACAATTCCAGCAGTGTCTTTGTCCTTTTTTTAAACTTGTGTTTGAATTTTGAATTGCACGTATGATTATGTACCATAAGAAAAGTACTGTGTTTTAAAGAGACACCATGTTTACAATAGATGGATAAGAGAAAATAGATATGACTATTAAATGGATTATTGAATTGAGTTAGTGAGATGGTTTTGTTTAACAAGTGAACGTTTCTCAATGAAAAATATGAATTAGTTTTTCTGTGACCTGATCTGTTTTTGTGTTATAGATACACATGCACCCTCCGTAATGATGTTAAATGGCACATTTTAATAACAAAACATACAGTGACAGAGCCCATGACGTGGTTCAATGCCATGGAAATGCTTCCACAAAGATCATGAGATTCACTGAAACTTGCCTTTCAAAGTTCAAGAATGAGGTTAAGTCAGACTTTCACTGAAATAGTACACTTATATAATTTTGTATGAGTGGAGTGTATTACGTTCACTAATAAACATAAAAGTTGCCCTATTTTATTTGACAACCAGGTCACACACTATGCAACATGAAAACAATATGAGGGACATAGAAAATAGTATTTGATTTAGAGCAGAAATATTACTTCAATTACAGTACAAGTACAGTAGCGTTTGGTAACTATTGCATATTGTACTCAAGACCCTATGCATGTGTATGCGTATGTGTATGTCTTCTAAAAAGAACAGCTCGAGAGAGATACAAAACTATGTATCCCCCATGCCCTCATTCTGGTCATGGGTGAGCTGGAACCTATCCAGGCTGTGAGAGGCTGTGAATTATGATATCACAGGAGTGCCAAAATTAAAAAGAACTACATGTGAAAATATAAAGATAATCAATATTGTCTTTGCTTTTACATTTAGTCATTGCTTTATCTGTATTGCCTTTGTCTTTTCCATTTGTTTTTTCACATTGCAATAACCGGATGGCTCAAGCTGACGGCAAAAAGCAAAGGCAATACAATGCCAGTGTGATTGGTCCACACATGATCACACGATTCCTGCTTGAAGTGACTATATGTAGTAGCTATGTTTAAATGTAGCATCAGGTGACCGGAAGTGGGTCATGGAGAGGGAGTAACATCAATGTCACGCCATTATGAACATACTTTCCGAGAACGTCTTACACGATGGAGTCCATATCGAAGCTGCTGAGAGAAGCAGCAAACAACCTGGATGGGACTAGTCACCCTGCCAGAAGGACTCGGCCACAGCAAAGGCTGTCCCGTGCAACCCAGCAATATGGGGCAATACAAGGACCTTCTGGTCCTTTGCTTTTTGTTGTCAACTTGAGCCATCCAGTAAATGCAATCAGAAAAAGCAAATGGAAAAGTCAAATAAAAAACAGGTTATAGGTCATAGGTTTTTGCATCTCAAAATCCCGAACCATCTCAATCTGGCCTCTCTGACCAGAATGACCAGATCCAAAACCTCTAACATCTGCTGTCCCTCTGATCTGCTCATTCCTGATCCTGTCCATCCTGGTCACACCCAAAGAGAACCTCAGCATCTTCATCTCTGCTACCTCCAGCTCTGCCTCCTGTCTTTTCCTCAGCGGCACTGTCTTTTAACCAAACAACATCGCTGGTCCCACCACAGTTTTGTACACCTTTCCTTTCACTTAACCTGAAACTCTTCTATCACACCCGACACTTTTCTCCACCCATTCCAGCCTGCCTTCAAACGCTTTTTCACCTCTTTTCCACACTCTCCATTGCTCTGGACTGTTGACCCTAAGTACCTAAAATCCTCCACCTTCTTTATCTCTTCTCCCTGTAATCTCACTCTTCCACTTGAGTCCATCTCATTTACACACATGTACTCCGTCTTGCTGCGGCTAACCTTCATTCTTCTCCTTTCCAGGGCAAACCTCCACCTCTCAAGCTTCTCCTCCACCTGTTCCCTGCTCTCACTACATATCACAATGCCATCTGCAAACATCATAGCCCATGGAGATTCCTGTCTAACCTCGTCCGTCAGCCTGTCAATCACCATAGCAAACAAAAAGGGGCTCAGAGCTGATTCCTGATGGAGTCCCACCTTCACTCGGAACTCCTCTGTCACACCTGCAGCACACTTCACTACCGTCTTACAGTCCTCGTACATGTCCTGCACCGCTCTAACATACTTCTCTGCCACTCCAGACTTCCTCATACAATACCACAGTTCCACTCTGGGCACCCTGTCATAAGCTTTCACCAGATCTACAAAAACACAATGCAGCTCCCTCTGACCTTCCGTGTACTTCTCCATCAATATCCTCAAAGCAAATAATGCATCTGTTGTACTCTTTTTTGGCATAAAACCGTACTGCTGCTCACAAATGCTCTTGTTTGCCCTTAGTCTAGCTTCAACTACTCTTTCCCATAACTTCATTGTATGGCTCATCAGCTTTATTCCTCTGTAGTTGCCACAACTCTGCACATCTCCCTTGTTCTTAAAAATGGGCACCAGCACACTTCTCCTCCATTCCTCAGGCATCTTCTCATTATCTAAGATTTTTTTAAACAACCCGGTCAGGAACTCTACTGCCACCTCTCCTAGACACTTCCATACCTCCACAGGTATATCATCAGGACCGAGTGCCTTTCCATTCTTCATCTTCTTCAATGTCCTCCTCTTTTCTTCCTTACTAATCTTTGCTACTTCCTGGTCCACAACAGTCACCTCTTCTACTCTTTGTTCTCTCTCATTTTCCTCATTCATCAACTCTTCAAAGTACTTTTTCCATCTTCCCATGACACTACTGGCTCCTGTCAATACCCTTCTATCCCTATCCTTTTTCGCCCTAACCTGTTGCACGTCCTTCCCATCTCTGTCCCTCTGTCTTGCCAACCTGTATAGATCTTTCTCCTCCTCTTTGCTGTCCAACCTAGCATACAAGTCATCATAAGCCCCTCGTTTGGCCTTTGCCACCTTTACTTTCACCTTACGCTGCATCTCTCTGTACTCCTGTCTACTCTCTTCAGTCCTCTCAGTGTCCCACTTCTTCTTAGATAACCTCTTACTCTGTATACACTCCTGCACCTCCTCATTTCACCACCAAGTCTCCTTATGTACTTTCCTTCCAGATGACACACCAAATACTCTCCTACCTGTCTCCCTGATCACAGTAGCTGTAGTTGTCCAGTCATCTGGAAGGACTTCCTGGCCACCCATAGCCTTTTTCAACACCTTCCTAAAAGTCATGCAACACTCCTCCTTTTCAGCTTCCACCATTTTGTCCTCTGCTCTCCCTTTATCCTCTTCATCTTTCTCACCACTAGAGTCACCCTACACACCACCATCCTATGCTGTCTGGCTACACTCTCACCTACCACTACTTTGCAGTCACTGACCTCCTTCAGGTTACACCTTCTACTCAAGATGTAGTCTACATGTGTGCTCCTACCTCCACTCATATAGGTCACCCTATGTGCCTGTCTCTTCTGGAAGAAAGTATTCACTACAGCCATTTCCATCCTTTTTGCAAAGTCGACCACCATCTGTCCTTCTGCGCTCCTCTCCTGGATACCAAACTTGCCCATCACCTCCTCATCATCTCTGTTTCCTGCACCAACATGCCCATTGAAGTCCGCACCAATGACAACTCTCTCACTTCTGGGGATTTTCTGCATCACATCCCCCAGGTCTGACCAGAATTTCTCTTTCTCCTCCATCTTACATCCTACCTGTGGAGCATACCCACTAACAACATTGAACATCACACCTTCCATTTCTAGCTTCAGGCTCGTCACTCTATCTGACACTCTTTTTACCTCCAGGACGTTGCTAGCAAACTCCTCCTTCAAAATAACTCCTACTCCATTTCTCTTCCTATCTACACCATGATAGAACAGATTGAACCCTGCTCCTAAGCTTCTAGTCTTGCTACCATTCCACCTGGTCTCCTGGACACACAATATGTCTACCTTCCTCCTCTGCATCATGTCAACTAATTCTCTACCTTTCCCTGTCATAGTTCCAACAACATAGTTCCAACTCCAAACATTTCCCTTACTATACGTTTATAAATGTCGACCACTATATTTGCCCAAAATAAGTTACTTTCTGCTTTAGTCAGTAGCAATATTTACCCTCTTCTTCTTGTAACCGGTGTGCGTGATGTTTCGGTGCTCAAATAATGAAATATTAGGCGCCACTATGACCTTCATGGCGAACAGCATCACACTTAACAAGACCAATCTGAGAAAAAGAAGATAAATTAAGATTATTTGCTGGTGGGTATGACGAAACTGCAGTCAATTTTATGTCATACCTGGATGAAAGCATGCACAATATTTAAGGCGACGCACCAAAAGAGAGACCTGCTTACTTACCAAAAAGACCACATTACAAAATCAAAAAATTATATTTTAAACTCACGTGAACAGCTTTATGAATCGTGTTAATCATCCCAACCAGCAGGTGTCGCTGGGGGCAGCACCCGTTAAAAAATAGTATTTCACCCGGAAGCGG
Organism: Oostethus manadensis; assembly: GCA_024372805.1. Taxonomy (NCBI): domain Eukaryota; kingdom Metazoa; phylum Chordata; class Actinopteri; order Syngnathiformes; family Syngnathidae; genus Oostethus; species Oostethus manadensis. Next base: position 833,452 of record QODF01000216.1, on the reverse strand, counting down.
AGGGACGAGGGAAACAAGGGTGTAGGGATTGTTGTGTTCTCTCCGTTGTAGTCTTTTATAATTGCGTTGCTATTTTGATTATTCGGCGAGATATAACGCACGTTTGGATTTAAATACATCCGAGGGGAGGTTTACTCTTACTGTGCGCTTTTAAGCGATGTCTGTTGTGCCTCCCAGTCGCTCAAACACAGGTTGGCCGCGCGGTGGTGGCGCTCAGTTTGGAAGCAAATACATGACTGGCCCGACGAAGCCTCTCACCCTGGAGAGGACCATCAACTTGTGAGTCTATGGCTTTCTGTTTGTGTTGAATCATTCATTCATTCATTCATTCATTCATTCATTTAAAACCGATATAAATGTCTACTCTGTTCATATCAAGTATTCCCATGGGTACCAAGCCGTACCACGCCGTATATTTGTTGCCCTGTGCTTTGAATGTGATCGGATCATACCATTTAAACAATAATAAAGGTCAATTGTCAATTAATATTACAATACCTAGGTAATTCTTGTAGTTTGCTGTGGTCACACTGAGGGATCCATCCATTCATCCATTTTCCTCCGCTTATCCGGGTCCGGGTCGCGGGGGCAGCAGCTTTAGTCGGGAAGTCCAGACTTCCCGGTCCACAGCGACCTCTTCCAGCTCCATCGGGAGGACACCAAGGCGTTCCCAGGCCAGCTGTAAGACATAGTCCCTCCAGCGTGTACTAGGTCTTCCCGGGGGCCTTCTCCCGACTGGGCATGCCCGAAACACCTCACCAGGTAGGCGCCCGGGAGGCATCTGGACTAGATGCCCGAGCCACCTCAACTGGCTCCTCTCGATGTGAAGGAGCAGCGGCTCTACTCTGAGCTCCTCCCGGATGGCCGACCCTATCTCTTAGAGTGAGTCCAGCCACCCTACAGAAGAAACTATTTCCGCCGCTTGTATCCGGAATTTTGTTTTTTTGGCCATGACCCATAACTCATGACCATAGGTGAGGGTGGGAACGTAGATCGATCGGTAAACAGAGAGCTTTGCCTTCCGGCTCAGCTCTCTCTTCACCACGACTGTCCGGTACAGTAAACGCATTACTGCAGATGCTGCACCGATCCGTCTGTTGATCTCACGCTCCAACCTTCCCTCACTCGTGAACAAGAACCCAAGATACTTCAACTCCTCCACCTGAGGCAAGACATCACTCCCAACCCGGAGGGTACAGTCCACCCGTTTACGACTGAGTAGTGAAGAGGAGTGACCGCACCTCGCCCGGACGTGGGATACCAGGGCCTCACCCTGGAACCAGGCCTGGGGGAGGGGCTCGCAGGCGAGCGCCTGGTGGCCAGGTCTTCACCCGTGGGACCTGGCCGGGCCTAGCCCGAAGAAGCCACACGGGACCCCCCCCCCCGCAGACCCACCACCTGCAGGGGCAAGCATAAGGGTCCGGTGCTTTGTGATTTGGGCAGTGGTCGAGGGCGGGTGTCCGTGCGACACTGAGGGTTGTTTCTAATAATTCTCATGTATACAAATGATCACTCAAATATTACAAACTATACATCACTACAGTAATAAGCATTTTGTCACATTACGAGAATGTAGTTTTTCTGACATGTGGGTCTTGAGAGCATACAATAGAAAACTTAGAAGTTAGATTTACTGTGGTGGCCTGTGATGGGAACCAATTACATGAAAGCTGAGCAGAGAATTTCTGTTTGCAGATACCCTCTCACCAACTACACATTCGGAACAAAGGAGCCCCTGTATGAGAAGGACAGCTCTGTGGCGGCCAGGTTCCAACGGATGCGTGATGAGTTTGACAAGATGGGAATGAGGAGGACAGTGGAGGGTGTCCTCATTGTCCATGAGCACAGGCTGCCACATGTGTTACTTCTGCAACTGGGCACCACTTTCTTCAAACTGTGAGGATATTATGTTCAGAGGAGTCACCCTGAGACATTGTGATCGTTATGATATTTTGTTTCTCTTCTGCAGGCCCGGCGGTGAGTTGAGTCCTGGAGAAGATGAGGTGGAGGGTTTGAAACGCCTGATGACAGAGGTATCTAAGTTTGATACCTAAAGCTTCTGTCGTTGCTGTTTTGTCTGCATTGATAGCACAGTTTAAATATTGTTATTTATGTTCATGGTAGATTCTCGGACGGCAGGATGGAGTCAAACAGGACTGGGTAATTGATGACAGTATTGGCAACTGGTGGCGTCCTAACTTTGAGCCTCCTCAGGTTTGTACATCCAACTTTGTCCAATGTTAGTATCTAGTGAGTGAGAAATGATTCTGCTCTTGGTAGAAAATACTAACTGATCGTGTAGTTTCGTAGAAAATTGCAAAATAAATGATCAAGTGACTTTTCTACTGTTAGGAAAATGAGTTGCATTTCCACAATCTGACCTTTTTGTTTTGCAGTATCCTTATATTCCAGCTCACATTACCAAACCTAAGGAGCATAAAAAACTTTTCCTGGTCCAGTTACAGGAAAAAGGTAAGTAAAGTACCATGTGGCTTTGTTTTTGACTTAAAGCTGACTTTATTACAAATCATAAATGGAAACTTGAGACATTTTAAAATTCATTTTTACAGCATTGTTTGCTGTTCCGAAAAATTACAAACTTGTGGCAGCTCCATTGTTTGAACTGTATGACAACGCCCCTGGATATGGACCCATCATTTCCAGTCTACCACAGCTGCTTAGCCGGTAATGTTTTAGCATTATTGGACCCTTATTAAAGCAAGTTGAGCAAGAAATTGCTTTAGATTTCACTTAAAGAGTACATTACATGACATTCTCTTGTTTTATTACGTTAATTTGCAATCCAATTTTTTACAATGTAAATACGCATTACTGTATACTACAGAGTTGGAAAGTTTTAAGTGTTCTGAATTTTTGTTGACTTGATTCCCATAATTTTTTTACAGGTTCAACTTCATCTACAACTAAGTGAAGTTCATCTGGCTGTCTCTGTGAGTGCAGCTCAGTCGAAGTGGAAGACTTGGAAGAAAAAAGTGGAGAAAAAAACTTCATCTTCAGCTCCACTTTCACTTCAGAGAAATGTGTCCCATACTGAATATACTGACAGTCCACAGGAACAGTCAGTTATACTGTTGGCAGAAAAACAAATGTTTTTTTTTTATTATCTTGATAAACTGCTGGTTTTTGTAATACACATTTATATTGCATTACATTCACTTCTGATTTTAGGTCTTCTCAGAAAAGGTTTGATTAAACCAACAATAACATTGCATTTGGTGTTGTTTTAAACTGTATTGTTTTTTTTCTTTTTAATAAAAAAAAAAGTCAATGAATTTGTATTTCTCTACGTTTGTATGAAATGTGGGGGAAAGTGTTGCCTGACAACATTAGAATATTGGCGGTTGGACATTTTTGGTACACCTTAATGGCACCATAACAAACAATGCGGCACAATGCAGTGTCATATGTGAAAGGTGAGGTATTGCGCTTTTTGCACTCGATGGGGCTGCAGTAGCATACCAGAGGTCAATGGGCTAATGTATGATACTCGTGTTTCATATATAGGTCAATAAAATTCATTTTGTAGAGATCTGTGTGAATACAGCCTAAATATGATCACATCGATTCTCTTATGCTGCTTAAATTGTTCTGAGTTGTAGGTCATTTTTTACATTACTCAGTTTTTATTCAAATTATTAACTGCAAGTCCTATAACCATGCTGAAAAGGCATGCTAAAAGAATATAGCAACATCTGGGCTTGGCATAAATTAATTTCAATATTGAAAAGGAGATGTTTCATGACAATAACTGATTTACTTATAAGTACTTACGGTCAATTGCATGTTATATAATAGCTTAGCTATTATATTCTTTTAAAATCCGTTAAAATGTACAAGCTTTTATTTAGATAAGAAAACGGGCCAACGACGTCATTTCTCTGCGACGAATGGACCTTTTCCCGTGACGTCATCGAAAGGTGGACATTTTAAAACGAGTTCAGTCGACCTCATAATCTCCATCATGGCATCGAAAAGGCAACAAGACAGTTCTATAAAGTCTAACAAGAAGAAAAAGAAGACAAGTAATTATGGAGAAGCAGCAGAACTTTGCCCTGTCGTTAGAGACGAGGACGTGAGGAGGACAGTGAAGGCGGCGTGGAGCCAGAAGTCTCAGTATACTCACGGTCCGTGAAGTCAACAGAGCCACACATAAACTTGTTATCTTGTGTACTGTATTGTAGAAATGCTTACATCAACAGCAAAGGGAACGAAAACGCATCTTCATTTTCTTTCAGAATAGTGAAAACATCCAGAAGTATGAGTCATCAAAAAGTCGGAAAATAGAAACATTCAATTCTATTTACCGCCTTTGGTAAAAGTAGAACATTTCGAAATGTCAAAACTAGGCATCCTGTCCTTAGATTCACCTGGACAAAGCACTGAGGTGCAGTACATTTTTACTGAACACGTTGGAGAGGTATATTCATTTAACAATGTTTTTGTTGTCCGGAAGTAGTTCGTGATTGCAAATTGAATATTTCTGCAGTGAAAATTCATCATCTTTGTTATTGTGCAGGTGATCTGGAGTTGGACTGCTTTCCTTTCCCTCATTGCATCATTAAAAACTTCATCCACACTGGGAATTTCTTGGAGAACCTGAAGAGAGAACTATTGACACTCAACTTTCACACCAAATCCAATGATCTATACAAATTTAAACAGGTAACTTCAAACATTCTCCTTTTGGTTTATGTAGTTATTTTTTATTCTTTCCACTTACAGTCTGATGACCTGAGAAAGAGAACTGAGCCACACATTGCAGGGTTAAGGTGAGTTTGTATTTTATTGCGTTTTATAGTTTTGGTTTTGGAAGACCGAAACAGCGCTTGTCTTGGTCTAACAATGTAGGTGGGTGACATGAGTCACAAATTAATAGCTAACAATTAGCTATTCATTAAAACATACAACATAAAATAGCAATAAATACTTAAATACTGACTAAAATAAAATTTGTCCTGGACCAAAAATCACTCCAAACACTCTATTGTTCTCTGGTGTTACCATATCTAACCTATTGTGAGGAGATCTAGGGAAATAACTACAAAAGTACACTTCACTCGCCTAATGTACTGCAAAAAAGATCAATTAAGATAATCCATAATGCGGCGTATAGAGAACACACAAATCCACTGTTTCAAAAATCACAATTATTAAAATTTGCTGATCTGGTAAAACTTCAAACTGCTAAAATGATGCATAAAGCAAACAACAACCAGTTACCATAGAATTCATTCATTCATTCATTTTCTGTACTGCTTATCCTCATTAGGGTCACGGGGATGCTGGAGCCTATCCCAGCAGACTTTGGGCGAGAGGCGGGGTACACCCTGGACTGGTCTCCAGTCAATCGCAGGACACATATAGACAAACAAACATTCACACTCACATTCATACCTATGGACAATTTAGAGTAGCCAATTAACCTAACATGCATGTTTTTGGACTGTGGGAGGAAACCGGAGTACCCGGAGAAAACCCACGCACACACTGGGAGAACATGCAAACTCCGCACAGAGATGCCCAACGGAGATTTGAACCTAGGTCTTCCAGATCTCCTGACTGTGTGGCCAATGTGCTAACCACTCAGCCACCGTGCGGCGGCCCGTTACCAAAGAATGTTATACATTTTTTTTTCAACAAGAGAGGAGAAATATGATCTTAGGAATATACTAAACTTAAAACACAAATAGGCAAGAACAACACTAAAAACTTTTAGTACTTGGGTATGTGGAATCAAACTATGGGATGGTTTAAGTAAAGAACTAAAACAAGGCTTTACAATGAGTGACTTCAAGAAACATTACAAACAGTTGATGTTTACAAAATACAAGGAAGAAGAGTCGTGAAATATTGTTTACATCCAAGGCCATATTACTTAATTCCTTGGGGAGTACATTTTCTGTCTGTTGACTGTCAATGTTATGTTTGTTACTATCATCTTATACTTATACTAGGAACTTTTCATCCTAGTGAGAACATTGTCTGTACTACAACAATGGTTTGTTATAATTGTGTGTTTTCTTTACACATTACTAATGACTATTATTATTTATTATGATTATCATTCATCAGGACTGCAATATAAGTTATTTGCGATGATAAGGACATTGACTATTATTTAACACACTGTCATATTACCTTACTTATGCATTTAATCTTACTAACTACAGGAAGTCTACAAATGTATTGAAATAGGGGAAAACCTATGGTGGTAGGATTAAAAAAGCTTTGCTTCTTCCTACTCCTTTTGGACATGTGAAACTGTCAATTGTATTAAGTGGTATATTCCAATGCTGTCATTGCACTTGACTATGTTTCAAACTTGAGGTTTCTTAAGTCATTCACCTTACTTTGACATTCCCAAATGATTAGACAGTCCCTGCATGATTCTGATTGGTGACTATCATCAATGTTATTATGCCAAACTAATATCTTAAAGCAGGCAAGAGGAAACCATTGGTCACGTTTATTGTTTTTGAGCGCCACCAGGGGGAGCCAGAGATTATATTTGACACCCAATTAGTGGATTTCTTTGATTTGTAGGCGAAAATCCAAATGCGGCAATAAAACTAAAAATTAGTAGAAAATCCAGACAGTGCAGACTTCTCTGCTGTGACATTATATACCAAATTATCATAATAATAATAATATACTGCAATTCATTATAACGAAGATAATTTCTACAAATTCATTTTAAATAACTGTCTTAACCATCAAGTATCTAAACAAGGGAGAGCACAAAAACATTTCAATCAAGATTATACAAGCATAGTATTACAGCAACAAAATGTGTTTGTCTTATTTAAATCATTGCACATACCATTTGCTAGGATTATGACAGTCCTAAATTGTTGTAAATATGTATTTATGATATGCACCTCCTGGAGCAATCCACCCTGGTGAATGCAAAACATGATTAAAAGCAAAATGAAGGCTTCCTCTTTGGCTCGTTTATTATTTATGTTGCCACAAAATGTCACGTCAGGTTCAAACAGTAGATGCAGTTGCCTCTTTGCTGAGACCTCCAGCAGTTCTAACCGACATAACAACTGGTTCCTTGTCACACACCTGTTTATTTGGGGAATTAAAAAAATACTGAATTGACAATCAGTCTCTCATTTCAGGTCAGCACTGTTTGGACAATTCCGGCTTTGGCTTGAGGAAGTTTTGGGGGTCAAATTGGAGCCCACTGTGGATATTTCTTGTGCCAAATATGAATACACAGGTGAGCATCATTATGAAGCCTTCAGCTGAATGACACTTTGTGTTATTTTCGTGTATTTCTAATATCTATTTAGATGTTCTTTTGTGTCACGATGATGAACTTGAGGGGAGGCGTGTGGCTTTCATTCTCTACCTTGTGCCTCCTTGGCAGAGCAGCGATGGGGGATCCCTCGATCTTTACGCAACTGATTGTGAGTTTCTGTTTTAGTTTTGCAATGAAAAAACTGATGTCTTCAGTAACAAGATTCATGTAATCAGGTCATTACCAACCACAGAGTGTTGTCAAGTCACTTGTGCCATCTTGGAACACACTGATACTTTTTGAAGTGTCTCCAGTCTCCTTTCATCAAGTAAGAGTTTTATTTATCTTCTGTTTTGTCAAAGAGGCAAAATGTGGACATGTTTGTATATGTTCAGGTGTCTGAGGTTTTGTCAGAGGACAAGTGTCGTCTCTCTCTAAGCGGCTGGTTTCATGGACCATCACTGGAACGTCCTCCTCGCTACACAGAACCTCCCATCAGACGGTATCCACACTTACAAAGAGACGTGAGTATTTTAGTCATATGTGCACATTATTGAACTCCTTGCTGATTGTTGCGTCTGTTTGAACATAACAGGAGACACTGCTGCTAGAGTGGATCAATCCACTGTACTTGGATATTTCCCATCAGGAGCACATTCAAGGAGAGTTTGAGGATAATTCAGAGATCCAGCTTAAAGTTTTTCTCAGGGTAAATGTGTTTTATGCCTTAAACGACAACATCCTGTTTCAAGACGCTGGTCGGCCTAATGTAATTTTACAATTTTTTCCCCCATTACTGTAGAGCTTTGCTTTTCACAGGAGGGTTACATTCCTGGGCGCATCGTGAAAAACCATGACTAATTGCCCATAAAAGTAGTTTTTTTTGGACACACGGCTCACCCACCCAAACCTTTCTGCTAGTTTCAGGTTAACTTTCTGCTCTAATTTTCAGATCAGCATTTGCAATAAAAGTGACTGTTGTAATTATTAGATTTGACCCCCAAACATTCCCTTTCTCTCTTCAATTGCCATCAGACCAAAATTCAGGTTTTAGCCCTAAATATGACTCACACACTTATTCAACACATTTAAAGTATAAACATGAAATCGCGTGGCCTAGGAGCTAGAGTGTGTCACCCGCTTCCCAGTTCAAATCCGATTTCCTCCATCCCAATCACTGCTGTGTCCTTGGCCAAGATGCTTCACCCACTTTGCCTTCAGGGTCGTACAAATTTCACTGTAATTTGTACATGGGATAGGTAAAGATATATTTTTTTTCTATAGAATGTTTAGGTTTTTACCACTAATTATTGAAAATGTAGATTTTATATGAACAAAATCAGATCCACAGTGTAGCCTTTTGCTTGGTCATCAGGATAGTGTTAGAGGCTAGCAGGCTAAAGACACTCCATATACATAATCCATACTGCTTGTCTTTTGTAATTTCAGTAACGACATAAGATAACATATTACCTTGAGGCCAGATTGACTGCCAAAGCGAGTGCTTCTATAGCCACACAAACTTCTCACCGCACACAACTATGGTGTGTTCAAAAACAGCTGAAAAAAGTATGAAATCTTAATTCGTGACGAAAAACATTATATTACAATTTATAAAATAGTTTATAGACTTGGCAAAAACGTTTTGGAAACAGGATGATAGTTTGATTTCTGAGGCTTTTTTTCCAGAAAATGTTAGTCCAAATTGTGCAAGTTTTGGTATGTTCCTCCACCTGATTATGTGTATGATTGTGTGATCAGGAGGAGAAATTCAGCCAGGTGCGTGAGGCTTTACAGCTTGCTCAGATTCAGTGGCTGCGGAAAGGTCCTACCAATAAGAGGTTGGGATTGTTTCACAGATGATCTATGCTTTACAGAGATCATTTCTCTTTTGTGTGTATTTATTAAATTTCTCTAACTTAGATGCTATGAAACAGCCTGTCTGGACACCTTGCCTCAGTGTGTAAGTGCTTGCTGGGAACTGCTTCATTCAGAGGCCTTTTTCCTGCTCCTCTCCAACTTTACTGGCCTTCGGCTGCATTACCTGTGCCCTGCTGATGATGACGATGACAACAGAGATAGTGAAAATAAAAATGAAGAGAAAAAGGACGAAGAAGCCACTGGCTCCTCAAATGAATCAGCAGTTAAAACCAAAGGTCTACATAATCGCGTTTGCTGAATTTGTGTTTGCGTCTGTTTGTTTTTCTGCTAAATGTTTTCTTTTTCCCTACTTAGAGCTGAGTATACCCCAGTGTTGCGGTGAGTTGCGACGATGGTCTCATGGCAGCTACACTTTACTGCACGATGGCGAAGCAGCACAAGCAGAATATGCACTAGACCTTATTTTGCCTTTCAGCTGTGCAGGTGAGTCAGCACACACAATATTGAATGTGAGCACGATTATAGTGTAGCGCCACATTAATACCCTTGAACATTGATATCACTGATCTGATAGATGTTAGACCCCGTGTGCGCCTCCACCTTCCTTCCGCTTTAAGATGCCACACAGGTGGTCAACTGGGCTCAGGCCTGGAAACTTAGCCAATCCATCACCTTCACCTTCTTCTTTCTCAGCAAGCCACTTGTCATCCTAGTGGTATGTTTGGGCTCATCATGTTGGAAAGCTTCTACGTGGTCCAGTTTTTCAAGGGCAAATACTCTACTTCAGAATATCACATGCACATTTTTATCCATGTTGTATTTCCAGTTTTTTTTCTATGAACCATATCTCCCCAGTGCTTGTAGCACTCATGCAACCCATGACATGGTGCCACCATCACCAAGGTTGACTGCAGGCAGATACAATTGTCTTGGTACTTGCTTGTGATGCCAGCTATTTGGACAATACTAGCTACATGTTCAGTCATTTTCAGAGGATAGTAAATCCACACAGCCAAACCTAAATTTTCATAAACCCCTGTTTTTGTATGATTAGTTTTTGTCAAAATTTTTGCTTCGTTTGTCATACAATATTGCATGGAACATACGCTGCATTTTTCCTGTACTTTATTGTTCTGCAGAGCCCTAAAAGAGCAACCTGTGCCTTGCTGACTCACTGTTCGTGCATTTTTATGCACGAACAGTGACTGCTAAATAACCCACCATAGGGTAAAAGAAAGTTTCAAGTGCCAGCACTTTGATAACGGAGGTGGGAAAGCTATTTAATTCAATTTTCCATCAACAATAAGTTCGATCTATTCATCATGTATCATTATTTCACATTTGTTTCTCCATTTAAAACTATAATTACTCTCTATCAAATGTTCATTCATTCAGTCATTCATTTTCTATGCCGCTTATCCTCATTAGGGTCGCGGGTATGCTGGAGCCTCTCCCAGCTGACGGGAGGCGGGAGGCAGGGTACACCCTGGACTGGTCGCCAGTCAATCGCAGGGCACATATTGACAAACAAAGACGTACAACCAGTCACACTCACATTCATACTTATGGACAATTTAGAGTCACCAATTAACCTAAAATGCATGTTTTTGGAATGTGGGAAGAAACTGAAGTACCCGGAGAAAACCCACGCACGCACGGGAAGAACATTCAGCCACCGTGCGGCCTCTATCAAATGTATTTAAAAATATATATTTTGGGCTTTCCAGAACAAATTCTTTGGATGGGGAAAAATTACCTTAGTTTTTGTACGTTTTGGTTTTTGTCCAATCTTTCTGAACAAATAAATAACAAAAATCCAGGCACCGCTTATTGCTATACAAGCCATACACTGATTACTTTTAAGTGTATCCAAGTTTCATTTCTATTGTATTGTTCATAGAGAAGATATACTGTTATGAAATGTGTTGCGTGCACTCACTTTTGTGAGTTACTGTAGGCTCTCAGAACAAATCACATTTCGAGTTAGATGAGTGCATTTGTGCAACATTAGTATCGCTAATGCAGACACGTTTGCTGTGGTAAAGAAGGAACGTAGGAGTATTCACAGTAGTGTTCAAAATAATAGCAGTGCAATCTGTCTAACCAGATTAAGTACTAAGTACTGTTATTAGTATAATTTCATTGCTACATGGCAAACAAGTTACCAGGAGGTGCAGTAGATTCTCTGAAAACAAAAAAGTCCCAGCATTCATGATATGCAAGGCATGTGTTCAAAAAATAGCACTGTGGCATTTGATCAGTGATCAATTTTGTGAAAAAACAGGTGTCAATCAGGTGGCCCCTATTTAATGATGAAACTAGCACTTGTTGAACATGCATTTCTCTTTGAAAGCCTAAGGAAAATGGGTCTTTCAAGACATTGTTCAGAAGAACAGCGTCCTTTTATTTAAAAGTTAATTGGAGAGGGGAATTTTTTTGGCTGTTCAGCTAAAATGATCTTCAATGCCTTAAAGTGGAGAACAAACTCAGAGACATGTGGCAGAAAACAGAAGACAACTATCAAAATGGATCGAAGAATAACCAGAATGGCAAAGGCTCAGCCAATGATTGGTTCCAGGATGATCAGACAGTCTGGAGTTACCTGTAAGTACTGTGACAGGTAGGGAACGTCTGTGTGAAGCTATTTTCAAGAATCCCCCGCAAAGTCCCTTTGTTTAAAAAAAAAAAAAAAAGGCATTAGCAGAAGAAGTTACAATTTGCCAAAGAACACATCAACTGGCCTAAAGAGAAATGGAGGAACATTTTGTGGACTGATCAGAGTAAAATTGTTCTTCTTGGGTCTAAGGGTCGCAGGCAGTTTATGAGACGACCCCCAAACTTTGAATTAAAGCCACAGTACACAATACAGTGAAGCATGGTGGTGGAAGCATCATAATATGGGCATGATTCTCCTACTATGGTGTTGGGCCTACTTATCCCATACCAGGGATCATGTATCAGTTTTCATATGTCAAAATACTTGAAGAGGTCATGTTGCCTAATGCTGAAGAGGATATGCCCTTGAAATGGGTGTTTCCACAAGACAATGACCCCAAACACACTAGTAAACGAGCAATATATTGGTTCCAAACCAACAAAATTAATGTTATGGAATGGTCAGCCCAATTCCTGGACCTTTATTCAGTCGAGAACTTGTGGGGTACATCAAAATTCTGTTTCTGAAGCAAAATCAAGAAATGTTAATGAATTGTGTAATTTTGTTGTTAGGTCCGCCAAATCCTAGAAACAAAAAAAAATTACAAAATAGTTTTGAGTTTGTAAAATCTATGGCAGACACTGCTGTTTATTTTAAAACACAATTTTCAACTAATTTCCCAATTGGACAGCCTTTTTAGCGTGCATATAATGAATGCCGGGTCTTGTTTGTTTTCTGAGAATCTACTGCACCTACTGGTAACTTGTTGCCATGTAGCAATAAAAATACACTAATAACAGTACTTAATCTGATTAGTCACATTGGACTTCTATTATTTTGAACACTACTCTATGTCAGCTCTAATGCACTATAGGGACTGACAGAATGACACCGAGAATTTAAGACACAGATTCCTTCTCAGGAAGGCTGTACTTAAAACATCATAGTAATCTAATATTACTATCATGCAAAGGTGTAGAAAGCCAAGAAAAACTCAACCAAAAAACACCCAACTGAATACTGACTCATCGTCAATGAACCTGAACCTAGCGTTTTATTGCAAGTGCACATCCGCCAACACAGTTTTCCCATCTTATGTATTCATCCATGGCTTCATGTTCCTTTTCATCGAGTTAAGGGACACAAAAAGTCCTGCGGGCACTACCCTTTTTTATTTGCCCGTGTTGAATGGAGACTGTCAACCTGCCTGTACTTTAGGGTTTAACCCAGTAAACGAGAGGGTCATGACTGTTGTTTGCGTTTTTCGCCAAACAGCAGGTCAGACTACCTGCAGGTGGCTGATTGGAGCTGTGGCTGTGAGGTAGTCAGTGCCGGTCGTGGTAATCCCAGAACCCATTGGTGGACCAGTGCAAAGGGATGCCGTCAAGCTAAGGAATCCTGTCAGACCTGGCAGATAGCTGACAGGTACCGGCAGACCAAGCAGTCAGAGGCTCTAACGGTTGCTCAGGCAAAAACTTGGACACAGGATGAATTTGGAGAAGCCATGGAGAATGACTTTCGAACAGCTTCATAGAGATTCTGGACCACCATCTGCTGTCTCAGAAAGAGGAAGTAGTGCACAATCAACACCATTTATGGTAGGGATGGTGTGCTGCTGACCTCAACTCGAGATGTTGTGAAAGAAATACTCAATCCCACTGACAGGAAGCTTTGCCTGGGGACGCCACAGTGGGCTCTCTTTTTTCTGTGACAGGGTTGTAAAAAAGCTTTTTGGTAGCAGGGCCTGGAACTGTAGACCAGCTCTACACTTGAGGGTGCATGGGAATTTGCCCAACCAGTCTACATGTGTTTTGTGGACTTGAAGAAGGCATTCTCCAATTGTGAGGAGTGCTCCTGGACTATCAAACCAGCTATTTCAGGCTGTTTTCTGTATGACTGGTGGTTCACAGTGTGGTTCACATTGTCTGACCCGTTTCCAGTGACGTTTGGCTCTGCCAGGGCTGCCTTTTGTCGATTCTGTTCATTACTTTTATGGACAGAATTTCTAGGTGCAGCCAGGGCATTGAAGGGTTTTGGTTTGGTGGCCGGAGGATTAGGTCTCTGCTTTTGCAGAAGAAAAGGGTGCTGCTGGCTTCATTAAGCCATGACCTCCAACTCTCACTGGATCGGTTGGCAGCCAGCATGAGAATGAGTTCACGTCCATGGTTCCCGGCCGGAAAAGGGTGCAGTGCCAACTCTGGGTCGGGGATGAGATCCTGTGCGTCGGTCCATTTTGGTGAAGAAAGAACTGATTCGAAAGGCAAAGCTATCTGTTTACCAGTCAATCTATGTTCCTACCCTCACCTGTGGTCAGGAGCTATGGGTAGTGACTGAAAGAACAAGATTACACGTGGTCGAAATGAGTTTTCTCTGTAGGGTGGATGGGCTGTCAATTAGAGATAAGGTGAGAAGCACTGTCATACAGGAGAAACTCCCGCAGGAGTACAACCGCTGCTTCTTTGCACTGAGAGGAGCCAGATGAAGTGGCTCGTGCATCTGGTTAGGATGCCTCTCGTACACCTCTCTACCCAGGACACGTTGGAGAGACTATGTTTCTCAACTGGCCTGCGAACACCTCGGGATCTGGTGTCCACAGGAGCTGGACAAAGTGGCTGTGGAGAGGGAAGCTTGGGTTGCAACCCGACCTTGGATAAGGTGGTAGAAGATGGATGGATGTTTGGTTACTTTAGGAAAAAAATCTCAATATTTAGATAAATATATAGATATACAGTTTGGATAAATGAAATCTGTTTGTAGGAAACAGGTTGTAAGTTTGGCGGCGAGCGCTGTGTCTGGGCTGCAGGGGTTTAGAGGGGCAGGGTCACAAGTGTGTCTGCGTGCTTACACACACAGAAGCCATAAGGTGTACACACTTGTTTGTGTGGGGAAGTAGGAGAGCGGAAAGGCTGGGAGGCCATATTTTATGATGACTGTGTTTTTCTATGTGTTTTGCTATACGTTTTTGGCACACATTTATCTGCACTGCTGCACTCCATCTGCCATCTCTTTACCTGCAAAGTATATGCCTGGTCCCGGTTTGGGCTCATCACTGTCTAAGCTTATTGTAATAAATCTGCACCACGCCAAATCTTGTTCAGTGTCTATGTACAAGACGGGAGGACCCATTCCCACCCTCTCCGTGGCAAAAGGTACAAGTAGGCCTCAACAATGTTTATTTACCAAAAAATAAGCATTTATTTTCCACCTGTGTGAAGTTGAAGTAAAGTGTTTTACAGCCTTGTTTTGGTTGTTGGCAAGCCATGATGTAGTACTGCACTGCATCATGCTGAGAGCTGCATCTAATATTTTGTAGCATAAATAAGACAACAGCAGCATTAGAAACAGCTCTCAGTATAACACAAGGCATAACTACACCGCGGCATACTACAATTACAATCACAACATTTTAATAAAATAATACATCTCAGATAATGTCAGTCAGACATTAGCATTATAGCTTGTATCACCAAGAGGAGTTGGGAGTGCGTTCTTGGAGGAGGGACACCAGAGGATACTGGGTGGATAAAAACGACTGATAAGTATTTTTTTGTTAGGTTGGCAGTCGGAGTGTGGAGGCTTTACTTGTTACGTTGCAAATGAGGAAGATGAGGAGGTGAGTGGTACTACGAGTAATAAGTCTATTTTACATACATGCTGCCAATAATTTGTCACAATGTTTTTCTGCTCTTTAAAGCTGCTCACAGTAAATCCAGAAGATAATTCCCTCGCACTGGTCTACAGAGACAAGGAAACCCTCAAATTTGTCAAACATGTCAACCACAAAAGCACCACTGATTCTTCTGCCAAAGTATTCTATGACTTTTCGTTTGTGTATTATGAATAAACATTTACTTATGTATATATATTAGGGATGTCTGGTGTTGGCTTTTTTGACGATATCCGATATGCCAATATTGTCCAACTCCCAATGTCCGATTCCGATATCAACCAACACCAATATGTGTAGCGTCACACACAGTACATCCTATCGTGGAATTAACACATTTGTTGTGAAGCTAATGGATACAGCATCCGCAATTAAATTCTTGACATGGCTGTAAACAACATTGTACAACATTATAAAACATCAGAGGAATTCTTGCCTGTTTACCCACAGACAAGCTGACTGCACTTATTGTGCTTCACTGAAACATGGTTAACAGCTAGCGTCCCAGATGCTAGCGTGGAGCTAGCGGACTTCAACACAGTCAGAGGAGACGGGGACACAAGAGCCTGTGGAAAGCCCATAGGTGGTGGGCTTGCACTGTATGTGAAGAAACAGTGGTGTCATCCTGGGCATGTTAACAAGAAAATGGCCATCTGTACAGCATTTTTTAAAATTGGTTTTCATTACATGTATATTAAAAATACTAAATGGATGTAGAGAGTTTTTAGTTATTTTGGTGTCATTGACACTGCTGTGACAGTACTATGAAAAGATGCAAAACAAGTAAGGAAGAAACGACAATTTAATTATCACACAGACAGCACATTAAAGCAGTTGTCTGGTTTAATGGTTTTATAATTGCATAAAACGTTGGAAATACAGATAATTTTTTCATCTCATCAAACATTTATAGGCAAGGTCTCTACATTATGAAGCCGCGTCTTACTTCCTTGCGTTAAAAAAATAAACACCCACTCTTTTTCCGGTTCACGCAGGTCCCCGAGCGAGATTCCACCAATCAGAGTTGTCTTTTTTCTTCTCAACCAATAGGACTCGAATATGTGATTAGAGTCTCGGTAGGCGTAATCTTTTAGAAGGAAGCGTCACCGAACAATATAACCAAAAAGTTTTGAGGTAAGTTTCTGTCCAATTTAGCAAAAAGTTTCTTTAAACTCACTTTCTGTTCAAAACGTTGTCCCACAACGTGCTTGGTGTACAACTAAGGAAGCTAGAGTTTCTCGTCGAATGCGAGGTTTTACGGCAGTTTGTCCTGCTATCAACAGTACATACAGTTAGCAGTTTTTCTGTCTCCTAGAGCTCAAATTCCACCTAAAACCATTCTAAAACACAAGTTTGCGACTCACAAAGTTCACATCGTCGTATTTCTCAGTATTGGTGAACTAACATGTATACAAATGGATTTGATCATACCATTGTGGTATTTGGAAGCTTCAGAGTATGTATGAGTAAATTACATCGGCATGAACACTGCTTTGGCAACGAATTGACGAAATATTCCAATATCAACTATAACTGCTATGATTTCTGCTATTATTTTGTGAAGTTTTAACTTAAAAGGAAAATCTAAGCTAACTATATCTCTGATATTGGAAGGGTCACTATCATACATGCTCAACTTTTCACACTAATGTACAGTGGTGTGAAAAAGTGTTTGTCCCATTCCTGATTTCTTTTTTTGCACCTATGTCACACTTAAATGTTTCAGATCATCGAACAAATAATAAAATGAATATTAAACATCTGTCAATGACAACATACAATGCTGTTTTTAAAATAAAGTTTGCATTAAGGGAGAAAAAAATCCAAACCTACGTGGCCCTGTGCGAAATAGCGATTGCGCGCCACCCCTGTTAAAACATAACTGTTATCACCCCTGAGTTCAGTTTCTCTAGCTACACCCAGGCCTGATTACTGCCACACCTGTTGTCAATTAAGAAATCACTTAAATAGGACCTGCCTGACAAAGTGAAGTAGACCAAACGATCCTCAAAACCTACATGTCATGCAGAGATCTAAAGAAACTCAAGAACACATAATCAGTCTGGAAAAGGTTAGAAAGCCATTTCTAAAGCTGTGGGACTGCAGCGAACCACAGTGAGAGCCATTATCCACAAATGGCAAAAACATAGAACAACAGTGAAATGTCCCAAGAGTGGCTGTCCAAGCAAAATTACCCCAAGAGCACAGCGCCAACTCACCCAAGACGTCACAGAAGACCCCACAGCAACAGCCAAAGAACTGCAAGGCTCACTTGCCTCAGTTAAGGTCAATGTTCATGATTTCACAATAAGAAAGACATTGGGCAAAAATGGCAGAGTTCCATTTTAAAGTAAATTAAATTAGTTCTTATTGTTGTAGCTGACATTGGGATTTGCCGGAATTTGTCACACAATTACTCTTTTTGTTTACCTTTGAGTAAGATCTCTGCAGCATAAGCGCTCCACAATACTCCCGTCAGTGAAATACATTTTGTTTTGCTCTAATATTCATACAATCCTTAGTTAAACACTGTTGCTGTTCTGTAAATTAATGTCTTATGATTAATAGATTTTTCATACTGGGTTCAAAGCGATGTTATTTTCCACGCTCTCACATCAGACTTCGGTATATTCTTCCTCTCTAATAATGTGTGTTTTGTCAGGTAATGTCGCATCACATTTGACCAGTGCATGTGAGACTCAGCAATTTGGCACTAGATTCTGGAGTCCCCCACTGGGATAAATGTCCTTGAAATGAGCAGGACCCTTTAAAATACTCATTAAAAGAACACTGCCAATAATGATTGTTTGCTGCATAGCGTGCCTGTCATGTTAACATTTATCAGTAGAAAAAGGGCAACAACATCACAATGAGATGACTAATTTGTGGAAGCATAACCTTGTGTTCTTGAACATTCTTCCATACAGACATCATCCAAGCTGACTGTCCAGGGAACACTAGAGGTTGTCTTTTTGGCAGCAAAAGCTAAAGGACATATTTTAAGCTCCTGATGAGCACTTAATCCTCATACAGCTGCTGAACTAATCTCAAAGTATAATTTCAGAGCACCGTTAGGTAGGATTGCATATAATTAAATACTGGCTAAATTGTTGAGATTCCTGTAGACCAAAGAGTCAAGTGCAGTGTGTATTAGTGAAATATGAGAACTTCCCTATAATCCAGCTCAAATGATGCTCTTTCCATGCTTGTGCATCCTGTTCATGGAGACAGCATGCAGAGTGAATGAGCGAGTGGGCTTCTGTAGTTCATCCAGAGTACAGGAGATCTGGGGATGTGTAGCTGTGGGGGATGGAGGCTTCAGATTAAGCATGTTTTTATGTAATGAAAGTTGCAAGATGAGGCTGGGGCAAAGATGGGAAAGGTGGAATGAGGGTTCTGCTA
Organism: Oostethus manadensis; assembly: GCA_024372805.1. Lineage (NCBI taxonomy): Eukaryota > Metazoa > Chordata > Actinopteri > Syngnathiformes > Syngnathidae > Oostethus > Oostethus manadensis. The sequence goes on along the minus strand of QODF01000216.1, from coordinate 814,579 downwards.
ACAGGAACCAACAGTTCAGGATGTGCACTATTAACTAGTATTACCTTTTCACCCGTTTAGGAGTTAAATTATATTGAATAGTATGGAAGCGCTGTTATGTTGTTTTATATGATTTTCCCATTTTACACCACATTCCACATGCAATTAAGGAATTAACATGAACGTATACTTTGAAGACCTCCCCAGTCTCACCAACATGTCTTTCAAAGAGGAAGCAATGCCTGGGAACTCTACAATGGGTTCTCCTATCTCTGGGGCTGAGGTTGCCGAGATGGTCAAAAAGCTTCTTGGTGGCAGAGCGTTGGGGGTGGATGAGATCCCACCGAAGTTCCTTAAGATTCTAGATGCTGTGGCGGTGTCTTGGTTGACACCACTCTGCAGCATTGCACGGTAGGTGCTGCTGGATTGGCAGACCCCTTACCCTTGGAGAAGCACTGTTATCCAGGAGTAGAACTGCTGCTTCTCTGCATTGAGAGGAGCCAGGGGAGGTGGCCCGTACATCTGGTCAGTATGCCTCCCTGGGGAGGTGTTAGGGGCACATCTGACTGGTAAGAGGCCTCGCGGAAGACCCAGGACACATTGGAGAGACTACATGGATTCGCAGGGAGAAGCTGGATGAAGTAGCCGGGGATTGGAAAGTCTGGACTTCCCTGCTTAACTGCTGCCCCAGTGACACGATGTCAGATAAGCGGAAGAAGATGAGAAGATGGACTGATGAATAGATGGACAGTAAAAAAAAGCTGAATCCGAGTTCCTGATATAACACATTCCCATCTATTTAACTGAGAATTGCTGACATTGGGTCAAACCACTATCTTTTCAACCACTTCTTCTTGGATGTTATAATAGAATAGGTTTGTAGCAGTGCTAGCACCTGTTACCTTTTGAATGTCTTTAAACTGATTGTGTGATGTATATATTTTGCAAATTATATTCAGAGCATGGCAGGCAAGGTTTTGGATGGAGGGCCATGGACAGGATGTGCCGTTCTGTTTCTGCAGTCGCTCTGTCCTGATGCAAACCTGCTCTCTCTCTACAAAGACCAACAGGGAAAGTTCATCTTCTTTAAAGTTATCAAACTGACACTCATAGGTAATTACTGACACTATAGAAATGTATGTACTTGAAACACGTGAATAATTCTGAGGATGTTGCTTTTATTACAATAAGTGTCTTTCCTTGATCAGATTCTGCAGGTGGTCTGGGTGGTTATGAGATACTAAAGGTTCATGATGCTGATCCCTTCCTTGGAGTGGAGGTGAAGTTTATGGATGTAGCAGTCTGTCAGCACTTCCTAGAGAGCTACAGCTCAGGAGCAATGCGGCAGTCCATCTCCCAACATGCCTGTCGACTTCTGGAACTGGCACAGGAGTTCAATGTGGAGACTCAGCTCAAGGCCGGTACACAGGTCCTGGATCAGTGTCTGGACAAGCTGCAACTTTGTCTACAGCACATCCACCAGTCACAAGTAAGCATGTTTTACTTTTTTTTAATCTGACCTAACATTGTGCTAACAACGGCACTATTTTTTTAAATGCGCAATTAACCTGCGCATGTCTTGTTTGAGCAAACTACTACACCGTAGTTTGGGGTTGCAGTTGTGACAGCGGTGGCTAAGCAGGAGCAAATATTGAGCAGAAATGGATGAAGAAAAGGGTATTTTGATTGGTAAGTTTAGTTTAAAAACCCTGGCATTTGGCTCTCGCAACAAGAAATTATTTGTTTTTACTGTCTCTGTGATTTGAGTTATCACTGACTCAGAGAGAAGCCAGACGTTACTAGATCACTGCCTGTATTTTTTAACTTGTCATTTTTAAAGTGGCACCTTGGGATACAAATGTTTTTTAGATGCAAGCCGTTTCTCGGCTGCTTTTTGCTTTCGACTGCGAGCTAAAATTTGGGTGAGGAGCCGGTTTTTTTGGACGATCATAGCCGCTGACAGCTATTTGGGGGCTTGTGTCAATGTAATCATGGCTGAAGCCAAGAATTAATGTAGCATTAGCAGCCTTGGCATTAGCAGCACACTACCTAGTCACCAGTAAAAAATTTCAGTAAAACATACATACATTATCTATCCATCCATTTTCTATACCGCTTATCCTCATTAGGGCCGCGGGTATACTGGAGCCTATCCCAGCTGACTTCGGGCGGGAGGCGGGGTACACCCTGGACTGGTCGCCAGTCAATCGCAGGGCAGACATACAAGCATTCACACTCACATTCATAGCTATGGACAATTTCAAGTCGCCGAATAACCTAACATGCATGTTTTTTAAATGTGGGAGGAAACCGGAGTACCTAGAAAAAACCCACACACGAACCGGGCGAACATGCTAACTCCACACAGAGATGCCCAACGGAGATTGGAATCCTGAACCTCCTGACTGTGAGGCCAACATTCTACCCACTCAGCTGTGCGGCCATACATACATTATATCTATCTTATTTATTATGTATTGTGTAAAACTATGACAGGAACAAAATCAAATTAAAGTACAAAATGAATACAGACACACCATATACTACTACGAGCCTGGACTTTGCTTTTCAAAGAGGTTGTGTACTACAGATATGCACATTACCACTCAATAAGGTCATCATATCTTACCTTTGTGCATTCACACATAGTATCAGCATTTGGAAGAAAATATTAGGAGAAAGGAAAAGAGGGAAAATAAAGTAGACAATATATAGTCTACTGTATATACTGTACAGTAGTATAGTAGTTATCTGTGCAGCATGAGAAAACGTTAGAAGGTGCATTCAAGGACGGACAAACAAAATGGACATATTGCTGTGGGATTTTTAACTGTTATTTTATGAACAAAATAATGGCCCATATTTCCAAAATGTATATCCCTTTACATAAAATTTGATGTAGTTGTTGTAGTTGCAAACATTTACCACCTAGAGATTTACATAACTACTGATTACAGTTAAAAACATATTTCTATCTGTGATTAAATGTGAATATTAATGAGTAAATGGACAAAATTCAATTAATCATAATTAAATATTTTAATCGATTCACATGCTTAATATTTACAAATATATACCTGTTAAATTTTGAAGTGCTAATTTAAAATAAAGGTCTCAGAGTCTCAGGTGTGCCACAATAGTGTATTGTGTGTGTGTTGGCCAAAATCAAGCCTTGATGATGGAGTTCCAACAGAGAACATACCATTTTGTGGTGTCAACAGCACACTGTATCAACAGCATTCTAGGTTGGCATATTTGCCGAAGATCATATTTTCAGCTCCCACATTTGCTACTACTAATTGGTAGTTCACATAGCCCTATGATTTCTGTGGTAACAGAATCGCGAAATTGGCCAATAAAAACGGAATTTACTTTTAAACGCAGAATCTCACGGAAATTGGCATCATGTGAATGAAATGCTGTTATCCTGAAAAGAAGGAACGTTCGTGTGTGGAATTATATACCCGATGGACGGCTAAATCGCTGCAGAATCTCTTTACATACACTAAACCGCAAAGTCATATTCACTCACTCTACACTTTATTGCGTACACGTACACCGGTAATATTTTATTTAGCCACACGAGAGCTAAAATATGTGAAACAACTCTGTGTGATGCAGAACAGTTGTACACCACTGCATACTACAACCACAATGTTAAACATATTGTTATTCGTTCATTCATTCAGTTTTTTTACCGCTTATCCTCATTAGGGTCATTGTGGCCAAACCTGCCTGTCACAGCCTGATCCCGTCAGATCTCAGAAGCTAAGCAGGGCAGGACCTGGTCAGTACTCGGATGGGAGACCTCAGAGGAACACCAGGTGCCACAGTGGGAGGAAATAAACTTTCCTTGTGCCCTTAGGCAAGGCACTTCACCCACATTGCCTAGTATGAAAGTGGTGTGTGTGTGAGTGTCGGTGGTGGTCGGAGGGTTTGATGGCGCACACTGGCAGCCTCACTTTCCGTCGGTCTGCCCCAGGGAAGCTGTGGCTACGTAGTGGCTTACCATCACCAAGTGTGGTGTGAATGAATAATGATGACCTCAATGTAAGCGCTTTGAGAGTCTTTGATAAAGCGCATAACAAGTGTAATTCCTTATTATTAGGGTCGAGGGTATGCTGGAGCCTATCCCAGCTGACTTTGGGCGAGAGACGGGGTACACGCTGGACTGGTTGCCAGTCAATCACAGGGCAGACACACAACAGTTCACACTCTAATGGACAATTTAGAGTCGCCAATTAAGCTAACATGAATGTTTTTGGTATGTGGGAGGAAACCGGAGTACCTGGAGAAATCCCACACACGCATGGGGAGAACATGCAAACTCCACACAGAGATGCCCAACGGAGATTCGAACCCTGAACCTCCTGACTGTGAGGCCAATGTGCTACCCATAATGTTAAATCAAATTAATTTTAGATGTAATTTTTCTTATCTTAACGTAGTGGGTTTTCAAACTGGGGGTCCTACCACAAACACATTTGTTTTTTACCATATATTTCAGGTGAGGGGGGCACTGAAAATCATTTTTATCTCCAAAAGGGGGGCGCTGCAAAAAATGTTTTGGACCCACTGTCTTAATGGATTGTCAAGGGATATCTATTGTTGTGGCTAGTAAGTGTAGATGTTTTTTATTGACCCACAATGCCACACTCAAAGAAATGTTCTTGCACATGAATTAAAAATGTTTTGAGCCACATGCATAATAGTTTGTGGAAGTTGAGGTTTTGCCTTTTCTATCCTTCTTTGGCAGCCGGAGCGCCTGTGCGACGAAGAGATTGATCTTCTTGAGCAGCAGCTGGAGCGTGAGGTCCACTGGCCTGCTCCCCAGCAGAACCCTGTCATACAGGAAGTTCCTAGCAATTGCTTCAAGTTTCAGAACAAAATGTTTGGTAAGTCAAGAGTCATTCTCTTTCAGCTAAAAGAAGTAATGCGCAACGTAGGTGTAAAACATCAGATGTGCACATGTTTTTGAGTGTGACACATATGACACAACAAAGAGGAGACCATGTCATTCATTCATTCATTTTCTATACCGCTTATCCTCGTTAGGGTCTCGGGTGAGCATGTCATGACAACGGCAAAGAACATCTGCTGTATTTGTGTTGTGTTTGTGGGATGCGCTGGCATCATACAAACTGTGCAGTTTGACAGATGATTCTCTAATCCAACCATTTATGAATTGATGGTTGGAGGGGAGATTAATGCATGCCAGCATATAATATACGTGGATTGCATTCATCTGAAAAGGCCAGCTTTCTGTTGAATTGTTGTGTTCACTGTGGCTCAAACCAGGGCTTAAAATTTATATAATTTTTTGTTTGCTATTTTATAACATTTGGGTGGTGAATTTTCAACTTGTCCCATTACGCTCAAGATTCCATGTGGTTTGCTCATGCTGTATTATAAATAAAAAGTCTTATGCCACCACTAGCTTTTAAGGCTTTTTCACAGCAGTTATTTTAATGTTCTGAAATACTAAATATGAGTTTCCTTCCATTTAAGTTTGAGAGGTGAATATTTTCTATTTTAGCCTTAAAAAAAAGTGCTTTTTCATTCTTCTTTTTTTGTTTGTTTACATTTGCTGGTAGGTTTTATAAGGATTCATTGCTGTTTATTTGTTATTTCAGTCTTCTACAATCTTAGTTCCACATGTCCAAAAGGAGTAGGTTTTTGTCATGATAAATTATATAGCGATCTTAATAAATAATATTAGTTAGACAGAAAGAAAAGGATTGTGGGTGATTACAGACAATGTGCTAACAAAGGAATAAAGAGTTACTGGTAAGGACATAACATAGTTGGTTCATCGGAGAGTACAGAAAATTTATTCACAAAGGAATTAAGAGTCAATAAGTGTAATAGTGGTTAGGTATAGCATTTGATATACACAGTAGTTCAGGACTCTTATTTCTTGTATTTTGTAACCATCAACTGCTTGAACTGTTTCTTAAAATCACTAATTTGAGAACATTGTTTTAGTTCCTTATGCAGTCCGTTCCTTAATTTGATTCCACACACCGTCATATAGACACACTATCAACGTGGCAAACAACTAAGAGAATACACTGTATGTTATTCTAATAAACATTCTGAGACATACAGTAAAGTACAAAAAAATGCAGAAGTACATGGATTGTACATCACCACAATAGGTTTTAGATACACACTATGGTGTGATTAATTCTATTTTCTATACGAATTGTCCTTATTGGGGTCACGGGTAAGCTTTAGCCTGTATATTTCTTGCCTACCTTAAGTTAAGTGAACCTTCTATCTAAGATGACACCATGGGTCAGACTGTTATATTAAGTAATGACCTCCTGTTACTCTTGATGGGTTGATAAGCGTGTTGTGAGTTTTCCCATAGCTGGCTCCTGTCAAAAAAAGAGCTACCTGGTCCTCACGGACTCGTGTGCGCCACAATATGTTATTTCATAATGTGGACATGTGCGGCTTATATACATACAAATCTATTTTTCTCTCTAAAATTAGCAGGTGCGACTTAAACACCGGAAATTACGTTAACTTAACATGTTTTTGGAATGTGGGAGGAAGCCAGATTTCCCACTCGCACAGGGGGAGCATGCAAACCCCACACAGCAATACACCCATTATGCAGCCTTATTATGCAGAATGATTCCATTTTAAAGTCGTGTCATGGTGTTCAGCTTTTTCAGAAAGTTGTCTCTTTTGGCTGGGCTGTGTAAAATGAGCTGGCTCTTTTGGCTGCTCAATTTTTTTGTTGCTTAAATTGATTTCTTACCTAAATAAATTTGAAATCAAATGTTTATGTTTTATATGACCTAATTTTTATAATCGGTATGGAACCGATAGCAGCAAAAACTACTGGTAATCATAAAATGCAGAAACAGAGATCCATCTTTGATATTTTTGACCCAATTACACAAAAAGGTCCAATCAAATTGTGTGTATTATTTGTAAATTTCCAACTGTTGACAGGGAAGCAATAGCAAAAAAACATAGCACAATCAAATGTAAGTAAAAGCCGCGTCCAGGTAACAGTTTTTCCGACTCTTTGTTGAAGCTTGGCATTCAGAATCACAAAGTTCCCCAGCTTTTGTTTCTTGCTGCTCATTTTTCTCACCTTTCCACCTTGCCCGTGTGTGTAACACCTCCCTCTTCATCTCCTTCTTTGCTCCAATTAGATTGGACAGATCTAATGGCAACTCAAGACTTTTGCACAGTATTCCGCACCGTCATTTGATGCATAAAGATGCTGAGCAACAACCTTCATATGACAGAATGGATACAAACACTGACACTATGGCATTTCAAGTTATCAGATATGCAAGTGTTTTTATTTGTTTATAACTCTGTTTATGTAATCGCAATTAAGTACAGTATAAGTATATTAATGTGTTTTTTCCATCAGAGGATAGAATGCTGACGGCAGCAGATGTTCAGAGCTTTGCTAATGGAGTTGGCCGTCAGTGGAAGCATGTGGGGAGGACCCTGGGGAGGGACTGCCGCGCTCTACAGGATACCGCCATTGACAATCTGGCCTACGAGTACGCCAGAGAGGGCCTGTACGAGCAGGCCTATCAGATGCTCAGCCGCTTCATCCAGGCGGAGGGAAGGGCGGCCAAGCTGAGCCGGCTGGTCAAAGCACTCGAGGACTGCAAACTCACCGGCCTGGCTGAAACTATTCTGGACGTACACCCACGAGACTAACGCTGGCTGGGCACATTTGTGCTTGTACGATTACAGAGATGGAGTCATGGTGAAGGGGGTGTGTCTCGCCTCTGCTGACTTCCTGCTTTTACATACAGAAATTCTGCTCTCTATTGGTGACTATATGTGTGTGTCTAGCTGCTGTGCGTGTGCGTGCGTGTGTGTGTGTGTGTGCGTGCGTGCGTGTGTGGGTGTGGGTGTGCGCGTGCGTGCGTGCGCATGTATGGAGCGTCTGTCCTATGTCAACTTTGTTTTTGCTTTACAGATGGAATCTCATTTCTAATGACTGCACAACTTAAGGTTATTCATTTTCTGTCTATAAAATGGGTGCACACAAATTAAATGGTTTAAAAAAAGTTGTCATGTTTTTGTTTGATGCATTAGTGTAATTAAATTTGATAATTCTGTCCAAATTCCCCCAGGTATAAATTAGTGATAATCCTCCATCTAGTCACTCAATCACACACATACACGTGCACACGTTCATATGATTAAACTGACCTCCTGAGGTTGCTGCTGAATGTGTGTTTGTGTCACGTTGTTTCAGGGCACTAAGGTAGACATAGCAACTGAGGTGTGCGACCAACAAGGTTTTTACCTCCGCCCAAATTCACTTTTGGATGAAGTCCCTGCAGTTCGTCTGGTTTCATTCAGGTTCCATGTCAAAACTCAAACCCTTCTGCTTTTTTATGCCGGTTGACAATCCATCCAGATGTTACGTGTGGATTAGAAGCTTTTAATACACATACTCGCTTATTTCTACACCAAAATAGCTTTATAAATTACAGTATACATTCAACCGCAGCTACTGCTAAGGTTGTTATGTCCGGATGGTTAGTGCTGTTTATGTTGATTCTCAAGCACTCACATACTTTTAGTGACACAAATCCAGACATTTTCTTTTTAAGTATGATGTCAGTTTTTCATTTGTATCTTTCAGCACACAGCAGATTATGAAAATGTTAGAATTTTCAAATGGCCTGCTTATGTGGGAGTGATGTGAGTCTGTGCATAAGTGGCTTGCAGTATGTTATGCACTCACCTGTCACTTCATTAGGTACACCTGGCTTATTTGTATTTACAAGTATACACTATATACAAGTGTAGAAATTCTATAGAAGTTTCACTTTTTTGTCTCGCAGCAGCAGTGGTGCGGTCAAGGATGCCAAACAAAGTGTGAAATTTCAACTCGTGACAAAAGAACATTATTGGTGCAGCTTAAAGACAAGCATGTAACATTTGTGAGCTTTTTTTTAACAGTGGTACACATATGCCGGGCTTTTTATCTGTATTATTGCAAATTATTACTGAACAAGTTGTTTTGCACAAAAAAATACATTTTTGGGGTCAAAAAAGATTTGTTCATTTATTTTCTATTTGACTAAAAATCCCGTGAATGCTGTGCGGGGATCCACTCAAATTTTCAGTTGCAGGTTTTTTTTGGTGTACTGTTATTTCTACAATGTGCCATGGGCCAATAAAAAAACAAGCTGTGGGCCCACTGGTTGCACTTAAGACACGTCTGTTCTAATTAATGACAATTATAAAGTACTTTTACCAACACTGATGAAGACAGAAGGAAACGTCTTTGAACTAAATCCTATAATTACAACATTCACTTTTATTGAAAATGTTGACCCAAAATCAGAGGAGAATGTCAATGTCAAGCTAGCAGCTGGGGTATGGAGAGATTGACATATATAAATATATATATACGTTATATACTATATGTATACACTATATACAGGGTGAAAAGTAACTCCCTATTTTAAAATATTTATAATTTGTTTATATGTTGTAATATTTTCTCAGTTTTTTTGTGTAAGTTCAATGATGTATGGGAATTAAATCTACGTTCTTGTTTTCTGTCACAACTGCCACTACTGGGCGAGAGAAGAGCCTTGTATTACCTCAGAAAAAATGCAGAATTGGCCCAAGGTAACAGTATGGTGTGGAATGGTTTTGTTACCTCACCATGCTTAGAGATGAAAGCTGTCCAGTTATCAGTACTTGGAAGAATATTGAAAATTTAATTTTCATGCAATATGGCGCTCCTCCACATTTTGCTATTGTCCACTTCCCTGGTAGATAGATGGGTTGTCATGGTCCACATGCGTGGCCTTCCAGAAGACCTGACCCGACACCTTGCAACTTCATTGTTTGGGGTTGGTTAAAGGAGTGAGTCTTTTCTACCAAACCAACGATTTTGGAAGAACTCGAAGGGCGATTACGAGAGGTTATGTCTCCCATCCCAAAAGAGTTCCTTGTGAAATCAGTTAATGCGGTTCACAGGCGGATTGAGCAACTGGTGGTGAATGTTGGCAGCCATATCGAATTTTAAATAAAACTCCATACAATATTCTTCTCTTTTCATGTTCATTTACTGTAAGAATTATAGGTAGAAATAAAATACAATTACTGAAAAATAGGGAGTTACTTTTGAATCACCCTGTACATAAATTTATTGTATATACAGTATGCATATATGTATGTATACGTATATGTGTGTGTGTATACATATATAATACAGTATGTATACAGTACATATATATATACTATTATTTTGAACACTACTATATATAAATAGTAGCGTTCAAAATACAAGCAGTCCAACTTGACTAACAAGATTATTCACTGTTATTAGTATATTTTTATTGCTACAAGTAGATTAGCAGAAAACAAACAAGACCGCGCATTCATAACATGCACACTCTTAAGGGTGTGCAATTAAAATAGCAATGTGGCGTTCAATCAGTGATCCGTGATCAATTTTGTGAAAAAACAGGTGTGAATCAGATGGCCCCTATATAAGAATGAAACCAGCACTTGTTGGACATGCATTTATCTTTGAAAGCCTGAGAAAAATGGGTCATTCAAGACATTGTTCAGACGAACAGCGTACTTGATTAAAAAAGTTGATCAAGGAGGGGAAACCTTATGAAGAGTTGCAAAAAATGTGTGGCTGTTTTTGGCTAAAATGATCTCAAATGCCTTAAAATGGATAGCAAAACCAGAGACACGTGGCAGAAAAAAGAATAAAACTATCAAAATGGATCAAAGAATAACCAGAATGGCAAAGGCTCAGCCAATATTCAGCTCCAGGATGATCAAAGACAGTCTGGAGTTACCTGTAAAGACTTTGACAGGTAGAAGATGTCTGTGTGAAGCTAATCTATTTACAAGAATCCCCCCACAAAGTCCCTTTGTTAAAAATAGGCATGTGCAAAAGAGGTTACAATTTGCCAAAAACACATCAAGTAGCCTAAAGAGAAATGGAGGAACATTTTGTGGACTGATGAGAGTAAAATTGTTCTTTTTGGGTCCAAGGGCCGCAGACAATTTGTGAGGCGACCCCCAAACTCTGAATTCAGCCACAGTACACAGTGAAGACAGTGAAGCATGGTGGTGAAGCATCATGATATGGGCATGTTTCTCCTACTGTGGTGTTGGGCCTATTTATCCCATACCAGGGATCATGGGTCAGTTTGCATATGTCAAAATACTTGAAGAGGTATGTTGCCTTATGCTGAAGAGGACATGTCTTTGAAATGGGTGTTTCAACAAGACAATGACCCCAAACACACTAGTAAAGGAGCAAAATCTTTGCGATCAAAACTAATGTTTTAGACTGACCAGCTCAATCCCTGGACCTTAATCCAGTGGGGAACTTGTGGGGTGACATAAAAATGCTGTTTCTGAAGCAAAACCAAGAAATGTTAATGAATTGTGGAATGTTGTTAAAGAATCCTGGAGTGGGATAACAGCTGAATGGTGAAAGTGGTCGACTCCATGCCGCACAGATGTAAAGCAGTTATAAAGAACTCTGGTCATAAAACTAAATATTAGTTTGGTGATTCACAAGACTGCAAAATCCTAGAAACAAAAATGTTTGCACAAAATAGGTTTGAGTTTTACTGTGAACCAACTCTAAACTCTCGGCAGGATCCATAAGGGTGTCAGAGTTTGGTTTGCATTGCCGGCAATAATTCGGACCCGTTTCCAGGGAGGGTTAGACTTCGCCAGGGTTGCCCTTTGTCACAGATTCTGATTACTTTTATGGAAAGAATTTCTAGGCGCAGCCAGGGTGTTGAGGGGTTCCACTTTGGTGGTCGCAGGATTGGGTCTCTGCTTTTTGCAGATGGTGTGGTCCTGTTGGCTTCATTAAGACGTGACCTTAAGCTCTTAGTGGACTGGTTCGCAGCTGGGATGAGAATCACCACAACCAAGTACGAGTCCATGGTTCTTACCCGGAAAAGAATGGAGTGCCATCTTCGGGTCGGGGCTGAGATCCTGCCCCAAGTGGAGGATTTTAAGTACCTCAGGATTTGTTCACAAGTGAGGGAAGAATGGAACGGCAGATTGGTAGGGCGTCTACAGTGATGCAGACTCTGCATCGGTCCGTTGTGGTAAAGTGAGAGCTGAGCCGAAAGTCAAGTCTCTCAATTTACCGGTCGATCTACGTTCCTACCCTCACCTATGGTCATGATCTTTGGGTAGTGACCGAAAAGACAAGATTACGGGTAGAAGCAGTCGAAATGAGTTTCCTCTGTAGGGTGGCTGGGCTCTCCCTTAGAGATAGGGTGAGAAGCACTGTCATCTGGAAGAGACTCGGAGTAGAACCGCTGCCCCTCTACATTGAGAGGAACCAGATGAGGTGGCTTGGGCATCTGGTTAGAATGCCTCCCGGACGCCTACCTAGACAGGTGTTCAGGACACGTCCGACCGGTGGGAGGCCTCGGGGAGGACCCAGGACACGTTGGAGAGACTATGTCTCTCAACTGGCTTGGGATCGCCTCAGGGTCCCCAGGGAGTAGTTGGACAAAGTGGCCAGGGAGAGGGAAGTCTGGGCTTCCCTGCTTAGGCTGCTTCCCCCGCGACCCGACCTCGGATAAGCGAAAGAAAATGGATGTAGTTTTGAGATTGTAAAGTCAACAGCAGACTGATATTTTTTGAACACATCCTTGTCAACTAATTGCCCAATTGCACAGCCTTCAGAGTGTGCATATCATCTCTTGTTTGTTTTCTGAGAATCTACTGCACCTATTGGTAACTTGTTTGCCATGTAGCAATACAATTATACTAACACCAGTACTTAATGTGGTTAGTCACATTGGACTGCTATTGTTTTGAACTCTAGCGTATGTACATACAGTATATGTACAATATGTATGTGTGTATATATACTGTACGGTATGTATATACTGTACATTTGTATATACACACATACACATACAGTATATGTGTGTTTATATTTTTTGCCCTTTACAAAATGAAAAATACTGTATACAAAATATACGTTTATCAGTATGCGCTGTGAAAAGTTCACACATCCCTGTTGTAAGTAAGACATACAGTAGACAAAGTCAAAGTGATTTGCAATGTTTTTAATTTGAGCGCATTTTCCATCTTTTTAAAAAGTGAAATGAATATGACTGACACGTGCAAGTTGAAACAAATGATTTTGAAATAGCCTCATGTTGTCGCTGTTGCAGCTAATAGAAGCAATGTTTGCCATTTAAAGGTCTCTTGCGCTGGAATAATCTTTTACAGGACGTGATTTTAAGCTCCTGCCTCTCAGCTCTGACGTCAGCGAGATTGTCTGAGCGAGGTGTGTCCCTCCTCTTCCTCCTGAGAGAGAGTAAGACACCATGCAATCGCTGGGTTTCGCCGTCACCATCACCACCATCATCACCATCACTACTAGCAGCAGCGCCGCCCTGTAGAGAAAGAGAGAGAGAGCTGCCGACCCCCCCGCTTCTCCTCCCCTGCACCTAACAAGGACCTCAGCCCCGCAGCGAGGCTCTCTCACAACGACCCCACCCCCCCTCTGAGAGCGGGGACGGAGCGAGACACACACTCGGAGTCACCGAGGAAAAAAGACGACCGCTTCGGGAACCCCGGCTCCGCGTTGCCCTCAATCCGGGCCTAATGCTGTAGCGGCGGAGCGCATTAGGAGCTTGAGAGAGACATCGCACTGATTGAGACCGAGAGAGTCCGCGAAAGGGCCAGGGCGGACCCGGGGAGACGACGCTTGTTCATTCGCTTGGAATCATGGGATGTACGCTGAGCGCCGAGGAGCGCGCGGCTCTGGACCGGAGCAAGGCCATCGAGAAGAACCTGAAAGAGGACGGGCTGGTGGCCGCCAAGGACGTGAAGCTGCTCCTGCTCGGTGAGTAAGACGCCGCCCCACGCCCTAGTCGTCTTCCTCTGCTGCCGTGGGACTGCATGGGGCGTTGGTGCTCTCCGTGGTGCTGATTTCACTATGGCGGCCTTCTGTTCCTTACAGGCGGGGGAGAGTCCGGCAAAAGCACCATCGTCAAACAGATGAAGTAAGTGTCTTTATGTTCTCTCTCTCAATTTTTGGATGAAATAAATAGATAGAGAGTTAGAACGGGCCCGAGATTGCACCCCCACCCACCTCCCTCCCTCTCGGTGAGCCGCCATGTTTCCAGAGGCCGAAGCCGGGGAGCAATGCCGGTGGCTCGACCAGAGAGGCTGCGGAGGCCTCGGTCGTGTATCCCAGGGTGCTGTTCGCTCAGCAGGGTTCTGAAATGTACTTTACGAGACGTTGTGGGCTTCGTGGTTGGAGCGTGTGACGGACGATCTGGGTGTTGTTCGTGTGTGTGTGTCTGAGGGAGGTCAGCACAGCTCCATTAGTGAATACCTCTGCTTTTAATCTTAATGGCTGTAAGTGCCCGATATCGGCGCTAGTACTTTGCCTATAAAGCGGATTTACGTAGAAATATGGCTTGAAAACGCATCTAAAGCGTTCCTAGCCTAAGCTAAATCACTCTTTGATGTTTTAAATCACCGTTGTAGTTCTCACTAAACCTCTTAGGGAAGTTTCTAGATGTTTTCATGATAAATCACCGTCTATTGTATATTTTCTACTGGGAATCTTCTCCACATCTACACCGTCCTTGCGAGTGCATCCACCACCCATTCCTGCTTCCTCTTCTTCCTCCACTTATTTACTTTCAGGGCTCTCGTTTCCGTAGCTGCCCTGAATGCAACACCAAATTGTAGTGCTTGATTTTTTCCCCTTGTTTGTTCTTGATCGTTTTAGCCAAACACGCAGATAAGATGATTGAATAGTGATTCTCTTTATGTTGTTCAAATGAGTGTGAAGTGAGTTGAGCATACAGATTCCTCTGCAGGATGGGAAAGCCTCCAAATGTCTCATGTTTGGTAGTTTTCATTGGCACAAAGGTAGCCTCCTAGGATATGAATAATTGAATTGAAAAAGGCCAGCCCATTTGGGGGAGATGCACTAACTTTGCTAGTGCATCTACTAGCAGCTTTAGATATGTCGGCGAATTTCTATTTTTACACTTTAGCGTGATTGGTTAGTGAAGTTTTCATCATTTGTGGATGCTGGGAGGCTTTGAAAAGGTTGATTTCAGCAAGCATTTAGAAGAAAGGAGGAGTACAGTATCTGGGTGTAAAAATAGCCTGTTTGACTGCTGGTGGCCTATGAGCAAGTATTCCAAAATAGATATTTTACATAAACGTTGCTCCAAATACAAAGAAAACAAGGTTATTTGCTGCCCTCCCTATTATTAATTCAATCCACTTCTCTCTTATCCACTTTTCATCCATAATTACACAATTGCGCACACAGCCACAGCACAAAATATTCAAAAGCTCCTCCTCTCATAGATTTTCTCGCATGCAGGAAATGCTAAGCAACAACAACGCCC